>CAUOFW020001837.1:298381-328191 GCA_963454935.2 Ilex paraguariensis | reverse complement strand
AAAGTGCAAAAAAGATGTCACATTTTGTAAGGAGGGGATTCAATAACACCAAAAGATTGAATGCTTATAAAAAGTAAGTTGGAGGATGCTGCAATGGGTGATGGTAAAGAAGATTGTAAAGACTTTGCTAGGTTATTTTGTTTATATGTCTTAGTGATATTACTGATTACAACTATGGAGCAAACAATTGGATGGGGGTATGTCTCATACATTGAAAATTTAGATAAAATCAAAAGATATGATTGGTATCAAGCAACAATATATTCAATGATTAATCCTATACGGTTGAAGATTGACACACAAAGTTCAATAACTGATTGTGTACTACTGTTATTTGTAAGTTTTTTATTGCAAATTTTTATGAATTGTTTCTTATAATCATTAAACATTATATGTTCTAACTAATGCAAATAAATCTAATTTGCAGTATTGGATATGTAAACACACATCTTTTGTTGTGGCCGACAAGGCGGATATTTTCCCACGTTGGATGAAATAGGATTGAAGAAAACTTCGGGCGGCTCTCTCACAAAACACACTGTCTGACATAGCAGCTGAACAGGTATTATTAAAATTTTAATTTTTTTTGTTTTTTTTTTAATATTTTTGACAATTGGTTAATTACATAATAATATTAAATTTGTGATCAATGTTACTACATCAAATTGATGTTATTCTGGTAGATATTTGTAGGAAAATGAATGTTACTATGAATGTTACTATATAAAAAATAGATGTTACTATGTAATTCACAGCCATTTAGATTAAATTAAAGGTGAATAATTACTGAATACATTTTTTAACGTTACTAATGATGTTGTCAGGTTTTCCAAAGAAGACTTAAGAAAACGCTTGCTGAGAAAAGCTTAATGAAAGGAAATCAAAAAATTCCAAGAATGTGCAGGATAGTGTGGATGTTCCACAACTAAGCACTGGTGTCAGCAAGAGTGCTTTAAATTCAAAATTGGAGTGCGCAGGTGATGAATCTAATCTAGCTGCTGATGATCATATTTTGGTTAATGAAGATGTACATGAAAGTGGTAATTGTGACGACCTGTATATAAATTAATTATTGACACGCTAATTAGGTCGTCAATTATGATTTTATATAATAATAATAATAAATTTTTTTTAAGGACAAATGGATCTCAAATATAGACTATTCGCGTAAAAATGAGTCAAATGACTATAATTTAGGTCAAGTTTCATAATGAATATATGTGTATATATATATAAAGTACATGCACACTTGATCAAATGAAAAACATGCAAAAAGAAAGAAAGAAAAAAAAAAGGAAATATAAGTAACATGGACAAGTGTCCATGTGATGCTTGGGGATCAAACATAAATTTGCTATACATAGCCAAGCAAAAACACACAGAAGAAAAGAGAGAATGAAAGGAAAGGAGAGAGAGGGAGGAAGAAAGGGAGGGAGAGAGAGAAAGAGAAAAAGAGAGAGAATAGAATAGAAGAAAATAAAATTCATGAGATCTTAGGGTCAAAAAATTGAGCAGTGATTTTATTTTAGATTGTTATCGAATTTGACTATTTGATTCAGGGTATTTCAAATTTCGCATCTATTGAAGTCGTTGAAGGATTTGAGGTACGNAGATAAGTAACATGGACAAGTGTCCATGTGATGCTTGGGGATCAAACATAAATTTGCTATAAATAGCCAAGCAAAAACGCACAGAAGAAAAGAGAGAATGAAAGGAAAGGAGAGAGAGAGAGGGAGGAAGAAAGGGAGGGAGAGAGAAAAAGAGAAAAAGAGAGAGAATAGAATAGAAGAAAATAAAATTCATGAGATCTTAGGGTCAAAAAATTGAGCAGTGATTTTATTTTAGATTGTTATCGAATTTGACTATTTGATTCAGGGTATTTCAAATTTCGCATCTATTGAAGTCGTTGAAGGATTTGAGGTACGGGGTAGTATACAATATGCTCTTGTCTTTTAAATCTCTTTGCAAAGAGTGTCATTTCATTATCTGAAATTTTGTATTCCTATTGATTATTCTGATTTATATGAAATTCTGTCAATGTTATCGGTTGACCTGTACATATACGTTATGCTAAATACTTTGGGATTGATTGGTACATGTACAAAAGTGTATTTGGGGGCATAATTGGTGAAATGTGATTATAGCCCTGTGGGGTGCGATTGTGATTACAGTCCTAAGGAGTGTAATGGCTCGATATAAGTATGAATTTTAAATGTCTAGGTGTCATTTGTCATGTCACCAAGAGGACCAGAGTATGAGTCTAGACTTGATAGATATTGAGCTATGTGACTTATCAAATTGGATTCTTGATTCTTTTATCTATGATTGTCTATCGATTGAATTATTTGGTATTTGATCATTCATATTCTNATTTGGGGGCATAATTGGTGAAATGTGATTATAGCCCTGTGGGGTGCGATTGTGATTACAGTCCTAAGGAGTGTAATGGTTCGATATAAGTATGAATTTTAAATGTCTAGGTGTCATTTGTCATGTCACCAAGAGGACCAAAGTATGAGTCTAGACTTGATAGATATTGAGCTTTGTGACTTATCAAATTGGATTCTTGATTCTTTTATCTATGATTGTCTATCGATTGAATTATTTGGTATTTGATCATTCATATTCTTTTCTCGTTGAGCATATTGTTTCCTGTCATATTGTATACTTCCCCGCCTTTAATATTTTTCAGGATTACCTCAGAGGGAAAGACTAGAGTTGATATTTGAAGAATCGAAGATAGACGAATCTTAATATAATTTTTAACTTTGTGGGTTTATTGGGGTGATGTATAATTTGAACAAATTCTTTTTTATATTGAGGAGATTATTTTATTGGTATTTGGAAATCAAAATTGTGATTATAAATTTATTGAGGCAATTAGAGCTCTGGCCCTATACTCGGAGATTTATTTATGGTTTATTATCGATCAATTGATTTAATCAAGTAACGGGTCTAGGAAATTAGGGCATTACAATAATGCAATACATGTTCCTATAAACGATCATCTTGTCCAAAAGGAGACTCAAAACATCCAACCGTNTATGGTTTATTATCGATCAATTGATTTAATTAAGTAACGGGTCTGGGAAATTAGGGCATTACAATAATGCAATACATGTTCCTATAAACGATCATCTTGTCCAAAAGGAGACTCAAAACATCCAACCGTTTGATGCGTCTATTGATGTTGTTATCCGAGAATCTGCATTTATGGAATCAGATGAAGTGGTAACACGAGAGGAAAAGTTACTACAACTTTCCCATGATAATGAAGGTTCATCTGGATTAATTGTTGAAAATGAGGAGCAAATATTTACTATCAAAATGTTGACAGTGGAGAACGAAGCACTTCGAATGATCATCAAGAATATTGGGGGCAACCAAAGGGAGGAAGATTTGAAAGAGATTGAAGAATATGCAATGAAACTAGTTGACAGGGACAACCAAATTTCAGAATTGAAAGTTTTAGTTGATCTCTTTGAGAAAAACAAAGAAACACAAGAAGATCAAATTAAGACATTGTCATCAAGGGTGTCCGAATTAGAAGACGAGAACTCCCTGCATGATGTTGTAGCTGATATAGTTGTGCATGTCATTACTCAAAAGTACCCACGGACTCCACCAAAACCTCTGCCCATCAAAGGTGCAAAACAAACATCAATGGTGAGAAAAATCAAACGGAAAGAAAGAAAAAGAGATGAAGATTTTGAATATAGTAGGAAAAAAACAGGGAGAAAAGAAAAGATTGGAAAAAGTTAAATTCCAAGATCAAAGCGACAAAATTAAAGGGAAGGAGAAGATACCAGATAGCTGCATTGATGTTGATGATTTGGATATTATAATGCCAAGTGAGAAGCCAGAAAGTAAGAGAATTAAAGCTCGAAGGTGGAAAGCCTGCAAGAAATTATGACCGGATGTGTATGACAAATTGGTTCAAATGCATAAGGCTTAGGAAAAAAAGTGAGTAACTTAATGCCCATTATGAAACACCTTATATATATTATTATTTATACTTTATTTTATTAACATGTACTGTTTTTAATTAATAGAGCAACTTTATGGAGTGAAAAAAAGTATGGTAATATCACTGATGTTGATGATGTGTTGAAATTCATGGATGGAGAAGAGCTGCACAACAATGTAATGTACCATGCGTCTTGACAATTTAAACAAATTATGGAATACTTAAATATGTGTTATTTAACAAAATTGTGTTATTATTCAGATGATTGATTGTTTGGGAGAAATACTGATAGAGGAAGCAAATTGCAAATGTTTCTTTTTCAACAGTCTGTACTGGGTGCGTTTGTTTAATCTATGTTGAATTCTTGATTGATGGATTAACATGAGTAAAATGAGTATAATAACATGCATATTACTATAATAACACAAATACAGTAACATTCGTGTTACTATGAATGGAACTATTGTAACAGTGTTATGTTTGTGTTACTATAGTAACATAGATGTCAACAGTCTGTGTTGGGTGAAATTGAGTAATCTACGTTGAATTCTTGATTGTTGAAATATTGAATCAGTAACATTGGGTATAGTAATATGCAAGTTACTATAGTAACACAAATACAGTAACAATTGTGTTACTATGAATAGACCTATTGTAACACTGTTGTGTCTATATTAATATAGTAAAATGCATGTTATTATATAATATAACAGTTGTGTTACTGTTCTATATTGACATTGTTCATCCTGTAAAATTTATAGGTTATTATTGATTAACATGTAGACATTCGTAACGGTTGGGGAGCAAGAACACTCATGGCATGTTGAAATAGACAATAATCTGAACATGGGGCAAGTGTGGTCATTACTTGTGTTTCCAATGAATTCAGATGCACAACGCACCCATCTCATGTCATTCCATTGAACCTTGCTTGTACTGGATACAGAAACAGGGGAATGGATCCACTACAACTCTTTGAAACCTCAAAGTGGAATTATGGACAAGTTTTTTGAGGATGCAAAAATATTGGTAAGTTATTAAAATGTGCACAACCCACATTGTTTGATATATTTTCCTTGTACAACATTAACAACAATTTATTATGGTAGAAAGACTACGTGGAGACAGCATCCAAAGAAGGACAAAGGAAGGCATTGAAAACAAAAGATGATATTGTTGTCAGCACATACAACATCAAATGTCCAATATATTCGTATAAGAAATGTCCTCAACAACGAGCTGACACGTATGTAAATAATAAAATAATATACCTTTTAGTACATTACACTAAATATCATTAACAAAAATATATGAATGCAGAATTGACTGCGGATTGTACGTGTGTTACCTAATGCAGCAGCTTGCTCATGGACAACAAATAGAGGAGAAATTGCAACCACCTCAACTGAATGTTCTTCGGATCGATATGGTCTCTATATTCATAAACCATAAGAATGCAAGAACTATTGAAGATTACAAGACAATAGCAAAATTGAGAAAGAGATACAAAGACAAATAGAAAGTACTAATGTGTGGGATAGCTATTCATTTTTAGGCTAATTGTAGGATTAGTTAGAAAATTGGTTGTAATTGTTGGGTGGTTAATATTTGGTTAGAAATTGGTTGTAATTGTTAGGTGGTTGATATTTGATTGTAATGAAATGTTTGTGGAATAAAGGAAACTCTGTCCATATTGTTATTCAAATTGTAACTCAAACAGTAACATGTACAAAAATTGTTCCAGATTAGAAATTCTTTATGATTCTAGAATGCTGAAATGAAGTTGTTAGTGGAATGTAAATGTTGTTATCCACATGGCTGGGTATTGTTTGTATAATTTCTTTGAAAAACAGTTGAAAAATCTTTCCAAACAAAGTAACTTGTGTACTTTGCTTGCTTATCCAAACAAAGTAACATGTGTAATAACGTAATTTAAATTTCTCCAAATTAAGCAATCACACAAAATTCTTGTTAAAAAGTAACANGGTTATCCAAACAAAGTAACATATGTAATAACATAATTTAAATTTCTCCAAATTAAGCAATCACACAAAATTCTTGTTAAAAAGTAACATTAGTTACTCTCTAACATGAGCAGTATATAGTAACATTGGGGTCACATTAACAAATCACATGAAACATATATTGACCATGCAAAGGATAATACTACACTATTAACTTATCACACTGTTTAACCTGTGATATTCCCAATGTGTAACATGACAAACACAAATAGATGAAACAAAAAGTCATATCTTATTCCAAAAAAACATACGGAATATTACAATGGCTCGTTACAAGTCTTCTTATTATGACTATCTAAACGGCCACAATGAATTTTCCTAACAAGCTCATCTCTAGACCTAAATCTACGTTTCCTTAGACGACCTGGTTATTTTTTTGAGGATGGTAGCAACATATGAACGTCTACCGCTAAAAAGTCAAGATGACCTAGTGTTGGAATATGGTGTACAGGCTCAAAATAACACAATTTGTAAGTAGTAACCTGATAATAGTAATCAACAAACTCATTGATGTTCCTACCACTCTTTTGAATTTCAGCCACAGCATGGGCGCATGGTAAACCATTGATCTGCCATTGGTGGCATGAGCATGTGCAACTCTCAATGTTAACCGTCACTGAAGGATATGAATTAACCTTGAAAACATGACTTGATGACATCCTAGAAAACCAAGAACGACACTCAATGAAAGTAGCTTGAAGTTTGGATTCAATATTTGAACAATTAATGTTGTTCCACTGTGACGGTGTATTCAAACGGCAGCCCATTTGGTTCAGGATCTGCCCCCTTATTTTGTCAACCATGCTTGTGACAGGTAAGTGACGTGATTTCGTGATCCAAATATTGAATGACTCAGCAGCATTTGAAGACATCTTCCCATAACGTTTCCTAGGGGTGCAACTCAGGCAGGTTGGACAGGTTGGCCAATCAACCCTAGCCCAACCATAGGTATATAATCTTCAACCCTAACCCTAACCTTACCTCGGGTTAGGGAACTCAACCCGAGCACTGCCCGAGTTTAATTCGGGCGGGCTCGGGTTGAATTCGGGTTAATAATTTCGGGTTACTTTACGGGTTCAATTCGGGTAGAGCCCAAAATAGATTTGTTGTTCTAAATATAATACATATACTACATAATATTCACATAAATTAACAATCAATAACTTCAACCAAGTTTTTAACGAGAGAGGCTGAGAGAACGAGAAAGGCAAAGACAACGAGAGAGACAGAGAACGATAGAACAAAAATAAATAATCAGTGCTAATGATATATATATAATTTTTTTTTGTTTAATTTGTCGGGTTCGAGTTGAATTCGGGTTCAAGAGGCGTTAACCCGAGCCCAACCAAAATTGAATTTGGGTTGGGGTTTTTTGACGCAAGTCCAACCCAACTATTAAAAACCCTTGCCCAAGCCCTAATTTTTTCGAGTTGAAATCGGGTTGCCCCCTACTATACTTATCTCTCAAAATTTCTTTTAGGTGTTGTAGGCAGAATGAATGGTGCACCGTTGGGAACACCTTTGGCATTGCTTCCATCAAGCCAACGTTGTGATCAAACATAATTGTAAGGTCTCTAGTATTATCAACAATCTCAGCTAATTGTTCTAAAAACCAACGCCAATTACACTCATTCTCTGAATCAACAACAGCAAAAGTTAAGGGAAACAAACCTGCAATACATATATCAACACCAACAGTAACATCAAAAAACAAGAATATACAAGCAAAAAATTAAAATGTAACAATAAAATAAAATCAATAACACCAAATTAAACTAACAAAAAAAATCACCTTGGTTG
Organism: Ilex paraguariensis; assembly: GCA_963454935.2. Classification (NCBI taxonomy): domain Eukaryota; kingdom Viridiplantae; phylum Streptophyta; class Magnoliopsida; order Aquifoliales; family Aquifoliaceae; genus Ilex; species Ilex paraguariensis. Next base: position 320,400 of record CAUOFW020001837.1, on the reverse strand, counting down.
GCATCTTTTGCAGTTGCAAACAAAATAATGTTTTTATACATTTCCTTTAAAAATGTACCATCAATGAACAATATGGGTCAACAATAGTTAAATCCATGTATATATGCCTTAAATAACACGAACAACCTACTAAAACACTGCGTGTCCAAATCACCTTCCAACACAAAATGACTACCTGGATTGCTTTCATTAGCAGCCTGTACATACCACCGTAATTGTTGGTATGACAACGAATGATCCCCAAACAACATACCCCTTGCTTTTCGACACCCATCCAAGCTTGATCATATGATATAATCAAACCATAATCTGTATGAAATATATTTTTCACATCAACTAGTCGTGTGTCAGGTTTTTTGTTGGACATTGTCAACAATAAGACTTCTAACCAAATTAGAAGTCAATCTTTTGTTCTTTGTTGTACGCGTAGCCACACCACATGTGTGCTCATTGTTTAATTTGTTAATGTAAAACCATCCATTTATCCGCTGGAGTGTAACAACAACAAACCATTCACCCCCAGCAGAATATTTCATGACACATTCAGTCTTCACCCTTGTTTTTTCATTCTTTACATAATTAAATTGAAAATCAACCTCGATTGCATATTTGCATAAAGCATTCCAAAAATCAGGTACTCCTCCATCAAACTTCTGACCAACCTCTACTATTCCATTTGAACATCCATCAGTCAACAAAACCGTCTCATTGTGAGAACAAAAACGAGAGAGAAGATCATCCTCACGACCAAAAGGGTCAATAGTTAATTCAGAACTTTCCACTACTTCCCCACCCTCAAAAACATGAACCTCATTCCCTTTAACACCAACCGTAACAGCAACAACATTCATCTGAACAGATCATGCAATTAAAAACATGTTTCTCACATCATTGATCATTTTGCAAAACACAATTCGGATGTCCAGAAAATAGCGTACGACAAGGCAACACAATTGACACCCAACTCATTCCAATTGTCACAAACACCATATAACACATCATCAAATGTGAAATTCATTGAAATTCTTAGCACAACAGTCTCAGAAGAATACTTGCAACAAACCAAAATATTATCATCCATCTGTTATAACTAATATAATGAAAAAAAAAGGAAAAAAAGTAGAAAAACAAACATAATCAATTCTAATTCCAATAAATCACTGCCAGTAACATGAAAAAAAAAATTAGAATCTAATGTTAAAAAAAAACTCCAGTAAAGAATGTCGCGATACGAATATAGGAAAGTAACATTGAATTTCGCCAATAACAAAGGAAAAAAAATGAAAAAATAATCAATTCTAATTCCAATAAAAGCATGAACATTAACATGAAAAACAAACTTGAAAAAAGAAAATAACTCCGGTGAAAAAAAGTTGCAAAACTAAATTCTGGTAAGTAAAGTACAATTTCCGGCAAGTGATTTCAATTTACGGTAAATGTTCAAATAGCACTGTTAATCATATTATGTAAATAAGCCAATTATAGTGAAAATATCTCTGAAAATCAAGAACTAGTAAGTTGACCTAGAATCACAGCAAAATTTGAACTCTCAATTGCTGCTTGTATCACCTTCAACACTCCTGTCAAACACAATTGACGTAACGGTATCGTGTGAAGAAGTAAGCCACCAACTGCTTCCAGGAAAAAAAAAGTCGTTCAAATTTCTAGTAAGATAGAAGCTAGCTTGTATAACAGACAACAATTTGAATTTGAATTGTTAATGAAAAATTTTGATCTGAATTTGAGTTAATATCCCAATAATTTAGACGTAATTCATGTAGCTGAATATGAAGTATTTTATTTTCATAAAAAACTGAACAAGATGTTACCATATATATCTCAAAATATCTAACCTATAACTTTCCATAATTGTCCAAAATTAACACCGTTGGGGGTGTTTTTGAGATTAAAAAAAAATGGACTTAAGTCATTACATATAATTTAAAACATGGATTTAACCCTCTATAAGTTTCCTTACCGGACTTATCTCCAAACAAGTACATCTAGGGGGACTCACCTCCAATTTTCATTATATTTATTAGCATAAAAAATGGGTGCACCCAGGGGCGGCCCAACAAATCAGGAGGCCTTAGGGAAGAATATGAAGGTGTGCCCTATTAATAGGCAATAATCTATACTACTATAAAATGTCAACAAAAGTGAAAAACTTTTGTTTGACTATAATAGCCTTAATACAACTACTAATGTTTATACTACCCTTTTTTCATTTTATATATATATGTGTGTGTGTGTGTGTGTGTGTAGCGTTAAACAAAACTGTGGTTTGTGAGTGAGTGAAGCCCGTAATTTGTGCAAGAGAGGCGGAGTGATGTAGAGAGATTTGCTTAATTCCTACACAGACGAAAGAGAGAGAGAGAGAGAGAGAGAGAGAGAGAGATTATGCTTCCTTGTTGTAGAAGTCTAACAGTCTGCTACAGCTGGTAAGTGGAGAAATTTTCTAGATAAGTTGTTGAAGTGTTAATGGACTTATCAATAAAATTTGGGCCCTCTCAAACCAGCCTATCTAAAATATATATACCCATAACTAAAATTCTTAACATAGGGACCCAAAATTTTGCAAAAATTGGGGGGTCTAGGCTGCCAACTAAGTGGCCTAGGCCTAGGGTCAGCCCTTGGTGCACCGGTAGCAATGGAAAATGAAAGGTTTTCTTTTGGTACATTTATTCAAGTTTAATGCACTAGTGACTAAATATTCAATGTGCACTGAATATATCATATGCTAAAACTTGAAAATGGACATTTCATCTTTCCATATTCATGCTATACACAAAATCATATACATTTAAACCCTATAGGTACCTATATTAAGTATTCAACCAGCAAATATTAGTTGAAACTTCAGTTGTTTCATATTCTCACTTCTTTGTCTGATTGATTCTCTTTTAAAAATCCTAATGGTCTAATATTTTGTAGACTTTTGCCCTCTCTCTTCCTCTCTCACCGTGCACTGAAATGAAAAGACTACCTTAATAGGTATTGGTTTTCTTTTCCTTGATCTGTTTTCTTTAAGGACCTGGTTACCTTTTGTTCTACTTATTATATTTTTTGATAGTTTATGTTTATTTAATTGAGTGACATCCTGTTTTTCCAAGTGCTCCACTTGTCTCGTGTTTTATTTCTTGTATTTGCTAATAGTTTATGTTTTATTTAATCACTGAAGATTGCTAATATTTTGGGTTATGAGACTGTTTTATAATGTGTGACTTAATGGAGAAAGATGTTAACAAAGACAAGAAATCAAATGTCATTTGCCCACAGTATGCTTCTGATCAATTTCATCCAGCATGAGTAGTTATATGCATTTGGATTTGTGTTTCTTCCTATCTGTATGGGTCATATCGATTCTTTGACACATACAAACTTCCAACTAAACTAGAACTTCCACCCAGTTAGGGTGACCTAATCAACCATGTTTTGTTACTTTGATTTTTTAATCATAGGATATATGATTCAAAAGTTTTTGAATTTGGAAACTTTAACATTTATAGTAACGCAATTTTCTAACGAATTTGAGTTAGATATTGATGGTGCAAACTAACGTGGGCGAACAGAGTGCGTGGGACCAAAGATGAATCTAGGCTGCCAACTTCATAATGACAGAGATGAAGTGTTTCTTAAAGGGTAGGAGGATTTGCACAGTAAGAATATAGTTGTTCACCAGCTCTAGAGCTCGGCTAATCCACTCTCTAATGGAGGCTCTTGCACCTTTATTTTCTCTCTTGATTTCTCGAATGTATTACTGTACAATGCATCATCTAATTAGGATTTTTCTAGGAGCCTCTCCCCTCTCGATGAGGCGTTACATAGTATTTATAAGGTTGCTCCCTATTATGTGGGATTTCAGCCGAGATCTTTGTCAATTATTCATGGGATCCTCCTTGATTTTAGGAGAGAATCTCAGTTGGTTGAGAGTTTCATGCATTGGGCTCAATTTTCGCAATCATCCAGTTGTTTCTTGGTTGGTCCTGTCACGATCTCCCCAAGGGGAGCTCTATCCCTGGTTCTCTAAGTTCCCCATGTCTTTCCTGACCTCTTGATCTGAACTCCTGACCTGAGCTCACAGTTAAGGCTTGTTTGAGGTATCATCAGATATCAAGGGAGAAGAAAATTCTATGCTGTTGTTATTGGTCTAAATAAATTTATGTTACACATTTCTTAGTCCGAAAATTCTACCATAAGGCAAGAGAAAAATGATGACAAACTTTTTAAACTAAAGTAGTTTAGTTGTTGATTAGTTGTTGTATAGTGTTTATTTATGAATATAAACCTTGTGTTTGTTATATTAGTTTGCAAATCACAATTGAAAATAGTAGTTATGCACCGATTATACTTGTCATTGCATTTACAAAGCCTTAATTTTCTTATAACAACTTTGTTGAGAATTTTTCAGCTTATTATTTTTCTACAATTTGTTCTCAATGTGGAGAGATGCATTCAAACCATTGATTAGGAATATTGTTTTACCCTTCCTGTATTGATTTGTAGATATTGAACAAAAGGAAGCCAAGAGACATAGATGTAAATACTAGATACTCAACTCCCATATTCTTATCTTGCTTCGATGGAGTCAAATATTAATATATCCATAATACAATTGTTCTATCAACTTATATGCGAAATTTATAGAATAATCATTTTTGCTGTTTAGTTTAGATGACAAAAATCTACTTATGGTTGTTGTACGTTTAGATAGAATTAACATTTGTATGTGATGATGGTTTTTGTTTGATAAATGAAAATTTTGTTAATCTATTAATCTAAATTAACCGTCTAGCATCTATAAACATATGAGATAAAATAAGTTACAATAAAGTTAGATGATTTAGGAGATCTCTCTAATCTTAAAATATATAGTGAATAGTGCACATTTTATTTGTCTTGTGGATAATAACTTGCTATGAAGTAAAACACGTCATTGGGTACTATTCTTCATGTGAACAGTTCAAGGTCCTAACAATAAAGATTAGTTTTTTTGACAGCAAATTATGATTAAAAAAATGTGTCTATATGTTTTTGTCATGTTCTCTCTGTTGGTTTGTGGAGAAACAATGAATTGTCTAAAATTTTTATTTTTAGATTAATATTTAGCAATGTAAAATGCCATATTGATACATGAATCAGATTTGAAAATACTATCTTAATCATGACAAAAGAGACAAGAAATTTTCCTGTAAAACTTTTGATGAATACCTACAAGAACACAAAGAAAATATTGAGGGTTTATATGATTAAATAACACTTATATTGACAATTTTCATATTCAAAACGATTCACGTGCATCGCACTTGTGCACCAACTAGTAAAAATAAAAGTGAATAAGTTAGATTTGAAAAGTTTTAAATTTTTGTTTGGCTTGGGGTCTATCCTTATGGGCTTATGGAAATGATTTGGAAATCAGTAGAGATAATTTAGTTTTTTGGTGTAGGGGAAAATATCAGATAATTATAGAGACCTATTAAGAGTATTATACATGTGGTTTAAATAAGGTAGTATTGTTGGATAGGTCAAACATTTCATGTGTATATATAAATGTATTTAGGTTTGTAGGGTTTTTTATTGGTGAGAAGGCTTATGGAGGGCTTTCCCGTGAATGAAGGAGAGAGAGAGAGAGAGAAAAAAAAAATGAAGGAGAAGGAAAGAAAGAAAGGACTTAGATCCATTAAAGGTATGAATTTATTACTTAATTTACATATTTTGTATTTTATTCAATCACATAATATTATGTTTATCATAAATAGTGATACTAAATACATGTGTGTGTGTGTGTGTGTTCATGGTGAAGAATATGGATGAATATTTAAATGAGTTTTATTGAAAGTTGCTAAGTTAGGTGTTTTTAGACCTAATTTAGATTGGTTAGTCTTGAAATTTTAAAGAATTTAATCAATGTGTAAACAAGAAAAAAAGAGGGAGGGGGGGGAGGAGAAAGTTACTGTTCCAGGTTATGTCGTAAGTAGAAGAAGACCAAATCTAGAAATTACAGAAAGCTCCCGCTTTAGTTTCAAAGAGCTTTACTTTGACTATTATATTCTTCTAAACTTAATTTTAACCACTATTTTAATTGGTAAGTCAAAAGAATAGAATTTTATAAAATTTATGACAGCCCTGAAAACAAAAAATTCGTTAAATATAGAATCACGAAATGACGAATTTAGGAATAGAGATTGATTGTTATATGTTATTTTGGATTATGTGGCGATTGCATTGAGGTTGAGCAAGAGAGCTTTAAATTGAATTTTGGGAATCAAGGTGAGTAATTACTACTTCTTTTGGGAGGATTTTCTATATTAAATGTGTGGGTGCATGCGTGTTGAATCTTCATATATATGATATATGTGTTTATGTTTGAGGTTGTAATTAAATATTTTGAAATTTTGAACTGTTATACATGTAAATTTTGAAAAACTTGTGGGATAATTTTATATCATTGCTTTGGTGATAAAAAAAAAAAATTGTGTGCGTTGGAATTAAAACTACAGTTTTTGTGTGTGTGAAAATCATGTTTATGAGTCTGGGACTGCGGTTACTAGGTCTAAATGGTAACAAACGGCTGGGCCAGTCATCAAGTTAGTGATAACAAAAAACAGGGTCAGTTACCAGGCTAGTGGTAATAAAAGACGGAGCCAGTCATTAGGCTAGTGATGAAAAGAAACTAGGCCAATTACCAGGCTAGTAGTAATAAGAAACTGTCAATTACCAGGCTAGTGATAATAAATATGATTTGACAAATATATTTGGAATTAAATGTGTGTGTGAGTGTTTTGGGTTATAAATGTCTTTTCATTTATAAAGTTATTTGTGAAAATGAGTGGTATTTTAGGTTATAAATGTCTTTTCATTTATAAAGTTATTTGTAATCATAAAATTATTTTGTTTAAATGATTATGTGAGAGGGATTGGATACAATTTGTTGTATTTATGTGTGTATCAAAATTTATTTTCGTATATAAACTGTGGGATTTATTTTTACAACTCATTAGAGGTGGTTGCTATTCACGGGTCATTGTGCTCATCCAAATATTTAACATTTTTCAGGGGAGGATCATGGTTAGAAATAAGTCTACAGATAAACAAGGAATTAGAGAAATTGAAAATTTATTTTATTGCAGATCTTCAGGAATAAAAATCTTTTATAGTTTTGAGACAAATGTTTAATTGTTTTGAGAACAATATTGTTTATGTTTAGAATAGTGAATTTTATGATTTAATTATTGTTTTACATGAGTTAAGTAATAATATTAGTGGTGTTTAGTTTATTCCTCTGGTATTCATTAGGTCGATAGATTGGATCACTTTATTATTTGTCTTCCGCTGTATTTTGCATTTATTATGCACAAGTTTAGTTGGTTAAGGCCTTGGTGGCCGGTCTACTACCCACCATATGTGATCTGGGGTGGGGGTGTTACAAAAACCTCCAATGGTTTAATTCGAGAAGAATCTATCTTCAAAACTTCCATAAGAAAGTTCGATACAGTATTCAACATATTCATTTCATTGATAGGAAGATCTTTAAATACAAGATAATAAAACTACATTAATAATTAATTTGGCTCATGATTCAACTATCTTAGTAAGCACCTAGAAAACTACCTAGAAAATATTCTTTCACTAACTCACTTACTAAAATAACTCCCTAATAACTACCTCAAATACTACATAAAAATATATTAAAAATGTGCACAAAACAATTGTTTTCCGAGACATCGTTGGAGTCAATCCCAACTCGTTTGAGTCATCATTATCGAATTTGTTGACATCATTATGTGATATTGTAGTACTAACAATAACCAATGTCTGAAGTCACTTTGTAATATTAAAAATTGAGTATTGACCGTAGAAGATTTATATTTTAAGTAGCAAATTATTTTTTTTTCCTTTTCTTTAATTGTGTAATTTAAAATTAAAATGAATAGATAGAAATAAGAGAGAGGTAAGTGTGGATTAATGATGTTGTCTCACATTTTGGAGTGTGTTGATTGAGTTATTTGGCCTTGGAAGTCGTGTAGAGAATATAATATTTTCAAGCGAATTTTTTTTTGTTTGAATTATGCTTGTATAAATTGAGAATTTAATTTCCTTGTTGTAATATTACATAGAAGGCCTAAATTGCAAATAATGTTCAAACTCTTCTTTCGTGTGTGATGTTATGAGCGACGCGTCTTAATGCCCTCCAAACTATCATATTCCTTTGCACTTAAGATTTCCTATACCTATAGAAACTAATGCCTATGTCTTTAGGTCACTACCAAAGGAAATGACCATTGTTAATTAAAATTTGATTCGTCTGAATTCTCACTTTTTTTTTTTTGGAGTTTTTATATTTTGTGCCGTGAAAATTTTTAAATTTTTTATTTTATACCCTTAAAGATTAAATTTTTTACACTACACCCTCAATATATTAAATATATTACAATATGGCCCTTTTATTAACTTCCGTTATTTTTTTCATCAAAANTATATTACAATATGGCCCTTTTATTAACTTCCGTTATTTTTTTCATCAAAAACTAACCCATTTAATACATTGAGAGTATTAAACAGATAAAAATATGACTTCAATGATGGATCTTGACACAATTGTAAGATTGTTTTATTGTAATTTAGAGTTTACAGGTTCAAGTCGCTCCGCCTGCAGGGATAAAACTGCATGCATTTATTCCTCTCCAGGCTTTATAACAATAAGAGTTTCATGTACTAGATACGCCTTTTAAACAAAAATATGANTACCTAGAAAATATTCTTTCACTAACTCACTTACTAAAATAACTCCCTAATAACTATCTCAAATACTACATAAAAATATATTAAAAATGTGCACAAAACAATTGTTTTCCGAGACATCGTTGGAGTCAATCCCAGCTTGTTTGAGTCATCATTATCGAATTTGTTGACATCATTATGTGATATTGTAGTACTAACAATAACCAATGTCTGAAGTCACTTTGTAATATTAAAAATTGAGTATTGACCGTAGAAGATTTATATTTTAAGTAGCAAATTATTTTTTTTTCCTTTTCTTTAATTGTGTAATTTAAAATTAAAATGAATAGATAGAAATAAGATAGAGGTAAGTGTGGATTAATGATGTTGTCTCACATTTTGGAGTGTGTTGATTGAGTTATTTGGCCTTGGAAGTCGTGTAGAGAATATAATATTTTCAAGCGAATTTTTTTTTGTTTGAATTATGCTTGTATAAATTGAGAATTTAATTTCCTTGTTGTAATATTACATAGAAGGCCTAAATTGCAAATAATGTTCAAACTCTTCTTTCGTGTGTGATGTTATGAGCGACGCGTCTTAATGCCCTCCAAATTATCATATTCCTTTGCACTTAAGATTTCCTATACCTATAGAAACTAATGCCTATGTCTTTAGGTCACTACCAAAGGAAATGACCATTGTTAATTAAAATTTCATTCGTCTGAATTCTCGCTTTTTTTTTTTTGGAGTTTTTATATTTTGTGCCGTGAAAATTTTTAAATTTTTTATTTTATACCCTTAAAGATTAAATTTTTTACACTACACCCTCAATATATTAAATGTATTACAATGTGACCCTTTTGTTAACTTCCGTTATTTTTTTCATCAAAAACTAACTCATTTAATACATTGAGAGTATTAAACAGATAAAAATATGACTTCAATGACGGATCTTGACACAATTGTAAGATTGTTTTATTGTAATTTAGAGTTTACAGGTTCAAGTCGCTCCGCCTGCATGCATCTATTCCTCTCCAAACTTTATAACAATAAGAGTTTCATGTACTAGATACGCCTTTTAAACAAAAATATGACCGGCTTGGACCGACTTATCCTATCTTAATATTCTGTTGGTGCAAATTCATATTGGGAGAATTGAGCAAAAGATTGGTAAAAAAAGGGGTGGACTAGATACTAATTTGACATTTGAGATTATTTGCCCAAAGTATTTGTTCTTATATTCGAATCTCTAACTTTAAAATTATGGATTAAACTATGGTATTGTTCGATGATATATCTCCTTTTTTTGGTCTACCACAAAGTGACACATATAAAGTTATATTGTTTTAATTTATATTATTATTTTCATAATGAATGATTACAAATAATTTAAAACAAGAGTTGTGACCAATAACAATTTTGCTAGTATGGTACTGAAACGTGAAATGGGGCCATTTAGGGGCGTGTTATGAGCTGGGTCGAGCCTAAGGGTTTAGGGTGTAAGCAAGATTGTTTGCTCACCGGGCTGGGCTGGTCTGGGCCTGGGCCAAAATATTTGGCCCCTATCTAATATGTGTCAGCCTGAATCAAGGGTTGGGCTGTATTATTGAAGGATTGGGATGGGCTAGACTAGAGCCAGGCCTGTATAAACACTGATATCCATTTCTAATCAGAAAAAAGCTAATCAATAAATAAACTAGTTGAAGAGAAAATTCTTTTTTGGTTTTGTTTCAGAATGAAAAATTAGATATGACCTGATTATAGGATTTCCGGTCTCTGAATTTTTATTTTTTTTGGTCATGAAAAATAGGGGAGAGGGACGAGCTGTAGGTAATGACCCCCTTGGATGTGACCATACGAGTCTTCCCGATGTGAAACATTCAGTTAGACATAACTACAAATCCTTTTGGAGTCTAAGTAGTAAGAGGTGGGAATCCCGTGAATCAAACCATACTTTGTTATCTTCATGAGAGTCAAAACACAACCATAAAACGGGCATACCTTACCACTAGACCACCAGCTCCAGTTGTTCGGTCTAAGACTCGAGGGAGGAGTTTTTTTTTATGAAACTTGATTACTTAAAATATCATCGTAGTTTTAAACTTATTTCATCGAACTACCATTATGTTATTGAAGGCGTGTTTTAGAAACACGCATTTACATTAAAGTCTTATTTAGTGTAACGTGTTACGTGTGTTTCTCAAACATGAGTTCATAGTAAGAACAATTGATTCCTCATGGGACTGCTTGGTCCTCCTAAGATAAAGACTAGTTCATAATACCCGTTATCATATATATTAAATTCTCCGGTTGTTCTCAAAATTCAGATACCATATGAAAATATATGGTAGTTTGGTAAGCTATTCCCTCCTAGTAATCAAAATCAAATGTTCTTGGCCTTGCTCAATTCAATTCATTTCCACTAGTTTGAATCAGTCCAATAATACACCGATAAGAATCATATAGTCTAAAGTCCCATTACTCGCAATTTCGAATATGTGAACTAGATACATTCTTAATATTTGACATTTTTTGCACAAAGTGTCCACCCTCATTCGAATCACAAGATGTAAAAGTTTAAATTCTATTTTTTTGGTGGGTTTTTAGGTAAGGCTGATAATCAAGTCGAGTTTTGCGAGCTCGACCCCAACTTATCGAGTTCATTTTTTTAAACTAGTCTAAAAAATTATTTAATTTCGACTCGTTTAAAAAATTAACCGAGTTTAAAAAATTGTTTAAGTGTAACTTATTTAAAAAATTAGTCGAGCCTAAAACAAGCCAAACTTAAACTTAACTCGTTTAAAACATGAGTCAAACTTAAATCAAATCTTATTTAAGTTAAGTCTGAATAACTTAACTCAATTATCACTCCTATTTTTGCATTTTTGCATAGAGTAAGCAATCATCTTGAGGAAGTAGATTTGTCCCTTCTCTTTTATGCATTTGTCAGAAAAGCACCTGAACTCAATTGACTATCAACCTAAATGAATCTCATGTCCATGACCTAAATTAGAAGCCAATATAGAGTATCAATGGTCAATGTCCTGCACCCTGTTGGACACATGGAACAAACAAATTATGTTTGGATCTCATTCTACAACCTCACTAACCCATATTAATTTCATAGATAGCACTCCTATTTGCAGGCATTGCCTGTAAAAATAATAAGATATAATAAAATACAAAAAATTTACACATGGTTTGCTATGATGGGTAGAAATTAGAGGTGTGTTACTGAAAATTAACTTTCCAAACCATAGGTAGACCCTTGTTTTACCCATTGAAGAAGTTTTTCACCATCACAAAACTGAAGGAATGGAACCGGGGCAACTATAGTAGGTATGAATTCACCAGCTATTTTCTTAAAAGAAACTAGCTAAAGCAAATTAGATTCACAGCAAGAACAAACGAACTGAAACGGCATTTTTTTTTTTTAGTTTTTTCATCGACAAAATCAAATTCAAATGCAGTAAAACTCTAGTTGAAGCAGCCACAATGACTATCTCACACAACCCCACAACAAACCTTATTCAACCCAATTTGGTCTTGAACCAGATAGACGGATCCTTCTCTTCCCTCCCAACTTTCCAACCACCAAGAAAACCTCAAAAAACAGAACTAAACTCACACAAATCGAACTATAACAAAAAAAAACCATCATGCCGCTCAAACGTCTTGTTTCCTCGAATATTATCTCTTCCCTCAGTATCTGTAGTGAGGGGGCTTGTAAGGACCCTCAATTGGTATACTGATGTAGTCAGCCTGGTCCTTGGTGAGCTTGGTGAGCCGCGCACCTAGCTTTCCTAGGTGGAGAGAAGCAACCTTCTCATCAAGGTGCTTAGGCAATACATAAACCTTCTTCTCATACTTCCCAGTTGCCCTCTCGTTCCACAGCTCAAGCTGGGCGATCACTTGGTTAGTGAAAGAGCAGGACATCACAAAGCTAGGGTGTCCCGTGGCACAACCCAAGTTCATGAGACGCCCCTCGGCCAATACAATGATGCCCGATTTAGTATCTGGGAACACCCACCTATCCGTTTGGGGCTTGATGGTGATTCGCTTCACGCCGGGGTATGTCTCAAGACCTTGCATGTCAATTTCGTTATCAAAGTGACCAATGTTGCAAACAATGGCGTTGTTCTTCATCTTTCTCATGTGGTCTACCATGATGATGTCCTTGTTACCAGTGGTGGTCACAAAGATATCAGCTTCAGAGACCACATCTTCAAGAGTAAGAACTTGGAGGCCTTCCATAAGAGCTTGAAGAGCGCAAATGGGATCAATCTCAGTCACAATCACACGGGCACCAGCTTGCTTCAAGGCAGCTGCACAGCCCTTGCCCACATCTCCATAACCAGCTACAACTGCAACCTTTCCAGCAATCATCACGTCAGTGGCTCTCATCAGCCCATCAGGAAGCGAGTGGCGGCATCCATATAAGTTGTCAAACTGATCGAACCAAAGTCATAGTAAATTGTTAGAACAGGGAAGATGTAGTTTATTAAACCAAAGATCTATAACAAGCCAAACAAGATCTATCAATATTGTATTTAAATCATTGATCAAAGAAAAAGAAAATGCATTTACCGATGGAACCATAGCACGAATCCTTAATAGAGGCCAGTGAACAGGTACTTTACTAAATTAAAATCTAGACCAAGCCAACCAAGATCTATGAATTATTGCCCTTTAAATCATTGTTACAAATCTAATTCCACAACTACAGACAGATCAAAGAAAAAGAAATTGCATTTAATGATGGAATTAGAACACGATTTGTTGACAGATAGCCAAAATAAGAAATCCTTAATAGAAGCCACGCCAACATCAACAAACTCATGCTACATCTGAGATCTAGAACAGAAACAAGGAGATTTATAGAAACAAGGAGATTTATACAACCCGGGAATATCACAGCTAATTTGGCACCAAATATCCAATGCGACAGCCAATTATTTTACGAAGTAATCGAATGGAAAGTTAAGTTACATAAAGGAATTAAATAAGGTGCCGACTTCAGCACAACCAATCACATATGGATGGCTCCATCTGAACAACATAACTGAAAAAAAATCCTATTTGCATTCAATCCTATAAGATTGAGGAGATAAAGTCACTCAATTATAGCTACTATATAACTTGAAATAAAGGTAAAGGTAACATGCTTGAATTAACAACCAGATTATGGGTTTGAACAGAGGAGAGCCACTTCGTACATATTATGGAAATTAGATCTATTCCCAATTCATCCCAATCAATTAACAGGACTAAAGGCTCAATAACGTATAATGAGAAGTTAGATCTACACCCAATCCACATCAAGAAAAATCAATCAAGAGGATTCAATTACGTATAATAAAAGTTAGATCTTTACCCTTTTTAAACATTCAAATTATATGAAGCAAAAACAAAATCGTGTGAAAACCCAGATCTAATCCAAGATGGACATATATAAACAACTAGATATATACCTTGCTCTTGGTGACAGAGTCATTGACATTAATGGCAGGGAACAACAAGGTGCCATTAGCCTGCATCTGGTACAGCCTCTTAACCCCAGTCGTGGTCTCCTCCGAAACTCCAACCAATCTCTCCTTCATCTTGTGATATCTCTTGGGATCCGTCTTCAAACCATCCCTAATAATCGTCAAAACAATCTGAAACTCTGCATTATCAGTAGAATTCGGGTCCGGCACCTTTCCGGTTTTCGCGAATTCTTCCTCGGCCTTCACCCCTTCGTGAATCAACAAAGTGGCATCACCACCGTCATCCACGATGAGGTCTGGCCCACCATCGGGCCCCCAGTCAAGGGCCCGCTCTGTGCACCACCAGTATTCCTGGAGGGTTTCACCTTTCCAGGCAAAAACCGCCGCGCTGTCACGGGCAATTGCCGCAGCAGCGTGGTCTTGGGTGGAGAAGATGTTGCACGAGCACCACCTGACCTCCGCCCCAAGGGCAGTGAGTGTCTCGATGAGCACCGCCGTCTGGATGGTCATGTGGAGGGAGCCAGTGATTTTGGCTCCCTTGAATGGCTGTGATGGGCCAAACTCGGTCCGACACGCTATTAGCCCTGGCATTTCGACTTCGGCCAGCTCGAGCTCCAGCCGTCCGAAGTCCGCCTGGGACATGTCTTTCACCTTGTACTCGCGGCCTGAAGTGGTTTTCTCAACTAGCAAAGCCATTTTCTTGGATTTTTCTCTCTCTAGATCTGAACTCTCTCTCTCTCTCTCTCTCTCTCTCTCCTGGTGTGTAGAAGAGAGTGGGTTGTGGGCGAAGAGGAGTAGAGGAAGAGGAGAGATATAAATAGGTTTTAAAGGTGTTATTTGAACGGTCAGGATTGATTTGAGTGGGTTAAGTCAAATGGAGATTAGGGTTTGGTGGATCTGGGATTTGGTAAAGGTCTTGTTCGTCGGAGTAGGAATCGGAGAGAGACCCTATTACAGCGGAGAGGGGTAAAACACTAAAAATAAATTTTATTATGGGACGTCTAGGTAAAAATTAAAGTAGAATTAAAAATAAGGTAATCATTATGGGCGTGCAAACATCGTCGGTGGGTTAAGGTCTTCCAATGGAATATGCTAACAGCATTTGGTCTGCCATCTATTGTTTTTTCTTGTGGGAAAGGGATAATGACAGGAAATTTAGGTAATTCTATTGAACCTTAAAAATAAAAATATTTGGGTCCCCTAACAAAAGGTATTAATTTTTAAGGTTAAATAATATTTTTTAAATATAAAATTATAGTTATTTAAGATAAATTAATTATGATATTTTAAGATCGACCATATTTTGCTAGTTGCAAATTTTATCTCACAAAATTATAATTTAACCTCAAGAAATTTTAAATTTTGGTATGGTACAGATTTTGGGTATTATAGTCTTCTTCGTCTATTAATCTTAGTTGACTTTTTTTCATTCTTTATCAAATTAATTAATCTAAATTATAATATAATTGTATCATGCCTTGATTGGGGTGATAATCCGGCCAAGTTTTTAAATTTTCAATGAGCTCGAGTTCTAGGTCAAACAAGCTCAATTTTTGAGTTTGAATTCTTGTTCAAACTCGATTCGATTAGTAGATCGTCTCTCCAGTTGATTCATTTTTAAATGATGAACCAAAATTTGAGCTCAGGCTTCACCTCTAAAAAATTACCTTTTAGTGAGATTCAAAGCCTATAATCTGTTAATTAAAAATTGAATATCTTTTTAAGTATTTTTTTTTTTGGGTAAGTATCTTTTTTTAAGTATGTTAAAAAAGCTATTTTGGTTTTTTTTTTCTCAGCCCAAAATTATTTATATGCTATATTACATAAAATAATTATAGATGTGTATATAAACATTTATGTTTGTATAAAGACAATAGATTAAATAAAAAACAATAGATTCGAATCTTAGGTTTTATTGTTTTTATTACTGATGGAATTGGAACTCAAAATACGGCTGCTTGAACCGAAGAATTCAAGGCTTAATGGATATTAATTTTGTGAATGTATGAAGTGGTGAAGCCTGATGGCTCTATACAATGTAACAGAGAAGCAGAGAAGAAACCCGAGTTGGAAAACAAACTAGAACACAGGGATTGCAGTGATTGACCAGTTACCTTCTATCCAATGCTTTTCATCAGTTATAAAGCAGAGAAGATACTCAAGCTAAACGTGACTTAAGGTGTCTCTAGAACAGTTAACTCATCCATTAATCGAGCCCTGGGATGAGCCATCGCTTAATGTCCAGCTCCTGTATTTGGGGAGCTCAACCTAGTCAAATGTCTCAAGCTTGCAACATTACTTCTTTCTTTATGAGGCTTTATTAGATCGTTCCTATTGACTCGTAATGCCTTCGTTTATTTGATCAGATTCCTGCTAGTGATTGATACCAGATTTTAGGGTATCATCAGTGATGATTTGGAAAGAGAAAGAAAAAGTGTAGTGTTTTAGTGGTCGTAATACTAGTGCTAATATTGTAGTTGTAGGATAGATGTGTTGTGGCGAGATTACAATTGTGTTTGGATTAGTGTAGAGAATGGCAATTGGGATCTTGGTGGTGCGGGGTTGTGGGTGGTGGTTGTGGTGGTGCAGGGCCTTTGGGACTGGGGAGGCTATCGGGTTTCGGTGGTGGTGTGTGGCTTACAACAAGGATATCCTTCTTCGAGACAGAGATATCCTCAATTGGAATAGGGACATCCAATCGTGTTAAAAAAATTTCATTCAAAAAACAGAACATCCTTGGTTGGCAATTGGATCATCGTGATGGTCATGTGAGAGGCTCCTGTTTTCAATTTGAATGGAGGTTTAATAGAATTTTAGCATGTAAAGTAATCAAACTTGCAAGTATTGGTGGCCCATGTAAAATTTAAAAAATTTTAGGGGTAAAAGTATCATTCTCACANATGGCTCTATACAATGTAACAGAGAAGCAGAGAAGAAACCCGAGTTGGAAAACAAACAAGAACACAGGGATTGCAGTGATTGACCAGTTACCTTCTATCCAATGCTTTTCATCAGTTATAAAGCAGAGAAGATACTCAAGCTAAACGTGACTTAAGGTGTCTCTAGAACAGTTAACTCATCCATTAATCGAGCCCTGGGATGAGCCATCGCTTAATGTCCAGCTCCTGTATTTGGGGAGCTCAACCTAGTCAAATGTCTCAAGCTTGCAACATTACTTCTTTCTTTATGAGGCTTTATTAGATCGTTCCTATTGACTCGTAATGCCTTCGTTTATTTGATCAGATTCCTGCTAGTGATTGATACCAGATTTTAGGGTATCATCAGTGATGATTTGGAAAGAGAAAGAAAAAGTGTAGTGTTTTAGTGGTCGTAATACTAGTGCTAATATTGTAGTTGTAGGATAGATGTGTTGTGGCGAGATTACAATTGTGTTTGGATTAGTGTAGAGAATGGCAATTGGGATCTTGGTGGTGCGGGGTTGTGGGTGGTGGTTGTGGTGGTGCAGGGCCTTTGGGACTGGGGAGGCTATCGGGTTTCGGTGGTGGTGTGTGGCTTACAACAAGGATATCCTTCTTCGAGACAGAGATATCCTCAATTGGAATAGGGACATCCAATCGTGTTAAAAAAAATTTCATTCAAAAAACAGAACATCCTTGGTTGGCAATTGGATCATCGTGATGGTCATGTGAGAGGCTCCTGTTTTCAATTTGAATGGAGGTTTAATAGAATTTTAGCATGTAAAGTAATCAAACTTGCAAGTATTGGTGGCCCATGTAAAATTTAAAAAATTTTAGGGGTAAAAGTATCATTCTCACAAAAAAAAAAATCTCAAGCTGCCTTTGAATTTATTTAAATAGTCTTTATGATTGTCACGTTTGAATTACCAATAAGACTTGATAATGAATGAAATTTATCATCAACCCAATAATATAATTCATTATATTCTCCAACTATGTCCTAATAATATTAGTGATTTTTTTCCCCCAAACACCCATTTCACATCTATGAAACAAATTCCCTGACCTTTAGTAAGGCTCATCTTAATTTTCACAAGAATTCGAGGATATTGTAATGTCTTTTTAAATGGTCAAGATATATCTAAATCTATATATTCAATTGGCTAAGAATTCTTCGATTTTTGTAAAATTAGAAAAAAGAGCTTAATTTTTCAATTATATGCATTCCACGTTTCTCTTTCCTTCGTTTTACTTTCTCTTTTCCATTCTGAAACTCTATACAACCACCACCACCGCTATCATCACTATCATTATACCATGAATTCCGTCATTTTTCTCAAACAGGATTTCTTTCTCTTTTCTCTCTCTCTCTCTCACACACACATACATACCCACAGGCATGTGCTTAAGCTGGAAGGAATAATATAGTTTCAAAAACTGTGATCGCATCTCTTAAAACTATTAGATAAAAGTGGGGAGTCAATGTAATTCTCCATTAATATCTCATCGTGGGGTATAGTTTTGAGTAATGCCAGAGTGTCGGTGAGATATCATACATACAGAGGTAGGTAGTGCGTAGTGGTGGAAACGTGATTTTGCCAGGTATGAGGGTCCCACACAAACATCCTTGAATACAGACGAATTTGTTGGGATCAGTGAAGTGTCCAGTTATAACTTTAAGGTTCTCGATATTGAAGATTATTGACCTACGCACCTCGAGCTAGGGATCGTAAGCTGCTAGACCTAGCTTAGATGTTCGAGCGGAGAGGTCCGAACTTAACTGTTACTAATTTTTGGTATCATCAATAACCTTTTAGAAGAAAAAAAATTTGAAAATGATATGATCTATTAATATAAATTAGCACAATTAGTTATGCAACAATTTGAAATTAATAACTGAATAAAGCATACGACAAAATATAGTTATCAAGTCATTCCATTAACTTAAATGGAAATTTAAATCCTTATTTTAGAATTTTAAAAACTCTCTCGAGTTCAATTCTTTTCTCCAAAGAAAGAATCGTAAAGGCTTACCATCCAACTTAGTATCTATTAATCAAGACATTAGTCCTATTCTAATGGCTTAAGCCCTCTATAATGGAGTGACATGTTGAAGGCTCGAAAAAAGCTTAGTATCTATTAATCAAGTTTTCTTGAAGGAGCGACTGTCATTGCAATTAAAAAAATTAGATAAAGATTTTGAGCCAAACCTGTCTTCAATAATTGATGTGAAAACCTTGTCTTTAATAATTGATGTGATAAGATAAAGCTTAGTATCTCTTCAATAATTGATGTGAAAACCTTGAGAAAAAAACTGAGTTAGACATGAAATAGAGATTGAATTTTGGTTTTTTTTTCGAGTGAGAACAGATAGACAAATGAACAGATAACTCTTATGATCACATTAGTCCCCCACCTACAAGAAAATTCTTCTATAAAGGCCTTAACGGGAAGAACCTACAACTGCAAGTGTTCTTAAAAGATCTAGCTCTACCTAATTGTCAAAAGCAATTCAACAGTCTAATCCTCGTGAATTAAACTTAAAGCAAATTTCTTCCAGAGCTCAAGGAACACCCTTCTTAGGGACTTATAATCCCCTAGACCACATAACTTGATGATCATAAAGATTAGAGATAGAAGACTTAGGTAGGACTTAGGAGAGAGAAATAAAATATTGAAGAGAAGTAGTTGTTTTCTTTTGGGGGTTTTAGTGGTAGACTTCCACCATCTAGAAAAGCACATGGCCGTAGAGATAATAAAACCCGAATGTTAATGAGTGATGATGGTGTCTTCTGCAGAGTTGAGCAAAGTCGTATTATTTAGGGGGTAGAAAATCACTGAAATGCTCGGTCAAAATTTCTAGGCTCTTGAAAGTTTGGCAATGTAATTTAAAGAACAACAGACAGAGGATTTATAGTGGTTTATCAGTTCAGAAATTTGATTAGTCTACTCTAATATAGTCTCTAACTCTTGAGAGAGTTTTTTATTTAATCGAGAGAGAAGATTACACGAGGTTATTGAGTAGATAATGACTTGAATACATTGTGAAATATTTGATCCTTTTTTATAGTTTTTCGCTGTCTTGTGTGATCCTTGCCACTTTCTCGTAACTTACGCTCTCTTTGCACAATCAACGTCGATTATATTGAGACGGTTATGACTCATTTGTCAAAATATTTGATTGTTACGAGTTATTCTCTCTAGATATGACGTGATCTTATGAAAAGTGTCGGCTATTATTGTCATAGTTAATAAGGGACTTGTTGACGAAGGTTTCGATCTATGCACCTCGAAACAATAATCATGAGCTACGGAGTCCATGCTCAGCTGTCCGAACCGGAAGTACCGAACTAAACCTTAAATAATTTTAGATATCATCAAAAGGCATGCATGTAAAAGTAATAAAAGGATAAAGCATCACATGGAGACGGATATGGGGGTGGGTGGACTTTAATTTAGATGATTTTATAAAAATAAATAAGTCTCAATACACAACAAAATTATAGAAGGTATTTCGAAAATTTAGTGGAGACATCGAGACACCAAGAATAATATTTTACTTCATATGGGAGAAAAGATTTGCTTAGGTTAATTTTGATTTAATTATAGCATCACAATTAAATGAAATTCTATAATTTTTATTGTTCTTGGGGAATTAGAGTGGTAAACAATCAAGATCTATTAATTTGTTACGATATTTCATAAATGTTGTAGTTCAAATATTTATTGTGGGTAAACTGTTTATTAGGGTTCGAAAGTAAATATATTTAAAATATTTATTGTGATTAAAAATTTAAATTTAAATTTAAATAGGCAAATTTACTGTAGTTAGAAAGTTAAAATATAAGGCTGCTGTCATGTTTTATAATAAAAACCATTATATCTTATTATATAAATTCCTAGCCTATTGTTTCTATTGACATTATATAATCCATGAAAGAATTGAATGAATGTATTTTTTTTTTTTTGGAAGAGGAGAGGAGGAGACTTGAACCCTTAATCTCAAAAAGACAAGATCTTCACAAAATAACCAGAAATATATGAGTAATACATATTGATTGGTTTGTGTACTATAATACGAAGTGAAAAATGACATAATCTAAATAAGATACAAATATGAAAAGACTCGATTCAATTATATCCTTAATCTTGCATGATTCATTCCATTTGCCAAAGGATTTGTCTACCCTTAATCTTTGAATGATTCATCCCATTTTGCCAAACGAGTTGTCTAAGATACCCAAAAAAAAAAAAGTATTTTATCGACATTTAACATATTTGTAAATAAAATATCACTATTATGGTATCGAAGAAAAGTGAGAAAATGTTACCACATCAATGGTAAAAATACTCATAACGGTAATTTTCACTCACAAAAAATAATTAATTTTTTATTATAAAATAAATTAAAAAAATTATACTAAAAAATATCCATTAAAATTATAAATTACAGAGGTATAATATCGATTTATTTTTTTTTTTGGGTACCGTAAGTCAAGTGTTTTGCCAACTGACCTTCCAGCTTTTCAATGACATTGATGCTGAATATGCCACTATTATCTCCTAATGTTCCAGTGGTAGGTCCACCTTTGTTGGTGAGTGTTTGGTGGAGTGTTACCAAAAAACCACTAATTTTAATTTATAAAAATAAAAGTTTGATTTGGTGATGCTTAAAAAAAATGTGGATTACATAAAAGTCTATATTTAAAATCACATGGTTTCTGTTGATTGAATCATTGAACTGACAACCCTTAAAGTTAAAAGGATCAAGTGGGGAGATAGGGAGGGAAGGAACTGTCAGCATCATGGGTTGGAGAGTCTGAAAAGACCAATTTGCCCCCCAACAACCCCCATTAACCAACCCCAACAAACCAACCCCCACAAACCAACCCCT
>CAUOFW020001837.1:277212-297574 GCA_963454935.2 Ilex paraguariensis | reverse complement strand
CCCCCCACACATTGTTTTTCTATGCAGGTTAAATCTAAAATCTCCCAATGCTCACCAACTCTAACCAACAATGACTTAGTGACCACATCTCTTACCAACTTGGAAAATGACACAGTGAGGACATCATTCCAAATCAAGAGGTATGTTATACTAGGTGACCAAACAGAGGTGAGAAATAACACTTTTTCCCTTTAAAGATAGATAATCTATGGTATATTATCAAGTGATTTACTTATAAATAGCGAGTCTTATGTGAAAGTCTATTGACAAAGATTTTGCTCAATAAAATTGTGAAAAAGAATGTTAGAGATGATCTTAATTTGGCTAAAAGGACAGTTTTTCGTAGACTATTAACGAGAAATACAATACGTTGAGGGAGAGTTTTCGTAATTTTCGTCAGNCTCAATAAAATTGTGAAAAAGAATGTTAGAGATGATCTTAATTTGGCTAAAAGGACAATTTTTCGTAGACTATTTAACGAGAAATACAATACGTTGAGGGAGAGTTTTCGTAATTTTCGTCAGCATTGGGCTTGGCCAGCCTAGCCCAACCATTTATTATATGTTGGATTGGGTGGTATAATATGAATCGAATCAAAAGAAATACAGAAGAATAAAATGTTTTCGAAATAGACTTGNCCCAACCATTTATTATATGTTGGATTGGGTGGTATAATATGAATCGAATCAAAAGAAATACAGAAGAATACGATGTTTTCGAAATAGACTTACAACTAAAAGTAATAAGATAGTGATACCAAAACAGTTTTGGTCTGACAAGATTAGTTGGTTGCTTAAAGTCATTTGTTGAATAGAATGGCTCATTGTTCTTTTCTTTTTGACCATTAAGAATAAGGATTAATTAGAATATTATGACCATTTCGTCATTTTCACATTGTACTTTAAAGTATTAATGTTGTTTTATATTATATCACTTCAATAAATAACAATTGTCATTTTTTTGACTATAAATATGTATGTGATTGGTTTGTACTATTAATAAGCAACTTCTTATTACACATGTGCATGTCAAAAATACAAAAAAAAAAAAAATACTCATTCATGACTTTGTCCTTCCTAAACTCTAAATTTTTTTTCTCTGGCCGGCCTTCTTTTTCTTCACAACAACTTTTTGGTTGTAAAAAGAGATAAATTAAAGTAATACTAAACACTTTGAGGGAAGTTCTTTGGGGGGGGGGGGNGGGGGGGGGGGGGGGGGGGGGGGTTTTCCCTCTTTTGACAGATTTTTAAGTTTATCGTTATCTATCAAAATAATATGAAATAAAATTGATATTTTAGGATATAATGTAAGAAATTTTATAGTTGAAGATATAAAATAAAATAAAGATAATAATTTAGAGGGATAAAGTGTAATTTACTCTAAGAGTTACCCAACTCTCTCTTTCTTTCTTTCTTTTTCTTTTTTTTTTTCTTTTTTTGTTAATCGTACAAATAATTTCTTCTTGACTGAATTAGTTCAGATCCGGAGAGTTAGCAGTTTCAAGTTTGTTTCCGACATGCTTGGCTTGACCTTGACAAAGGACTTTTCCCCAAAGCCTAGGCTGCCTAGCTATTATAATAAGAAGAATAATGTAAGTTTGTTTGGATTATTTTTAGCTTGAGGTTGTTGGACAAACCTACCACATATCTTTCTTAATATAATGGTTATGAATGATTCTGTTAAACTATGTTAATAAATTAAGTATAATTATCATTACTCTTAAGGGTTAATCTCAACTTGTACTCTGTAAAATCACCTGAATTTTAATTTATACCTTTGAAGTTTAAAAATATTAATTTATACCTTGAAAGACATAAATTCGTAGCAATGTGCATCTGAGATTAAATCCGACCATTTAACCATTAAAAAAAGTTGAGCTAATTATAAATTGTACCCCTCAAAGTTTAAATATTTCATATTTATGATTTAAAAAAAATTTACATCCATTAATGCTCATTATAACTCTCAATTGTATCGTATCATAGCATCTTCATGTAGTGTTCGAGTCAGTACAAAAATATTTTTAAAATTACAAAAAATTATAAAATACTTATTTTTTGCATATAATACTTGTTAAATAACTATTTTTTTATCTACAATTTGACACAAATCTTTTGATTGTCCGATCAAATTAAGGTTAGATACAAATACCACAACTATAGATAGAAAAATAGTAATTTAATGAGTATTATAAACAAAAAATAGATATTTTTTAATTTTTAAAAAATATTAAATATTATTATATAAATTGTCGTAAATATGAAATATATGATACAACGTAATTGACTCGACATAAAAATAGTGTTAAAAATATTTTTTATTGACTCGAACACGATACGAAAATGTTATGACACGATACAATTAATAGTTATTTAGCGAGTATTAATGAATGAAATTTTTTTTGAATCATAAATGTGAAATATTTAAACTATAAGAAGTGCAATTTATAACTAATCTAAACTTTTTTAACGGAAAAATAAACAACAGTTAGTCCNGTATTAATGAATGAAATTTTTTTTGAATCATAAATGTGAAATATTTAAACTATAAGAGGTGCAATTTATAACTAATCTAAACTTTTTTAACGGAAAAATAAACAACAGTTAGTCCCAAGTTCACATTAATATGTATTTATATTTTTTAGGATATAAATTAATATTTTAAAATTTTAAAGGTACAAATTAAAATTCAAGTTATATTTCAAAATGCAAGTGGAGATTAACCCCAACTATAAACAAAATGTGACGAACGAGAATCTGTGATTCATGGGCCGGATCCGAAATAGCCTGACTAATGGGTCAAATGAAAAGCCTAACCAACCTTGTCCAAAGGTGCCAATGAATCGAACCAAGCTAGCAGCCAGGTTTATACGTTCACGAAAAGTATTTTNGTCCAAAGGTGCCAATGAATCGAACCAAGCTAGCAGCCAGGTTTATACGTTCACGAACAGTATTGNAGAATCTGTGATTCATGGGCCGGATCCGAAATAGCCTGACTAATGGGTCAAATGAAAAGCCTAACCAACCTTGTCCAAAGGTGCCAATGAATCGAACCAAGCTAGCAGCCAGGTTTATACGTTCACGAAAAGTATTTTTATCTTCGCTTAAACTTTTGACAAGTTTTAAATATCTTGTTTAAACACAAATCGTCACCGTTTTGTTCATGATTAAGCTTCATTCGACCCGTCTTATCTAATTAAATTTACACTTGTGTTTAAATTTAAACTTGAATTTCAAATCATATTCAAGATCAAATTCACCCGCAAAAAATTGATTTAAAATGCACAAAATGTATATATTTGTAGGTATATGTTGTGTTTATGAGCTTTACAAATTCAACAAGGTGTTACTTGATCTCGATTCATTTACGAAACAAGATTAAAGATAAATTCATGTTCAATCCATTTTATTAAGGCAATATCATCATAACATAATTTGATGATTTAATTTTGAAACTTAGCATGTTGTAATAATAATTAAATTCTCAGTTTAATATAAGTGGCATTATTATTTCATGGGTTGCTTCTCGAAATATAGTTCGAATATTTATTTGTACCTTTAAAGATCAAAAATTTTAATTTGNGCATTATTATTTCATGGGTTGCTTCTCGAAATATAGTTCGAATATTTATTTGTACCTTTAAAGATCAAAAATTTTAATTTGTATTCTCAAAAATAGAAATCTGTATCAATGTGCACCTCAAACTAACATTTGTCAGTTTGCCGTCTAAAATTAAATAAATAAATTATACTTATACCTTCTCATACTTGTCACCNCTCGAAATATAGTTCGAATATTTATTTGTACCTTTAAAGATCAAAAATTTTAATTTGCATTCTTAAAAATAGAAATCTGTATCAATGTACACCTCAAACTAACATTTCTAAAATTAAATAAATAAATTATACTTATACCTTCTCATACTTGTCACCTAATCATCTAGACCTCACATTTAAAATATTACACATACATCCCTTTAGAATCCAAATATGACTAACCATGCACCATCAATTGGGCATCCTAAGAATTTCTTTTAAATAATGTATTGTATTTTATATAAAGAATATTATATAAATACTTGCATTATATGAGTATTGAAATAAAAAACTTGATTTTAAACTTTAAACTATAACATATCCACAAAATAAATGGTAGTATGAAAATTATAATTTTTTTTTAGGATGAAATCATATTTTTTAAAAGTTATATTAACAGATATCAAGGATAAGGGGTTATATGTTACACGTTCATAAACATTAGGAGCTGTAAGAGTAATATTTTAAATGTGAGGGGTCTAAATGATTAAGTGATAAGTATGAGAGAATGTAGGTATAATTTACTCATTTAATTTTAGATGATAAACTGACATATGTTAGTTTTAAGTGTACGTTGATATAAATTTTTATCTTTAAGAGTACAAATTAAAAAATTTAATCATTAAATATACAAATTAAAATTCCTAACTATTTTCTAAGGTACAAATTGTTATTAACCCTAATTTCATTTGAACAAACTTGCCTCTCTTAATCAATATGAACAAGATAAGTTCATTCCATGTCCTAACCACCCCCACCAACCACGCAAGTATCAGTCGACCACCCACTGAGAAGGGCATTTTCGTACTTTAAACTGTCGAACTCCTTTAAACACACACCGCCACCTCCACCACACCTTGCACATCTTCTCTCTCTCTCTCTCTCTCTCACGTTCCACCACCCACCCAAAAACCAACCACTGCCATGGATCCCGTCAACGATTGGGGCAACACCCCTCTCGCCACCGTCGACCCAGAAATCCACGACCTAATCGAAAAAGAAAAACGCCGCCAATGCAGAGGAATCGAGCTAATCGCCTCCGAAAATTTCACCTCCTTCGCCGTCATCGAAGCCCTCGGCAGTGCTTTAACCAACAAGTACTCCGAAGGCATGCCCGGAAATAGATACTACGGAGGCAACGAATTCATAGACGAGATCGAAAATCTCTGCCGATCTCGAGCTCTCAAGGCCTTCCACCTTGACCCCACCAAATGGGGCGTCAATGTACAGCCTTATTCGGGTAGTCCAGCCAATTTCGCTGCTTATACAGCTGTGCTCAACCCACATGATAGGATCATGGGTCTGGATCTGCCTTCTGGGGGACATTTGACACATGGGTATTATACTTCTGGTGGGAAGAAGATCTCTGCGACTAGTATCTACTTTGAATCTTTGCCTTATAAGGTAACAATTTGTTCGAATAACTGTTAAGTCAAGATGAATCTAGGAGCGGAACTTCTTTCAATGTAGTTAAATGCCCTCTTAAATCCAAATTATGGATCCATCCATGAATTTGGCAACTTTGGTTAATAGGAAAAAGTATACAATTGAAGATGGGATAGGTTGGTTTGTTAATTTTTGGGTTGTTCTTATTTTGATATTCTGTGTTTAATGTTCTTTGCTTGTTTTGTTTATATTAGGTGGATTCGAAGACTGGGTATATTGACTATGATAAGTTGGAGGAGAAAGCAATGGATTTCAGGCCAAAATTGATTATTTGTGGAGGGAGTGCGTACCCGAGGGATTGGGATTACAAAAGATTCAAAGCAGTTGCTGACAAATGTGGGGCTCTTTTGCTTTGTGACATGGCTCATATTAGTGGCCTTGTTGCTGCTCAGGTATTATTCCTGTCGATTTTTTTGCTATAATTTTCTTGTTATTTCTGTNCTCATATTAGTGGCCTTGTTGCTGCTCAGGTATTATTCCTGTGGATTTTTTTGCTATAATTTTCTTATTATTTCTGTTTTTTTATTTAAGCTTTACACGGGTTTAAATTTGTTCTTGGTTTCTAATAATGGATCTGTGGAGATTTGGGTTCTGGTTGGTTAAATTAGGTTGCATTTTGGGAGTTGGGATTTGGGGTTTTGTTATGTTTTTGTTTAGTGATGTTGGGCATGGTGGTCGGTTATCATACGGTTTGGAGATCTGCATTTGGGAATTTGAAATGTTGGTTCAATACTGACGGGGTATCATTTTCTTATATGTTCTTAGTCTTGGTTATTAGATCTGTGTACAAAGATCCATGAATTATGTTTTTAAATTGAGTAATACTATTTGGACCTAAAAATTTGACCTAATTTATTTACATAATGATTTGGCTTCAATAGAACTATTGGATTAACACCAAGTTCCAATGTTTGATGGGCTCCACAGNTACAAAGATCCATGAATTATGTTTTTAAATTGAGTAATACTATTTGGACCTAAAAATCTGACCTAATTTGTTGACATAATGATTTGGCTTCAATAGAACTATTGGATCAACACCAAGTTCCAATGTTTGATGGGCTCCACACTCAATCCAAAGGTCATAGTGAATTAGGTCAGCAAATTAGGTTAGTAAATTAGGTCTCAATAGCATTGCTCTTTTAAATTTCATGTACCAGGAAAAATGTTTTTGCAGTAGATTTATCTGAATTGGTTCCAATACGACGTATGAAATTTGGGTGTTGCTTGTGTAAATCTGTGCTTTTTCATTGTTTTAGTGATGTAAGTGTTGTGTGTTTGAATAGGCTACAGATCTTCATTCCTGTCTTAAATTTTCAGTTAAGAATTCCGTTTATGAGATGTTCAAGTTGTTTTGGCATTGGGATTCTGATCCACAAAGAATTTAAATATGCAAGATTTCTATNCTTGTGTAAATCTGTGCTTTTTCATTGTTTTAGTGATGTAAGTGTTGTGTGTTTGAACAGGCTACAGATCTTCATTCCTGTCTTAAATTTTCAGTTAAGAATTCCGTTTATGAGATGTTCAAGTCGTTTTGGCATTGGGATTCTGATCCACAAAGAATTTAAATATGCAAGATTTCTATTTTATGATTATGTCGTAGATCTGAAGACTATTTAAGTAAATTGGTTGCTTGTTGGTGATGATTTGTTTTTAATGACATGTGGTCACAATGGTATCATGAACTGTCTCTATTTAATAGATGTATGGAAATTAATTTGGTTGGAAAAGGCTGCCGACTAAATGGCTGGATCTAGAGATTGGGAAATGTAAGACGTGGGGCAGAGCTTAGGTTTATTCAAATGCCTGGGATTGGGGTTTTGAGTATAATTTATTTTATTACATTGGAATATCATCACATTTTCTATTAAATATACTCAACTTCAGAAATGTGTGTGAGAACTAAATTATCATTTGTTGGTGTCTGTGCAAATGACAATTTAAATTAATGATAAGTAGTACATATTATCAGCATCGACTTCTTTCTTAAAAACAAATGGGTTGTACTTGTATGTTCTTGATTATTGACTCTAACTTGTTGCTTAGGTGATTAATTCTAATAATTTCCCTTTTTTTGTGGGTGTAGGAAGCTGCAGATCCTTTTGAGTACTGTGACTTGGTCACAACCACAACCCACAAGAGCCTGAGGGGACCTAGGGCTGGTATGATCTTCTACAGGAAGGGCCCTAAACCAGTCAAGAAGGGTCAGCCAGAAGGTGCAGTTTACGACTTTGAGGACAAGGTCAACTTTGCCGTTTTCCCCTCTCTCCAGGGTGGTCCTCACAATCACCAGATTGGTGCTTTGGCCGTTGCTCTGAAACAGGCCATGTTGCCCGGATTCAAGGTCTATGCTAAGCAAGTCAAGGCCAATGCAGTTGCCCTTGGAAACTGCCTGATGAGCAAAGACTACAAGCTCGTCACTGGTGGGACTGAGAACCACCTTGTTCTGTGGGATCTTCGTCCTCTTGGATTGACTGGTAAAAAAGAGTTGTTTAGTTTAATGGGAATCGATTGTGATATACATTGAAAGTTGAAACATAGCAATATGTCTTAATAATCTTTTGCTACTGTTGCAGGCAATAAAGTTGAGAAGCTTTGTGACCTATGCAACATTACTGTGAACAAGAACGCTGTTTTTGGTGATAGCAGTGCCTTGGCTCCTGGAGGGGTTCGGATTGGTAATTACTGTTGCATCAAATACCCTAACCTTTTAGAATTAATTGTAAATAGAAGTTTTGGTGTTAAATCATACCTTTCATTCTTTCTGTTGGCAGGTGCTCCGGCCATGACTTCAAGAGGTTTGGTTGAGAAGGACTTTGAGCAGATTGCAGAGTTCCTCCACAGGGCGGTGACCGTCACCTTGAAAATCCAGAAAGA
This sequence comes from Ilex paraguariensis, assembly GCA_963454935.2. Classification (NCBI taxonomy): domain Eukaryota; kingdom Viridiplantae; phylum Streptophyta; class Magnoliopsida; order Aquifoliales; family Aquifoliaceae; genus Ilex; species Ilex paraguariensis. The sequence goes on along the minus strand of CAUOFW020001837.1, from coordinate 289,436 downwards.
GCACGGAAAGCTCTTGAAGGACTTCAACAAGGGTCTGGTGAACAACAAGGACATTGAGGAACTGAAGGCTGATGTTGAGAAGTTTTCATCCTCATTCGAGATGCCTGGCTTCTTGATGTCCGAAATGAAGTACAAGGATTAGTTTTAAACGATATCATCAATGCTCTTATTGGTATATCTTTCTGGTGTTTGAATCCATAAAATTTTCACTTAAAGCTTCTTCATTCAATGTCTGTGTCGATGAATGATAATGTTCGTCTGTTAACTTCTCTTTTTTGGTTTTTTAGGATAGTGGTTGGATTTTTTTTTCTTCAAAATTTTAGGTGGTCTCAGGTTACGAGTGTTTTGAGATGAATTTCCATATAACAAAATTAATATATATTGTCATCACTTTCAGTCCTTTCATTCCAGGAAATGGTTCAGCACAAGAGTGCATTTCCCTTTGTAATAAAAATGTATTGAAATAAAATTTTATCTACTTCTTTTGATAAGTGGGTATAGTAGTAAAACCAATGGGTTTAATGTAATGTCATGAGCTGTTTTATGGTTTTTGTGAAACAATTTGATGATTGCTTAGGACTTTGTATGATTTGCTGCAAACACCGCCTATTATTTTCTAGAGGTGTGCAAGTGATTCAAAAATATATCAACAGTGGCCAATAAGTTCCTTGAGCATCTTTTTTGTGATATCATAACAAAAAGATGATTCTTACATGAGTTTTCCGATATTGAGTGTAACGGTTATATTATACCACGTGATGTAATTATTTAAATATTAATTAAATAAGTAGATAATGTAACTTTACTTTTTTTTTACATGGTGTGGTTGCATGGAGGGGTAATTATTTAAATGATTGGGTTTAATTTTTCCTATTTGGTAAATTATTATTGAATAATTAAATTACGTGATAAGGCTAATATGGTATAACTGTTACACTCAATATTTATTCCAGTTCCAGAACATTACAATTTAAGCAAGCATAAAGGAAGTTCCTTAAATAGATTGGTGAACATGATGCACTTTTTATATTTGGGTAGATTTTACTGGCTGTCTTGGTATTGGCTTTATTGTAGGGACATCTCCTAGAATTTTTGAAATGTCTCTTGCACTCCCTATCACGTCATGTCAGTTAACAGACTAAATAGAAATGAAATTTTATTAATTTATTTTTTAAGACTTCAACCCTATTGTTTATATTTAATTTTATTAATTCAAATATTAATTTCATCACACTAACACTAATTTTATCAATTTAACACCAAATTAATATTTTAAAATTTAATTTCAACAAATTAACATTCAGTTTATATAATGTAGAATTTAGTTTTATCAAACTAACATCAAATTGAACTTTAATTTCATCACATTGATATTTAATTTCATTAATTTAAATATTAATTTCATCACACTAACACTAATCTTATCAATTTAACACCAAGTTAATATCTACTTTCATCAAATTAATATTTTAAAATTTAATTTCATCAAAATAACATCAAATTGAACTTTAATTTCATCAAATTGATATTTAATTTCATTAATTTAAATATTATTTTGTCACACAAACACTAATTTTATAAATTTAATACCAAATTAATATTTTAAAATTTAATTTCATCAAATCTAAGTCAAATTAACATTCAACTTACTTAATTTAATATTTAATTTCATCAAATTAACATTTATTAATTCAAATATAAATTTGGTCACGCTAACACTTATTTCATGTGTTAGTCTTAAAGGTTAAGTACCTCAACAATAGCCATCCTTTAAATCAAAAAGATTTGGATTCCATATTGGTTACAGACCCAATTATATATAGTCAGACTCATTCAAAGAAATGATAGAAACAAAAACTAGCAGTCTTGACAATTAAGAATGTCAAAATATGACACGATTTATTGAAACAACATAAACATGATACAAAATCTTTGAAGTCATTCGTTTCATAAAGGAATGAGTCTGACATAATGTGATTAATAAACAAATTGAGTATTAGTGAAACAAATCAAAAAAAGTAAACAATATTACTCTTTTAATTATTAATTATACACGATTCATACACGACACGAATTCAATATGACATGATTCATTAAATATGAATTAATAATAAATCAGATATGAGTGAAATATTTTTTGATAAGAACCTATTAAGGCCCGACATGATTTACAGGCGTATTGATAATGACGACATTCGGATGGTGACCATTTGTTATTGGTCACTTGTGCGCAATAATTTTCGCACAATAAATGAACAGACAAATCTCTTCTCTAATGAACTCGAGTTCACCTTAGAAGTCGTAGGTTCCCCAACAAATAAATATTGAGTAATGGTGGTGAGGAAACTCTTTGCAAGTTATCTAATCACTCTTGGATTATCGACTGGAGTCCTATCACTGAAATAGAAAGGTTAGAAAAGCGTTGGAGTGTTTTTCGGCTTAACCTCTTTGACGATCAAGTCAGTATGTAAGAGAGGGGTGGAAAATAACTGTTTTATTGCTTGAGTGAGAATCTGTGTACCTTAGACTTGAGTTTGTGAAAACAATTTATACCTCTTTTAAGCTAATCATTACGGACTGTCAGGTCCCTTGGAGGGAAAGTTCCTCAATGGCTCATTTGGAAGGCAACAGGTGGTGCTCAGTCCTCGAGCAGCCAACCTTGCTTTTTTCATGATAGAAGTTTCTAAATTTAATGTTCAGGCCTCCATGCATTTAATAATCGCCTCTCTAAGTTCGTCGAGCAATAAATGCACCTTATTCTTTTGAAGGAAACATTTAATGTGACCTTATTATGGCTGTGCATGCACAAGGGCACTCTCGTCTATTACCACCCCTCAAGGGGTTACATCTTCTGTGCTTTGCACTTTGTTCTTCCTTATTATTGGTTATCGACCTGTCCTTCCCACCATTTTGATTGTCTTGGGAAGGGGAAGCTAATGATTGACTGCCAATTCTACTCCCAAATCATAATAATCGTCAAAATAACCAATCATACCTCATCGGTGGGAGAGCTCGACGCCGAGACAATGTGTCCGGTGGTGGTTCCTCGAGATGACACGTACGCCGAGGACACGTGTTGAGCGAATAGGGTTTTGAGAGCTCTTGACGTTGAGGACACCTGTCAAACAAGGGGTGCTCCGAGGGTTACAAATGTCGAGGATACGTGTCAATCGCAGGGAGCTTCGAGGGAACCTATGTTGAGGACACATGTCAGTTGCAGGAAGCTTCGAGGGGACTCATGCTAAGGACACGTGTCAATCCATGTAGGCTCCACATTTATCCTGCCCAGGCCATGTATCGGCTCCTTGTTAACTCATGGAAATATCCCATCATCACTGATACTCTTTAGCAACAAAAACATTGGTCGTTATTTCGTGTCTAGAAATTATTTTATATCTACTATTATGTTATTGTTTAGTGATTTTTTTTCCAAGTTGAAGGTGGTTAATGAGAGGATAACATAGATGATCCAACAAGCCATGTGCGAAGAAATAAGAGGCACTTCCAACCCATCATTTGAAGCACCACGACCTTCTTTCGACAGTGATGCACCTCTGGTGGAAGACGAGGCCAAAAAAGTGTGTTGATCGAGTTCATTTCTAGTTATGCTATATGTATATGTAAGGTTATGATTTGGAATGAGAATTAGAGTTTTTATCTTTGATTGTTTATTCAACTATGGAGGGAGGGTCGACGAGTCTTCATGGAGTGCTAAAATTATTTTATTGTGATCTTACCAACACATGTTTGAGCCACAAACATGTGCGATACAATGATATTCAAATCTCACACTAACAACATGGTAGTGTTTTAAATGAAAGATTCATACATTTTTATTATATATAAACTAGTTATTGCTTGTGTCTGAAAGCACAGAGTATAAAAAAAAAATTGTCAATCATAAACATATTTGTATTTTACTAAAAATTAAATTACAAATATAGAGGAAAGAGAAAAAAATTTANTTTTTTCATGATAGAAGTTTCTAAATTTAATGTTCAGGCCTCCATGCATTTAATGATCGCCTCTCTAAGTTCGCCGAGCAATAAATGCACCTTATTCTTTTGAAGGAAACATTTAATGTGACCTTATTATGGCTGTGCATGCACAAGGGCACTCTCGTCTATTACCACCCCTCAAGGGGTTACATCTTCTGTGCTTTGCACTTTGTTCTTCCTTATTATTGAAGGTGACGACAATAATGGTGGTAGTGGTGGTGGTGGTGGGTGTGGGTGATGGTAAGCGACGGTGGCGGTGCTTGGTAGTGGTGGTGGTGGGGCGACGACGATGGTGACGATGGTGGTGGGTTGTGGTGGTCAACGGCGACGACGGGTGCTTGTGGGTGATGGTGGTGGTGGGTCATGGTGAATGGCGGTAGTGGTGGTGCTAGATGTGGTGAGGGTGGGTGACAATGAGAAGCGACTATGGTGGTTGGTGGTGGGTTGTGGTTGTGGGTGGCACATGGTGGTGACGATGGGTGGTGTGATGGTTAGATAATGGTAGTTGTGGTAATAAATATAAGAATGAGATGATGATAGATATTTTTAAGTAAGCTCCTTCATTTAGAGGGTCTATTTTTTNTGGTTGGTGGTGGGTTGTGGTTGTGGGTGGCACATGGTGGTGACGATGGGTGGTGTGATGGTTAGATGATGGTAGTTGTGGTAACAAATATAAGAATGAGATGATGATAGATATTTTTAAGTAAGCTCCTTCATTTAGAGGGTCTATTTTTCCTACTAAATTTGGAGAGTTAATATTAACCGTCAAATTAATTTTAAAGTAAAATTTAAAACGATCTCAAATACAAAATGCAAAAGTCATTTTTTATGTCTTCAATCTTTGTATTTTTTTATATAGACTAGTTATTACCCACGTCTAAAGGCACAGTAATAACAAAAAATTATCAATTATAAACATATTTGTAANTTTTTCTACTAAATTTGGAGAGTTAATATTAACCGTCAAATTAATTTTAAAGTAAAATTTAAAACGATCTCAAATACAAAATGCAAAAGTCATTTTTTATGTCTTCAATCTTTGTATTTTTTTATATAGACTAGTTATTACTCATGTCTAAAGACACAGTAATAACAAAAAATTATCAATTATAAACATATTTGTATTTACACATAAAAACTAATATCAAATCACAAATATAGAGAAGAGAGAAAGAAATTTAAGCACTAGTTGTAATGGAGGTGAGCAGGGGTAATGATGGTGGAAGGCAGTGGTGGTGGTCAACGGTGGTGGTCTACGACNTATTACTCATGTCTAAAGACACAGTAATAACAAAAAATTATCAATTATAAACATATTTGTATTTACACATAAAAACTAATATCAAATCACAAATATAGAGAAGAGAGAAAGAAATTTAAGCACTAGTTGTAATGGAGGTGAGCAGGGGTAATGATGGTGGACGACAGTGGTGGTGGTCAACGGTGGTGGTCTACGACTTTCGTCGTGGTGGTGACAGTCATGGGTGACAACGGTAATGATTGTAGTGGATTTTGAGCGACGACGGTGGTGATGGTGGACAATGGTGATGGATGTTGGCAGTAGTGGTGGTGGTGGAACGACGACGATGGTGGTGGAGGGTGTAAGTGATGATGAGCGACGATAGGTGTTTATAGGCAATNTCTACGACTTTCGTCGTGGTGGTGACAGTCATGGGTGACAACGGTAATGATTGTAGTGGATTTTGAGCGACGACGGTGGTGATGGTGGACAATGGTGATGGATGTTGGCAGTGGTGGTGGTGGTGGAACGACGACGATGGTGGTGGAGGGTGTAAGTGGTGATGAGCGACGATAGGTGTTTATAGGCAATAATGATAGTGGATGGTGACAGATGACAGTGGTGGTAGTAATGGTAGGTGTGGTGAGGGAGGGTGACAATGGGTGGCGGTGGGCTATAATGGTGATGGGACGATGGTGGTAGTGATAATAAATATAAGATTGAAATGATGGTGGATTTTNACAGTGGTGGTAGTAATGGTAGGTGTGGTGAGGGAGGGTGACAATGGGTGGCGGTGGGCGATAATGGTGATGGGACGATGGTGGTAGTGATAATAAATATAAGATTGAAATGATGGTGGATTTTTTTTTATTAAACTCGTTCATTTAAGGGGCCTATTTTCTTTATTAAATTGGGGAAGTTAATATTAGCTGGCAAATTAACTAAAATTTAAAATGATCTCAATCGCAACAAAAGTCATTTTTTATGTCTTCAATATTTGTACTTTATTATGTAAACTAGTTATTGTCTGTGCCTAAAGATACAAAATAATAAAAAAATGGTCAACAATAAATATATTTGTATTTACACTCAAAATCAAATTACAAACATAGAGGAGATAGAAAAGAATTTAAACATTAGTTGTAGTGGGGGGTCAACGGTAGTAATGGTAGTGCTAGGAGGCGGTGATGGTTGTGGTAGATGGCGACGACTGTGATGGTGGTGACAACCGTGGATAGCAACGGTGATGGTGGTGGTGGATTTTGGATGACGATGGTGGTAGTAACAATCATAGGTGGTGGTGGGCGACAGTGATGGTTATTGGTAGTTGTTACCCCTTTAGCCCGTTGGCAGTATTGGAATAGGGCAACCTCGCCCAAAGGCGCCTATGCCTTAGCCAAAATGGCAGAAGTCTCATGCATGGCTGAGGGAGGCAGTCTATGCACATGGGCACGTGGGCACAAGTTAGCATGCAAGTAGGGAAGTCGGATAGCTTGAATTGTGGGGCAATGCTAGCTTGAAGGATTGAGCCATGGGCTGGGCCATGGTTAGGCACGAATGCAATACAATCGGATGTTGAGGGCTCATGGCACACGCACAACATGTGAGGACGTTGGCATGTGCCCTGCAGATGGTGGCAAATCTGGGCAATTTCTGGCAAGTGTACAACATGTGAAATCTCTGTCAGATTCAGATAGTATGCAAAGAAGTTACAGACAGTTCCTGGCTAGGTCAGCCACTAGTTACAACTTACTTTAACATTCAATCACAGCAGACTTCTAGAAAGATTTGAATTGTATGTAGTTGCTTAGGCGGTTGGGCTTATAACCGCCACCCTGGACATTATAAATAGGATGTCTGGGTGTACAGTGCAACCAAGAGAGTTGGGTACGTTTTTGTAAGCACACCCAAGGCTGAGTTTCCTTATACTTTATTGAGAAAGAAATGTATGGCCTGTTGGCCTGTAAAGCTTGTGTGTTCTATGTGTATGTTGCTAACTGTCCCTTCTTTGTTTTTATGTGCATTCTATGTACATTCTAAGTGTTTGGTTGAGACTAAGTGTAGGATCTTAGAGCTATCACGGGACACAAATTTGGTGAGAAATTTAACCTCGTGACAGTAATGGTGATGGTAAGGCGACGACAATGGTGATGGGCAATGACGATGGTGGTAATGGGTTACTATAGGTGCTACTGAGTTACAATGTGATGGGTGGTGGTGGTGGGTGACAGTGGTTGGCGGTTATAGTGGGCGACGACAGGTGGGTTGTGGCAGTGGGTGGTGGTGATTGCTAACGATGGGCAATAGTGGTAATAGAATTAAATATAAGAATGTAATGACGATGGTGGTAGCAATCAGTGGTAGGTGACGATGATAGTAAGGGTGGTGGTAGGGGTGATGGTGGAACAACAACAATGGTGATAAGGTGGTGACAACGGTGGTGGTGATGATGGTGGCAATGTGGTGACAGTGGAGGTTGTGAAAGTGGCAACAGTGATGATGGTGGGGCAATGCAGGGTGGCAACGGTGGTGGTGGTGGTGGCGCCGGCAATGGTGGAGTTGGTGGTGGCTACAAGTTGACGATAGCAGTGATGGTGATGGTGGCGCAATGGGGTGGTGGTAGGGTAACAACAACGATGGTGGTGGTGGNTTAGGCGGTTGGGCTTATAACCGCCACCCTGGACATTATAAATAGGATGTCTGGGTTTACAGTGCAACCAAGAGAGTTGGGTACATTTTTGTAAGCACACCCAAGGCTGAGTTTCCTTATACTTTATTGAGAAAGAAATGTATGGCATGTTGGCCTGTAAAGCTTGTGTGTTCTATGTGTGTGTTGTTAACTGTCCCTTCTTTGTTTTTATGTGCATTCTGTGTACATTCTAAGTGTTTGGTTGAGACTAAGTGTAGGATCTTAGAGCCATCACGGGGCACATATTTGGTGAGAAATTTAACCTCGTGACAGTAATGGTGATGGTAAGGCGACGACAATGGTGATGGGCAGTGACGATGGTGGTAATGGGTTACTATAGGTGCTACTGAGTTACAATGTGGTGGTGGTGGTGGGTGATAGTGGCTGGCGGTTATAGTGGGCGACGACAGGTGGGTTGTGGCAGTGGGTGGTGGTGGTGGTTGCTAACGATGGGCAATAGTGGTAATAGAATTAAATATAAGAATGTAATGACGATGGTGGTGACAGTGGATGATGGTGGTAGCAATCAGTGGTAGGTGACAATGATAGTAAGGGTGGTGGTAGGGATGATGGTGGAACAACAACAATGGTGATAAGGTGGTGACAACGGTAGTGGTGATGATGGTGGCAATGTGGTGACAGTGGAGGTTGTGAAAGTGGCAACAGTGATGATGGTGGGGCAATGCAGGGTGGCAACGGTGGTGGTGGTGGTGGCGCCGGCAATGGTGGAGTTGGTGGTGGCTACAAGTTGACGATAGCAGTGATGGTGATGGTGGCGCAATGGGGTGGTGGTAGGGTAACAACAACGATGGTGGTGGTGGGATGATAGTGGTAATGGTGGGGTTGCAATAGTAGTGGTGGCGAAAACGATGGTGGTTGTAGTGGTGATGGTGGGGAGTGGTGGTGTGATTATAGGGGTGGCGTGATTGTGGTGAGGATAGTTGTGGTGGGGATAGGAGTGATGGTGATGGAGCTATGGGGATGATAGTAGTTACGAGGTTCCAAACACTATTTTTTTTTTTTAATAATTATGAAAAATTTTAAATTCTAAAAACACTTTTAAAAAATAACTCAAAACACACCCTTAAAAACCTATTTTCCTTGTTAAATTTGAGGTGTTAAGATTAATGGTTAGATTAACTTTAAAGTAAAATTTAAAAAAATCTCAACCGCAACAAATAAAAATTATTTTATTTATCTTTTGAGACTTGAATTGTATTGAACTTTATTATATATATATACAAATGTAAATTCATACATTGCAAATATATTTTCATCTCAAAGAAATATTCATTCTTTCAACAAATTCCATTAATTTGGTAATTCTCTGCATGAAAAAATAAGATAAAAAACAGAGACAAACAATATACTAGAATAGTCCCTAATATGTATTGTGACCATTAGATTAATAGTAAGATTCATATGATATTGGAACCCACCGACAAACTAATGGCGACCCACAATCATTAAATTCTCAAATTATATACTAATAACATTGCTCTCGAATAATTGATACCCTATAAGCAAAGAAATTCTGGGAAGTTCCCTCACTTTCATGCATGAAGAATGAATTGATGCCTCTGTATCTATGTAGTAGTATTTTAAAAAAACAAAACACCCATTCAAGTGCTCCAAGCATTGTGTTCATCACAGGCCTCAAACACTTCAAAAAAAGAGTAACATAAAAATGCACAAATCATAAAATTAGTACAGGATCTGGAATTACAAATCAACAACTTTACATACAAAAGCTCTCACAATATCTCCTTCCCGGTGTTCATAATATCAGAAATTATATTGAATGGCGCTTTAAGAGCTGAGCTATAGCTATAATCTTTTATACAACACAATGATTTCTTGTTCATGGTTCCGATTTCAGAAAGCACCTAGTGTGAAGCTCCACCCGAATTAAGACCCGAGGAGAATAATATTCAGTTGAATGAACTATCAATCAAATATCTCCTGGGCTTCAATTATACTATGCTGGCTGAAAAAAAAGAAAGAGAGAGAACTAGAGAAGTAAGGTTTTATCGTACATAGTACGAGTATGTTTAAAANAAAAAAGAGAGAGAGAACTAGAGAAGTAAGGTTTTATCGTACATAGTACGAGTATGTTTAAAATACATTAGTAAGAGAAGATAAGAGGGGAAGGGACAATTTATCAGAACAAGTAGACAAGATGATATAATTAGGCTTACTGGTCATCTTTTGTAACCCGATAGTATTTTTCTGCATGCTGGCGTTGACCAATTAATTGAGCAAACCGCTCATCATGTGTGATTACTATCAGTTGAAAATTCTCCTGGCCTTTTCTGTCTTCCATAATTCTGGTGAAGTTGGGGAAGAGAGATGAGGTAAATGAAAGTCTATAGTTCATCATGGACTCTCAAGTGAATATACGAATGGCCCATACCTCAGAAGAGCTGCAGCAAGACTCTCGGCATTTGGGGCATCTAAGTTGGTGGTTGGCTCATCAAGAGCAAGTATTCCACAGTTTAAGCAGAAAGTTTCAGCTAACGCAAGACGTATGATAAGTGAGGCAAGGACCTGAAACCAGCTGAACAATCTTTAAAAGGGAAGAAGAATAATTGAAAGGGGGGCACAAATGTGAGACTGAACCGAAATCCCAACTTTAAAACAACAATCTATGCGAGAAAAAAAAGGTTATAAGATACAATGTTTGCTTAATATTTGCAATGATCAGCAACCTTTTGGCCAGCACTGCATCTTCCCCGCATTTCCAGCTCTGCATCACCAGTTTGCATTAAAACCTGTAGATTACAAAAGAAACAACACAAATATTATGTTATGAAAATTGTACAGAGCAGAAAGGGTTAAAAATGAATTTGTTGTCACCTTATAACTGTAAGATCGAGTACCAGCACCTTCAGAATCTGAATGAATGCTTATGTAATCTATATCCTGTCCCCTGTATGTCTGCTGCCATAATTCTCTTATAATCTTATTTATTTCTTCCATTTTCATTGTGTGGAAGCGCATGAGTGCTCTAAATAAGACAGATCAAAGGGTATCAAGGCTCATATTGGAACAAGCACTCAAGCAACTGAAGTAAAATGTTAACACAAAATCTGTGAATAATTTCAAAAAGAAAGATGAGTGTTTTCCATGAAAAATGACAAGTGGAAGCATCAACAAGATCTCATGGTTTGTGCAACCATAGGCCAATCCACTACTTTAATAGGTCTCAAAAGACTCAAATTCCTTCATACCAGGTGCTCAAAGTAAATCATTTATTATTACAACTTTACATCTTAAGAAACTACTGAAAATACTAATTGTTTTGTTAGGCGCATAAAATACCGTATACAAATATACATATATATTCTTAAATAATTCAAAATTAAGCAAATAAATGAAGAATGTATCCCCCTAAATGAATTAGGTAAAAAAAATGCAATACTAAAAGAAATGAAATGTCAAACTTGTTGAAAAGCTCACTTGTCAAGTGCATTGTAATATCTGTCTAGGTCCTTGTTTGCCATCTCAGTTGTCTGTCACAAAAGTATTAGGTTAATCATATGATTAGAAACTTCAAACTGAGTAAATAGTTAAGCAGTTACTTCTGTTTCACCTTGAGCTGGATTAGCTGATCAAAATATCGTTTGTCAATGTCTTTGTACTGCGCCTGTTTAAGATCAATCTTATTTTTTGTAATATTGCTCTGATATACAGACATTGTCCCATGGTACCTGTTTAACTGCCAAAAAGAAAAAGAAAATCACCTTTCCATTTCTCATAATAAGATAGGTCAATGGACCAGAATTTGACACCAAACAAAAAAAAAGGATTAACTAAGTAGAATGTTATAAGTACAAAAGCCACCAAAACAGAGAAATATTTATGTACAACAATTGGACAATTTTAAAGATACAAATGGAATGATCAATTGGAAACTATTTAAGACATAATATTCTAGGAAGAAACAAAATTTTCAGGAAGATGCTAAATATCATTCATTGTGCACCATTTCCTCTAGCTCCTGAAAAAGACATTATATGGACTGGATTAAAAGAGTCAGTCATCCTAAAATTAGGATTCATTTCTTGTCACAAATATTCCCTTGTAGCATACCATATCTCAATGGATTGATGTAATTTTTCTACCGCTTGTACATTCCCATAATGATGGTGTTTTTCCAAAATTAAACTTTGTTGTTCAGCATCTTGAACTAGCCATCCCTTAGAAGGTATTGTTAAAAGATCATCAATTCCTAATGAAATGGATGTAGCAGTAGCTTGTTGAAAACCCAGAGTCTTTACTTGATCCAGGATATGTG
>CAUOFW020001837.1:188885-277107 GCA_963454935.2 Ilex paraguariensis | reverse complement strand
GATGGTGGTAGCAATCAGTGGTAGGTGACAATGATAGTAAGGGTGGTGGTAGGGGTGATGGTGGAACAACAACAATGGTGATAAGGTGGTGACAACGGTGGTGGTGATGATGGTGGCAATGTGGTGACAGTGGAGGTTGTGAAAGTGGCAACAGTGATGATGGTGGGGCAATGCAGGGTGGCAACGGTGGTGGTGGTGGCGGCGATGGTGGAGTTGGTGGTGGCTACAAGTTGACGACAGTAGTGATGGTGATGGTGGCGCAATGGGGTGGTGGTAGGGTAACAACAACGATGGTGGTGGTGGGATGATAGTGGTAATGGTGGGGTTGCAATAGTAGTGGTGGCGAAAACGATGGTAGTTGTAGTGGTGATGGTGGGGAATGGTGGTGTGATTATAGGGGTAGCGTGATTGTGGTGGGGATAGTTGTGATAGTGGGGTGGTGATGGTAGTGATAGGAGTGATGGTGATGGAGCTATGGGGATGATAGTAGTTAAGAAGTTCCAAACACTATTTTTTTTTTTTAATACTTATGAAAAATTTTAAATTCTAAAAACACTTTTAAAAAATAACTCAAAATACACCCTTAAAAACCTATTTTCCTTGTTAAATTTGAGGTGTTAAGATTAATGGTTAGATTAACTTTAAAGTAAAATTTAAAAAAATCTCAACCGCAACAAATAAAAATTATTTTATTTATCTTTTGAGACTTGAATTGTATTGAACTTTATTATATATATATACAAATGTAAATTCATACATTGCAAATATATTTTCATCTCAAAGAAATATTCATTCTTTCAACAAATTCCATTAATTTGGTAATTCTCTGCATGAAAAAATAAGATAAAAAACAGAGACAAACAATATACTAGAATAGTCCCTAATATGTATTGTGACCATTAGATTAATAGTAAGATTCATATAATATTGGAACCCACCGACAAACTAATGGCGACCCACAATCATTAAATTCTCAAATTATATACTAATAACATTGCTCTCGAATAATTGATACCCTATAAGCAAAAGAAATTCTGGGAAGTTCCCTCACTTTCATGCATGAAGAATGAATTGATGCCTCTGTATCTATGTAGTTGTATTTTAAAAAAACAAAACACCCATTCAAGTGCTCCAAGCATTGTGTTCATCACAGGCCTCAAACACTTCAAAAAAAGAGTAACATAANAGTAAATCATTTATTATTACAACTTTACATCTTAAGAAACTACTGAAAATACTAATTGTTTTGTTAGGCGCATAAAATACCGTATACAAATATACATATATATTCTTAAATAATTCAAAATTAAGCAAATAAATGAAGAATGTATCCCCCTAAATGAATTAGGTAAAAAAAATGCAATACTAAAAGAAATGAAATGTCAAACTTGTTGAAAAGCTCACTTGTCAAGTGCATTGTAATATCTGTCTAGGTCCTTGTTTGCCATCTCAGTTGTCTGTCACAAAAGTATTAGGTTAATCATATGATTAGAAACTTCAAACTGAGTAAATAGTTAAGCAGTTACTTCTGTTTCACCTTGAGCTGGATTAGCTGATCAAAATATCGTTTGTCAATGTCTTTGTACTGCGCCTGTTTAAGATCAATCTTATTTTTTGTAATATTGCTCTGATATACAGACATTGTCCCATGGTACCTGTTTAACTGCCAAAAAGAAAAAGAAAATCACCTTTCCATTTCTCATAATAAGATAGGTCAATGGACCAGAATTTGACACCAAACAAAAAAAAAGGATTAACTAAGTAGAATGTTATAAGTACAAAAGCCACCAAAACAGAGAAATATTTATGTACAACAATTGGACAATTTTAAAGATACAAATGGAATGATCAATTGGAAACTATTTAAGACATAATATTCTAGGAAGAAACAAAATTTTCAGGAAGATGCTAAATATCATTCATTGTGCACCATTTCCTCTAGCTCCTGAAAAAGACATTATANAATAAATCATTTATTATTACAACTTTACATCTTAAGAAACTACTGAAAATACTAATTGTTTTGTTAGGCGCATAAAATACGTATACAAATATACATATATATTCTTAAATAATTCAAAATTAAGCAAATAAATGAAGAATGTATCCCCCTAAATGAATTAGGTAAAAAAAATGCAATACTAAAAGAAATGAAATGTCAAACTTGTTGAAAAGCTCACTTGTCAAGTGCATTGTAATATCTGTCTAGGTCCTTGTTTGCCATCTCAGTTGTCTGTCACAAAAGTATTAGGTTAATCATATGATTAGAAACTTCAAACTGAGTAAATAGTTAAGCAGTTACTTCTGTTTCACCTTGAGCTGGATTAGCTGATCAAAATATCGTTTGTCAATGTCTTTGTACTGCGCCTGTTTAAGATCAATCTTATTTTTTGTAATATTGCTCTGATATACAGACATTGTCCCATGGTACCTGTTTAACTGCCAAAAAGAAAAAGAAAATCACCTTTCCATTTCTCATAATAAGATAGGTCAATGGACCAGAATTTGACACCAAACAAAAAAAAAGGATTAACTAAGTAGAATGTTATAAGTACAAAAGCCACCAAAACAGAGAAATATTTATGTACAACAATTGGACAATTTTAAAGATACAAATGGAATGATCAATTGGAAACTATTTAAGACATAATATTCTAGGAANCGAAAGCCACCAAAACAGAGAAATATTTATGTACAACAATTGGACAATTTTAAAAGATACAAATGGAATGATCAATTGGAAACTATTTAAGACATAATATTCTAGGAAGAAACAAAATTTTCAGGAAGATGCTAAATATCATTCATTGTGCACCATTTCCTCTAGCTCCTGAAAAAGACATTATATGGACTGGATTAAAAGAGTCAGTCATCCTAAAATTAGGATTCATTTCTTGTCACAAATATTCCCTTGTAGCATACCATATCTCAATGGATTGATGTAATTTTTCTACCGCTTGTACATTCCCATAATGATGGTGTTTTTCCAAAATTAAACTTTGTTGTTCAGCATCTTGAACTAGCCATCCCTTAGAAGGTATTGTTAAAAGATCATCAATTCCTAATGAAATGGATGTAGCAGTAACTTACTGAAAACGATTTTCAGAGTTAGTACTTGATCCAGGATATGTGATGTATAAGCCATTCTGAAGTGGTCTATTAATCTACTAATAGTCAATATTTTCACAAACATTACACTAATTTCACTGGTGGAGATGAGCTTTGAGAAAGAAACCATAAGAATTAAGAAGATTAAGCATAAACCAAAGTTCCTAAAAACACAAAAGATGAATTTTTCTCACCTGATGAAGGGGTAACCGGTTAAGTATACAAAAAAAATATTATCATCAAAAGAATAATTTAAGGTTCATAAATGGAACTATTTATAGAGCAAGGAATGCAAGCTCTACAACCAGGAAACATGAATACTTCCCTAATTTGACAGGAACAGTGTTTGACCTGTTGGACAGGATCATGCCTTAGACTATTTAATAACCAGTCAAAATATGGAGAACCAAAATTATCTAATGATGTTATAGATCAAAACAAGCAGATAAGGGGAATCACTACATTCATGACAGAAATTTGCAGCCATAAATGCAAACGCGATATAGTGGCGTCTCATATTTACTACACACGGGCATGAACAAGGATAAGGAAGAAACAGGATGCAGACAAAATGACATGGAAAATTATAAAATATAGGACATGAACACGGTTAGGACACGCTACAAATAGACGTCAAATTTTAAGTGGCCCCACTACAAATGCATATAATTAAGCAAGTATCATACCTAGTACTCTAACATAGCCTTATAGTAGACAATTATCACCCATCTCTTGTAGATAAAATGTAGTAAGTATACATAATAATAATAACTCCTTTCATCTTCTTAATCTCCCCTCTTTAGTAAAATTGTGGTGCACCTATTTCTTTTCTCACTAAATTTAAGCAAAACTATAATAAGATTAGTCTTCATTGTTATATACTTCTTCATGTTATAGGATAATCATAGAACAAATTTCCATGGTTTGTTAATTGTATGTTAGAAAGTGTCCAAGAAGTGTTGACCACATGTTTAGTTTTCAGTCATAGACATGAAGCTAAGAAGTGTTGGACATGTCGACAAAGTGTGTCAGACACGTGCCCAAAGTTATAGTTTTTTATTTTTTGGGTTATGGAAAGGGCAAAAAGAGAGTCATAGGCAGCCTTTTTGGTGGGGGGAGAGAGGGGGGGGGGGCTTCTGAAAAATGTCCTATACAGACACAGCATGACAATCTCTCTGAATTGACCTTCAATGTGTTCAAATCAAGGTAAAATTCAATTGCTTTAACCTTCTAGATTGACTAAAACATAAATATATGGCATTGTGTGTAAACCTAAATCTAGACTTGGAACTCCTTGCCTTTTTTTAGCCACAAGCTTCATCAAAATTAGGGAAGAAAGTAGATACATACTGATGATAGAGTGATTGTGGGTGAAATAAGAAAGAAAAATAGACATCATCCAAAATTATAAGTCCAAGCAATTCTAGAACCAACAATGGGCTGCCAATATGCACAAAAGAAGTACTGTGTGTATGCCCACAAAAAGGTAGAGACATAGACGGACATGGCATCAAAGCAAGAGGTCCGATGTTCTCACTGCGAACCTGATAATTATCATACTTGCACGTGCTTGGCCAAATATCTAGCCGTACATGAGTGGATGTATTAAAGAATATATATGTTTACACCCTCTCTAATAGCTAAGGCTTTTAGATGAGATGATCGCTTAACAACATGAATTGCAGCTGCCCCTCACCAATAAAGTTAACACCATGTTGACTAACTGCTTAACTTTTGATTTGAAGGAAGAAAAAAAATCTATCTGGGATGTCATTGTTAAGATGACAAACTAAAGAATTCTCAACACACTATCAAAACTTCAAGCAACCTAAGAGGTCCATAATTATCGTTCGTACCTCTGAAAGAAGTCTCTCTCTTTCTTGCGCGATCTTTACGAGATCAGCCTCAAAGGTGGAAACCCCACCAATCTTCAGTATTCTGTCTTCCAGCAATTCGATCTCATGGGTAAGCTCATCTACTTCAGCCTTTGTTTTCCTGAAATTCAAGTTGTCCTCAATGTTGCGTCTTACTTGATCTTGGTTCCGCATCATATCTTTACTTTTGCTCAGTTCAGCCAAAATTTCCTGCTTCCTAGTATCACAAATTTGCAGCTGAGATTCTGATAGAGTTTGCTTTTCTTGCAGTTCCTTTAACCTCTCTCCTTTTTTCAAATCATAATACCTGGTAAGAGAGAACTAATTGTCAAGATCAATAAGATATGATCATCTATAACACTCTTAAGGTCCACATAACATACTCTTTAACTTTAGAAGTTACTTTAAGGAGCGCCTCAACTTCCTGTTGATAGTTTCTTTTTAATTCAACCTGCTCCTCGTAATCGCGATTAAGTTTGACTTTCAAATCATCATGATCACTTAGCAATTTCTCTTTCTCCTTTGATAAAGGTCCAAGAGCCTCGGCCAAATGCTGAAATTATTCAGAATCATTCTCCTTTGATAACGTACTTTCACCATAACCAGCACAAAATAGACTTAAGGAGGTTGAACAAGTCCTAAATAGAGGCTGGACAAAGAAAAAGAGCTATACATCAAAACTTTCTTAATAGCCCTTACAACAGCATTGAGAACACAAAAATATTATTTTCCGTGAGATTTCTAACACAACAATTATTAACATACAAATTTAAGAAGATCAGAGAATATTGTTTTTACAAAACTAGAAATACAGTGTCTACAAGTCACTCGTATCGTTTATGTGGAGACACTCAATTCACAAACTGGCAAGAGCAGCCAGCGGGTATATTTAGCAATGATTCAAATATCATAACATCTATCAGACATTAAATTATCCATCGATGTCATGCCAGTATTCTTAATGTTATTAGTTCATGATATTTACGACATGCTTGACAGTGAAAGTATCTATTCAATGTCGGTGGACAATTCATAACACTCTTTTACACAACAAAACATTCATGAAATTGAACATAAAATATCAAATTTCACAATATATTTTTTGAGATAGGAGTACCGATATATTCAGACTTGTCAAAGTGGCATCTGTATCTTACCAAGATATTCGATGGCCCTGGCCCAATAAATATATAGGCATGTCCGTGATACTCGCATATGAAAGTAACACGTCGTTTTTAGTTATGAACTATTAGTTGTTTTCTAGCATTAAGAATTTACAGTAGTTGACTATATAATAATTAAAACACTATGAAAAGCAACTGGAAACCATTGCCAATAAATTAAAACCTACACTACATCAATAATATGAATTTCTTAATAAATCCATTTAATATTAGTAATTAGAATAAATACTGACATATACATATAGAAACACCCAACATAAATAAAATAAAATAAACTTAACAAATTTGTTATTCCTGAACAAAAATGTCTAGTGGAACATCTAGTTTGCCACATTTTTTTCTTCTTTTTAAGAGGAACAAAATATAAGAGGCCCAATACCAACATCCTTGTAAAACCTTCAAACAAGTTTCTTAAAATATATCTGTTTCCAAGAAGGCATCTGCATATCCTTGCAAAGAGCCCAGAAAATATCATGTGGCACTTGATTCCACCAACTGCATTCCACTTGTTACAGGCATTAGTCCACAAACCAAAAGTGAAGCAGATGTTTATGGCAACACCCACCCAACTCCAAAGATTTAAAGAATGGAACTCCACATCCTCTTCTTGGAAACCAGAAATAACATTGAAAGCAGGAGTTAGACATCAATTATATGTCTCTGAGGAAGTTGAGTTCCATTCTTTAAATCTTTATTTTATCTGTCTATAAATTCTATTTATAAACAGCTAATATACGAATATTATACTCGCGTATAGATAGATGATTAGGAAAAGATAGGCTATATTATACATAAGCAAAGGTTTGGAATTCAGACACAGAGACAATAACATGTATATAAACACATATTGGTTCAGTGCTCAATTAGATTATGAGACATCGTTGCTCAATTAGATTATGAGACATCGTTATTCGATGACATAATGGATTGCTGTTGTTTAATTTCTTGTCAGCCTGTACTTTACACACCACACGTTTGTCATCTGCACACTTTGTGTANTGCTCAATTAGATTATGAGACATCGTTATTCGATGACATAATGGATTGCTGTTGTTTAAATTCTTGTCAGCCTGTACTTTACACACCACACGTTTGTCATCTGCACACTTTGTGTACGACTTCTGGGTTTTAACTTAAGAGATATTCATCTCAATTAGTATTTCTGTAAGTTCAATTGAACCTTTGCATTTTTGCTCCTTATCTTTACCCCTCTACATAACCCATCAAATAACAATCCAATACAGCTCATGTTTTCATGAACTCATATGGTGTTTTTTATGGACATTCTTCTTTCTGGCATTTTCTCAACAACTCAAGCTCAAATAATAATAAGGGCTCCAGGATTGAAGAACCTCAACTTAAAATAAGGCTGGACACACATATCATTTTTAGATAAAAGTTTACATCACCACCTCGTACTGCTATACAAATACAACGTGACAAGGGACACATCCTGTCTCACAGCTTTTTTGTTAATTATTAACTACTTTGGTGCTTTTTTTATAGAGACCAAACATCTTTACGTCTTCTAACCTGCCTCAACTTCTTAGTTCGGTTATGTACCGTTTAAATCTTTTTCATATTGGGCTACCATATAAGACTTGACCATATTTTTCCCAGAAATACTGCCAACTTACTGTGATTTGCAAAAATCCAGTGGATAATTCAGCAGGTATGGTCATTGCATGAGGAAAATCTACAGGTGGAATTAGCTGTTAAAACTGAAAATAATGATAAAAAAAGGTACCAAAATAAGAAACATTAGGTATCAAGAATGAAAGGATGCAAGGAACTAAAAGTTTCCAAATTCGAAAATAAATCCTAATTCCAATTTCTGCCAAAATATATAACATTTGCAAATCATAGTTGTTAAAGGCTGCTGCACCATGTTAGTTCTAGTATAGAACACCTGTAGGCTGTAAGGAGCCAACAGAGTAAGAGTGCACAAATGATAAGAATGAACCTAACCATTATTACCCTCTGATAACTGAAAGGTAATTATCTAGTTTGGTCCTAATTAATTCAGGGTGGCAAGAAGGGTGGATTGGGTACATAATTAACCTTTGGCAATATTACCATCTCCAGCCTTCAGTGTCATTTTTACTGGTAGCCTAATCCTGAGTTTACTCGATGTCTTGAAGGTGAAAATCAGAACCCCCCCCCCCCTTCAAAAAAAAGTACAACATAAACTATTGAATAGTGCAACAAGTTCAATCTTCTGTAATTTGAACCTAATGAGGTTGTTGAACAGCCAGCCAAACACATATACAAGGTTCATCCTTCATGGCAAACTATTGCATAGGTGTACTCTGTTGTCATTTTGTTGTCACACAATGTGAGATGTCTCCTTGCAAAAAACATATTAAAAAAAAACTGTCCATTACAACTAATCTGATCCTGTAGTTGCAGCAAGAAATCCTGCAGCCCAATGTGACTTTGATTGACCAGCACAGCTAAAAGGCCGGTCTTCCATAGAGTCATGAGTCAGATCTGATGCGACAAAACTATACAGTGGCCTATAGAAATGCTTGTAGAAGCAGCACAGTATCATGTGCAAATTTGTATATACTTAAGTATTACACTTGATGCTATAGATACAAATATTTTGGGTAGGAACCGTAGGGTGCATAGGTAATCAATCAGAAGACTGTACACAAGGTGACATACAGGGAATCCACTACTAGTCATTATATTACTCGTGCAGTTGACTGTAACGTATAAAATTTACATGGACATTGTCAGGTCACTACAAACTACAAAGTCAACAGAAAATTTTCCTCAGAACCAGTTACCTTCTCATCAAGCTCAAGCTGACTTTTTTCCTCTGCCAAACGATCTAACTCCTCCTCTGCTTTCTTAACATCACGCAATGTATTAGCTGCTTTCACCTTTTCCTCTCTTAGAGTATGCCACCTTATCTGAATATTTGACAGATCATTTTCCATGTACCTCTGTTCATCTCTTAATTTCTCTAGATCATTATGCAAACTATCCCTGGATGCCAGGAGAAAAAATGAGAAAACAAGACAGAAGAACCATACAAGAAAAAAAATTATCAGATGCTGCAGAATAAACTCCAAAAGGTAAACAAGTAATTGCGGATTCATATACATACAAACTTAAATATTTCAAATCATAAAGAGTTTGCAAAATGATCAACCTCAATCATCTCTAATAATATGAGCAATAGAGAAACAAAAAATATACTTCAAAATAACCAGCAGATGGTGAATAAAACATACTTTGTGCTCTGCAAAGCATTTAGCTCCAACTGAATTTCATCCATTGATTTGACACCTTGCCCTNATGAGCAATAGAGAAACAAAAAATATACTTCAAAATAACCAGCAGATGGTGAATAAAACATACTTTGTGGTCTGCAAAGCATTTAGCTCCAACTGAATTTCATCCATTGATTTGACACCTTGCCCTCGAAAATCAAGCTTATACTCCAAATCATCAACTTGCTTTTGCAGAGCTTGTATTTCTTGGAAGAGCCTGTCCACAGTTTCTACAGGTTGTACCAAGGCCTCAACCAAGTCCTTATCAGCCTTTATTTGAGCTAAAACACCCAACACCTGCAAGAAACATTATTTTTTTAATAGTTCATATTTAAGAAGAACCACACAAAATAAAAGTTTAAATGGAACACCGTAAGCAAATATTGGCAAGTGCATAAAATCCCAACCCAATACATCATGTTCTTTACGAGTCATGAAACATATGAGAAGTAATGAAAAGAAAGAAAGTAAAGAAGATAGGAGGGAGAAGAAAATTATTTTGCAAATTGCTTGATGAGCTCTGACCTTAACTTCATTTTTAAAAGACCAGAAGATCAAAACATAAAAAATAATCCCATATTCAAATGACCATAATTCCTTCATCTGTAAATACACTCTGATACATGACATCAGGTTCATTAAATGATAACCCAATATAAAAAGCAACAAAGGAGTACATGCTTTGCAAAACAAAGTACTAAGAAGTAGAATTATTGGTTAGAATTGATTAAAAACACAAATAGGAGTAAGCTACCCTCGATTTCTAAGAAGATGATCATCAATGTGAAATTTAATAGCCCCCCATTGCCGAGGCCTCCAAACTCATGGATTTCTTTAGAATAGAACCAGGAAGAATCACCACCAAACAACTTGGAAATCCCTGTTATCTAACGCAGGTCCAAGGACTAGATATAACGGACTTCACTTTGCAGCTCACCTTTAGGGAAATGCTGCTCAACAGGATTTTGTACTCCCTTGAATAAGTATATCGCGAATTATCGTCAATAAAGCACAACAATCCCATAAAATCTTGGCTCTCTCACACTTAGCAAAACCTCCAAATTATAGTAAAAAAAATGGAAAAGATATCATAATATATAAAGTGACCAAAATTCTAGTAGTTGTTGCTTTTATAAATGGAGGAACTTTATGGGGCAAGAGTATATGAAGCCTTCAAGCTTGGAAAATCATCCTCGACCTGAGGATCAAATTTTTGTTTCATTTCCACCGAAATGTTTCGGTTTTGATGGAAACCAAAAAGAATTAGTGATGAAAAATCAAAATTGCCATGTTTCAGAATATTTTGGTCAATGTTTCGGAATCAAATTCCAAATTTTCTTCTCTATTTCACTTTTCAAAAGTTTCCATTTCCAAGCTTAAAAATATGCACCAAAATGAAGATTTGATCCTTGCCTCAACCCTAGTTTAACCCCATTATGAACCACTGCATAAGCCAGAGCCTTTTACCTTGGAGGAGTCTTTGCCCCTCAAAATCGATCTCACTTAGCGAAAAAAAAAGATGGACTGCCTTCTCTTAAAGTAATGCGTCAGAAACATTTTGATGTGAAGAACCCTAACTATTCAAATTCAAACATTTTTATTCTGATCAAGGAGAAAAAAAATTAGATCCTAGTTCCTCAATTTCACCATCACCAAGCTTTCAAAAGATATTACAATTTCAAGAATAGGAAGTATTACAAAAGCAATAATAGCTGTCCCCTCAACAAAAATTTTGCAACAGTTCACCACCAAAAATGTATGCACATGGAAGGGAGAAGTCAAAATAACCCTGGTGAAAAGGCTTCCAAGCATGCGTATCAAAACCATTTTCATTAGGCACACATTGGCGTTTAAAAAACCTAACAGGTGAGGGAATTCCAGTAAACAGACAGCAACAAAAACTTTCATAACCATAATCAAAGGAATATCGGCAGATAAAAGCTTCAACAGAGCAATTTTACTGCACTATACAGTCTATACCACAACTTCTAAAAAGTAAAACATACAGCAGTTGATAATTACATCGTCTAGAGCTTGCGTTTTTTTATCCAATTCCTCCTTGAGCTCATTCAGATTTTTCTCCGCAAGAGGAATTGCTTCCTTGATAATTTTTGTATGTTCTTCATAGACCATACGAAGCTTGTCTAATTGCTGGAAGTGGGAATCAGCCGATGAAGAATCCACAGCCAATAATTTCATATGCTCAGCAGAACTAGCAGCTTTCACTCTTTGCTATAATGTATAACAAGAGAATAGAAACATTAAAGTAAAACCTAAATTTCAGTAGATAATACTTCATTAACTAAGACAAAAAATGACAAAACATATCAACCTTTTTAACAAATTCATCTTCCTCCTGAGCAGAGAAGGGCCGCTCACAGCAAGGACAAATATGATGAGCACGGGCAACTCTTTCAAAAGGATCAAACATCTGCCGCATACCATCGGCAATGTTGTATTTGCTGCATGCAATATTTGACAACAAAAAGAAATGAATACCTTCGCAATAAAAAAAGACATGGTATGAATATCTCAATATACGTACAGAAGATCATATGAGTGCATCTAGGTTGTCTGTTGAACAAGGGGAAAAAGAGAAAAGAAAAAGGAGCAACCTTTTCTGAACATCTCTTTTCTCTTTGGCCGAATCCAAGACTTTAAGATATAAGTCAATACCAGCAGACTGGTCCAAAGACTGGAGTTTTGATTCAATAAATCTCTTTCTTGCTGCATTAGAATCAGAAGAATAATAGATGCCCACAGGGCCATCAATTACAGAATGCAATAGTCTCAAGAAGGCAAGAGTAGGAGGGAATATTATTCAAATGAAAAATAATATCAACAAATTGTTACCACTCTCAAGTTCGTATCTAAAAATTTCCCTGTACTAGTTTTGAATCATATTCTAGTTAAGGTTTATGGTCTTGCTGAGTTTTCACTATGCTGATTCCAGGATTCCTGGCTTCATGGTTTAGTAGTAACAATGTTTGCATTACAGATAATGGCATTTGTTTATTCATCAGTTTTTTCACATGTGGGAAAGAAGAGTAGTTAAAGCATCAAATATATTAAGGTTTGGCACATAAGGTCATCTCTCAATGGACGTTTACACTATGAGCATGATACCTATTTATCCTCATGTCACACATACATATTTTTAANTCATGGCATTTGTTTATTCATCAGTTTTTTCACATGTGGGAAAGAAGAGTAGTTAAAGCGTCAAATATATTAAGGTTTGGCACATAAGGTCATCTCTCAATGGACCTTTACACTATGAGCATGATACCTATTTATCCTCATGTCACACATACATATTTTTAATGTTGTATTTGGTATTATATTCCTTCAACACAGATTTTCTATCATAACAAAAGTTGAAGAGTACAAGAAGAAAACTAGTAACCAAAATAGAAGAGAACTACCCATCAAATTTACTCAAGTCATGGCATGAGGCTTACAGTCCATATCCTTGTTAAGTTTGGCAAGGTTATAATTGACTTCTTGTATTTTCATCTGCAACATATTCACCTCCTTCTCAGCTTCACGGGATTTTGAGTCCAGGTCATCAAATTCTGTTCCAAGAGTCCTGCACTAGGAATGACCTTTTCACAGGTAAATAATCATAAGGCAAACAAAGTGAGTGTAAATGAACCTTACGAACCCAACACAAAGAACAACAACAAACTTTTTATTGAATATCACTCATGTTATCTGCTATGAACCCTAACAACACAAGTACAAGGACAGAATAAAAATCAACAGAAACGCCAAAGCAAACTAGATATCTGCCAGGTTATGATTGGTTCAGAATTATTCATCTCCAACATTAACAGTATTTTGTGATTATTGGATATCTTATCCTCCATTTTGTACATCCTCAACTTCCAATGAAATGAATGTCTTTATTTCTCATCAAAATAAAACCACACAAATGGTCTTCAAACCTGAAAATTGCATCCAATCTAGCCATTGAATACATAACTGAAGCCAGCCAAAACTGAGAGATCAGATTGAAACTGACCGCTAGCTTAACTATATCATTTTACGAATATGCCCATGCTCTTTGAGACGTGTATCATCAGTATAATAAGACCAATCATAAAACTGAGAGCATAATCCAATATTCTCCATGTCGAGAAAAGGTCATGATATAATTCAAGTACTAGAAACCCTGATATTACACAAAGGCTTGTGATTTGCAAAATTCCGACACAGAGTATAAAGTCAGAAATAGACAGCTATTCAGTGACGAAGTACTGGGAGAGTCCAACTGGCCTAGTCCTCATCATGTGCTAGCGTATGAGCCAGGTGGAATTAGCTGGACAGAAGGCAGAGCATTTGTTTACCAGGCACCGCTTAAAGGTGATCAAGACATTATTAGCAAACTTTTGTGCACTTTACCCAAGAATCATACACAAAAGCAGAATCATTTATCAATTTCCATGATTGGAAACAGGATGGCTTTTACAGATTGAGCCATAGCACATGGCTTTGGCATATCCTTACCGTTTTACTAGATCTAAAGAAAGCAGCACTATAAACATCATAATCACCAGAATTCACTAAATCCTTGACAACCCAAGATCTAGATCACCAAGATCTACGATCCCAAATTAATTAACTAGGTGTATATAAAATTTATTATTATATATTGTTTTAGATAATAGAAAATCAAACACAAATATAAGATAAATAGTAACTGACTTACTGTTTATGGATATTCTATGATATATAATGTTGTACAGTGGTGAAACCAATCTAGATAAAAGTTCCAAAATGAATTGCAACCCAAAATACCATACCAGCTCAACTTATCTCCATCATACCGTGTACCTAAGAAAGTGTTGTACCGCGTACCGAATCACGTACCAAAGCGATCCACGATCTAAGTAACATTTCCAAATCATATCCAAGAGACTTGCTAAAGTTTTTTGTTTTTTTTGGGGGGTGGGGGGGGGAGTCTGGGGGGTTAATTGTGTACCTAATGCTCATAATCATAGTCAATTTACCTCAATACTCTACATGATGCACACTCCAAGAACCCTTTGTGTTCATTTTTCCCATTATTGCTAGTAATTAGACAAGAAATCAATCCTAAGTATTGCTAGTAATTAAGATTAAATTACACAAAACTGCCAGAACTCAACTTGAATCAACAAAGGCTTCATATCGACTATTACCTCTGCAATAGTACAAGCCACTATACTCTACATGGACCCCTATCCTCAGTAAAGCAGATGGCAATCAAGTCCTTCACAACATCACTCTCACATTCCTATTGATCCGCTTCATGTCCTGATTGCTCACCCTTGGACATAATCACTTATCATGTCAATCAGCACTAATTGGTCTGCGTTACACATGATCAAAGCATCTTAACTCAATTTTTTATTTTTTTTTTATCTTCTCTTCTTTACCACCATTTCTAAAATAAAACTGCTGGATTCATTTCTCATTTTATATTTTCTAATTCCACCACTTATCCAATTTAAATCCTTGATTTTGGCTAAAAATCAATCCAAGTGTACCATGCCACAACACACAGTTCACATCATACATGTCTAAAAGAAAGTTTTATTTAAAACGTATGGAAGATGTGTTTAAAAATAATGAATTTGCATAAGACTTCTTGATATATTCTTAAACTCATGTCCAAACAAACCAAATGCATAAGCCCCTGAACTTGGTAACATAAATACTCTTTTAACTTTACTGAACAAAATCATATAACTAGCAGCTAGAGTATTATCAACTTATTTCCCAAGGGAAGGATTTCCTCGCCCAATAACTTTTCAACCTTCAGATGATATGCTGGTGAGATATAAGAAAATTGTTGACCAATAGAACTTTTAAGTACCTAAAATTTATAAACCTCAAAATAAACAAGTCCCTAAAACAGATCATCCACAGAAATGAATCCACTCACAGCGGAAATCAACAAAACATTAGAATTAATATTATTATCACACGGTCAGCTTACGTACGTAACTTGAAAAAGTATAAACTAGAGAGCACACAGATGATAAAATGTAACACAACACAATTTCTACAAAGAGGTTCACAAAAATCAAAGTTAACGAAGAAAGGAATAAATAGGGAAAACAACCTTAGGGCTTGAGCAATTTCTTTTTTCAAATCCTTGTCAGGGGGCAGCCTTCCTTTTAACACTCCTCTAATTCTATCCTTGTATTCATCAATTCTGGGATTAAAAAAAAATTATCTTCACAAAAAAGAATATTAGACACAATAAAACACAAAAAGGAAATCAGACGCTCTAAAAATGGAAAGAAAGAAAGAAAGCTTCGACTTGCATCTTTTTGTGTTTCTTTTTGTGGTTCTCCAACTCTGATTTCTTTAGAGAGAGTTTCACTCTGTCCTCAGAATCAGCAGCCATGATGTCTTTCTCGCGATTAAGAGATTTAATTTTTTGCTCTATGGTATATACTTCACTCTGTTTTTGGCGTATATTAGATTCGAATTCTCTTTCAGCCAGTTGGTTAGTCTTTCTCTCGACCTCAATACGCTACAAGGATGAAAATCAACATTAACCTCTACAATATTGTCAGTCAAGAGCACTAGAGTAATTTTCGGAAAGACAATTGAGAAGGGCCATCAATACCATGTTTTTTTCTCTCTCGTCAATGTGAGCAAGATTAACATTAGAAATTTGAAGCTCAAATGAATCACGCTCAATTTCCTTCTCTTCTATACGTTTCAAAATTCCACTCTGCATCGAATCACCGATTAGAAAATCCTACATATACCATGAAAGAATTTGCACAAGAAAAGATACATAATATATATCATCAAAGACAAACCTTGATCTCTACTTTAGCCTGTTTTTGAGCCTCAATATCTTTCCATCGGTCATTTGCACCCATGTAGCAATCCCATGCCACCTTAAGTTCTATCTCATTTGATTTCTAAAATAGAATTTCCCAGTCAATCTTCAACCCCAAAAGATATTGTGCTTATAAAACCCAATATGCAAATATACGATAACAGAGTATCAAGTGAACGATGCAATGAAACTTCACAAGGTGAAGAAAAATCAGATTGTACTCAGTTTTAGATAAACTCAGAAGACACTAGGAGAAAAAAACCATCTTTGTCCAAACAAATAGAGAAAGTTAAACTAACTAGTTACAAAATCCTTTCCTCGCAGATTAAAAACAAGTTATTAATAGCAAATCAATTCAATCAAGAGGGGGTATATATTTTGAGAACTTAGTCAAGATAAAGATAGAACAAGCTGACTGCAGCATTTTCTAATGAACCTGTTAGAATAATATTGCGGATACTTTTCCTCGCACTCTCTCTAGTAGACACTAGTGGACTCTCTCTAATAAACACTGGTGGATAAGTTGGACATAAAAGTAAAATCATTCCACAAGGTGCAAGCATCAGGATAATCATGGTTAGAAAGATGATCAGTGCTCAGTAACACAGGAGAAGAGCGAAGGCATTTTCAGTGGACTAGACACCAGAAACCCTAAATGCCAACTTTGTTTTACCTGAAATTACCCCACCCAAACACACAATTTCTTTTTGGTAACCTATCTTGCTGGAGCAGAGGATCACAACAGAATTTATAGAGGGAATGCACAGCTGAACAAATGGTGCATCTGCTACAAAAGGACACTATCATTACAAAGCCACATGCTTGAAATAGCACACTTTCAGTGTTTGGCTATGAGGTATCTTTGTTAGGAATATTGCTATGAATCCTCTAGTAGCTAGATTAAAGGAATCTATATACATACTCACCATAAAGGTTTTGACAATATTTAAAAGAAAAGCAGTCATAGCTACGAGCCCAGATGTGACACATGTGCCTAGGCATCCTCTTAAGCCTTTGAACCCAATGTTCCTTTTTTTATCATAGGTTTGATGCCTACAAGCCTAGGTGTGAGTTGTGTGACGCCTAAGACTTTCTTTAGAATAGATTAAGAAGTATTACCACACTTGATTCATGGGGCATCATTTCTCCTCTTATCCCTCTTTCACCTAATTGTTTTCTTCACACCCTTAATTAAAGGGGATAGTATTTATTTTGCCAAAGTTTTGCTACATCCAAGAAGAAGAAGAAGGAAATAGAAACTAAACAAGCTAATCCATTGACGCCTTACATTAGCAAACCTTGAGCTGTCTGCAAACATCCCACTGCAAATTTAACCACTAATAATGCATCACCATCACATTTATGGTGCCCTTAGTATAGCAATGAACCTTTGGATATGCAATACTTTAATGTCTAAACTTTTTATTTTATTCATCCAAAAATCACTTCACATTTCCAACTTGAAATCTTAGTGCTAAAAATCGTTTACAACATCTAATTGACTGCAGTATTTCTGATACTGTCACTGAGCATTGTCGGAAACAAATGTTTTCTGAAAGCGCGGAAGTTGTTTTCTGGATTCTCTCTTCCCAACCATCTATCTTCGGAAAAAGAAGGCAAAAACGGAAGATATTTGTTAACAATGGGAGGAAAATATATTTGCAGATTGTATATACTTTTTTCTTAAAATTTTGCTCAAAACCATATGAACTCCATAAACCTTGAAAAGTTCATGTCTTTCTTTCTTGGCTTCCTTTTGGTCATCGACGTCTAAGGAGTTTGCAAATGTTCCTCTTTTTTGTAGTACTGCAAGTTGGACAGCTTCATGTGGAGTGTAGTATGGTCAATTTCCATTCTCATGCATGTATGTCGTTTGTTTTCACCTATTATTGGATCGGATGACTTGTCCACCTTTGATAGGGTTTGCAACTTTTCTTAGAGTTTGTTTATTACTAAAATTCACTGTTTCCTATCAAAAAAAATATGTCCTTGAAGCCAAAAAAAATATTCTCGAGGATATCCAAAACGGAAGAGAAGCCCACAGATTGTCAGACACAAAAAACCTTGCTGACCAGCATGTATAAATATATTCAGACTGAATATCATTCATTAGGAGCAAACCTTGAAAAACAGAAGGTTCAAGGATCCTTAACCAAGTTCTAGGAATCCCATGAAAGTTCATAAATCGGTCCGAACTTCATTTTGAATCAATCAGAGGTAAAAGTCAAATAAACTCTTTGAACAAATTTTGTAGGTGGTGCTGTCTTCAGATCTTAAAACATTGATTTTAGTTTGCCAAAGAGCTCAAGCATTAGAATCAAAACGAGATTAGGTTTGGATTGACTAGGTTTCAATGTATGCCCAGAGAATAGGTTTAAGCAGGAACAATCAAGTTTTTTGTGATTGTTCCCATTGGGCTTGAGCCAGTAAAAATGGCTTAACCAAGAGAGAGAGAACCTCTTTTCTTTTATAAGGATCAACTATATCCATACTGATGTGAATTTCTACGCTTATCTCATCTGCTAGCTCGCCTTCTTCTTTAACTAATCTTTAGCATTCATCTTTCTATGAACGAACTGTGGCATTAACATGGGATTAACAAAGCATCAAGGGAGACCTTTCCTAGTGCTAATCTAATCACATTTCTTTCGCTCTTTCTGGCTCCCGTGAGCACTTTTTTTTTTCAATTTATTTCGATCGGACTTATCCGGGTTCTAATTAATAAGTAGATTGCCGGGTGGTGAGCCCGAGCGAAGCGACCAGTAATTCTGTCTATGTTTTGTTTGCTGATCCCGGGGTCTCCGGAGGGGAAAGATTCTATCCAGAAGGCGGGACCCTGAAATAAATTTGACTAAGTGATCAAATTGTAACCAATGAGGTGATACTTAGCCTGACTCGGAGCGAGCGCCCCTCTCCCTCTGGGGTTATTGATGAACAGAAACATATCCTGCCCGCATCACTTTCATCTTGCCCTTTCACTCGCATGCTTCCTAGCCGTAGCTGTCAGCTGACTCGCTCCGTACATTCTGCTCTCGCTCTCTCTGGGGATTATTCTCTTCCAGCCCTTGCCACCTCTACTTCTCTAAGAGCAACGCGGAATGTCGAGTGTGAAATTTGATCATGATTGGGTTGGTCTTTCTTTTATGGAAAGGGTATACTCCTCATTGGGGTCCCTGCTCACCTCTGATCCGTCTGTTAGCTCCAGACCAGAATCAACCTCTGCAATCTCTGCAACTGGAGGAGAGTCATTTTATTCCACATCCTCATCCAGTTACTCGGGTTTATTCTCCTTTGGACCAAAGACCCGGGGTAAGACGTAGTTTACACCTATTCCATATTCTTGCTTTTCTTCTTTTCAATCCGAAGCATACGTTCTCCTGAAACACCGGTCATTTATCCTTAGACAAGGGTGCATTCTTGCGTTCACCTGTCTCGCTTTTGGGTACGGTCAATTCCTTACCTTACCTTACCTTNAGTGCTAATCTAATCACATTTCTTTCGCTCTTTTGGCTCTTGTGAGCACTTTTCTTTTTCAATTTATTTCGATCTGACTTATCCAGGTTCTAATTAATAAGTATATTGCCGGGTGGTGAGTCCGAGCGACGCAACCAGTAATTTTGTCTATGTTTTGTTTGTTGTTATTCACTTCGCATTGTATAAATGCTAGATCCCGAACAGCTCTCATGCCATATGGCACTTGCTATCCATATTTGGTTCAACCAAAAATTACCACCAGCAAATTCAGGATAACAACTACTCAAATTGTATTTAACTTCAGACATTTCATAAAACAAGGAGCAAAGATCTCGTATAAAAGGCCCTAATGAAATATGAAACATAGTCATGCTAAGTACATGATCAAGTCTAAGCAGCAAGGGTAATAAAATGCAACAAAGAAAATACAAGATAAGCTCTGGGAAATGAATATTTACAAGTGAAACAGGTACATATATCTAGTGAAAGCAACAGAGAGAGGAGGACCTTTTTATCTTGCAAGTCTTTGTCGAGATCCATCAATCTTGACTTCAGGCGATTTGTAAGGTTCAAAACAACTTCATTACTGAAGGGACAGTTTGGAAAAGACCCTAAATTGTGCCTCTCGAAAAGCTTTTGAATTGTTAGATCTCTTTCATTCTTCATGGAAATATGAGCCTAGGGCATAAAATAGAGAAGTCGATTAGTAACAAATGCCACAGCATTTGGGTGGAATACAAAAATCAACATGTATATATGTTCATAAATATTACTTCAGCCTCGGTTTGAAGCTTGCTGATCTCCCAGATACTCTCATTAATGGTCTGCTTTAGGAAAGAACCCTTTGTCTCTGTGTCATTCATTTCCCTCTCCAACTTGCTAATTCTAGATTCCAGAAGTGCAATCTTTTCTTCAAATTTGGCTTTCCATTCCTTCAGTTCTTCATCAGTGTCTACCCAATTTCAAAATTGCCAAACTAAGAATGTCAAAAAAAAATTAAAAAAATGGTGCACCAAGGATTTCAATGAAAACAGAATGTAGATAGTATATCATAAAAGTAAACTATGCAGAATCAATACCAGAAGACCATAACCACTTAAAAGAACAAGCAAAGAGATGAAAACATAATAATCATTTAAGATCTCGTCCTTTTTTTTAATTTATTGACTAACCTTCATTCTCCTCTGAGAGAGCTGCATACTGTTTCTGCTGCTCCTTGAACAAAGTGCTTCTTTCAGCAGTCTTGGTTGCAATCTGGTCCTGTAATTTCCGCAAATCCTTTAATGTTGCTTCAGTGTGATGGATTTTAGTATCCACATTTTGAATGTTTCTTTCTAGCTCTTCCATTTGACTTTTTAATGTTTCAGTTCTCTCCTGATCTTGAGCAATGCTTTCTCGAAGCTGTATCAACACAACCCCATAGGAATGAGAAAATATTCTTTGTATATTACCTCATCAAAACTTCCATGCTAGAATAGTTTCCACAAGTCCTTATCCACAATAAAATAAGTGGAACCATACATTAACATCTTGTTATTATCTGCAAATTACAACAAAGAACAGCATAGACAGCATTGCAACTGCCTATGATAGGCAAGTACATCACGACTTGTAAAGCCCCTCCCCCCCCCCCCATAAAAAAAAACAAAGGGAAGAGAGAGAGAGAGAGAGTGCATTATTGACGAAGCAGAAAGATGGGCTCAAGCGCAAAAATGAATGAAGCATAGAAGAGAAGGATGACTGGATGGTTAGTCACAGCCAGTAACAACAGAAGTGAAAGGCATGAATTTGAAGTTATATACACTTATCCAAAAAAAAAAANTTTGTGGTGCAAACTGATGGCACCAAACTAAATAAGGACCTTCGTCACTTTGTAGTCAAATAATGATACTCCAATGGACATTGTTGATCGAAAAGAGAGAGAAAGAGAGAGAGGGAAATAAATTGAAATGCCAATGAATCTAGGGTTTTGTCATAGTGATGACAATTTATTACTCATTGTGATAGCAGCACACATGTTAGTGGCAATGTCAGGCATAGAACTCTGGCATTGTAGGTGGGGGCTGAGACATAGTAATCATGAGATAGAGGTGGTTTGGTGGATGTCGATGCTGGTGATGACATGGATTGGATATGAAAGAGAAAGTTATACTATGATCATAAAGCACGTTGCATCTGATAGGGTTATATACTAAAAACTTATTTCTTGTAGTAAAACTCGTTTTATTAATTAATAGAAGTTTGCATTATATTTGATATATGGTATGCATGTATATCTTATATTTTACATTATAAATAATCTAATGTGTAGAGTTCAACATATGCACGGGAGACCAGATTATCGAATCCTTGTATAATATGAATATAGATTCACAATCTTAGATTGAATTGGATACACCATCAGTATAATTATAGTGTAATATTCTAGCATAGTCTGACTTGACTGTAAGAGACTGTTTGATGTCTCAGATAATTGCACTAGTACACTTCCTATATTGAACAGACCCATGTTGAGGTTATTATCTTTTACTTATTGAATAAGATAATAAATATCTCATGATCTATGAAATACGGATACTTCGTTGAGATTGACGTACTCGTATCTAATACCGTATCGGATACGATATTCGTCAAATACTCGAAGATACGTATCGGATACACCTTCTACGCATCCGACAATAATTAAATATTATGTACTTCACGGATACTTTTGTGATCGACCAATATATATA
Source organism: Ilex paraguariensis (assembly GCA_963454935.2). Taxonomy (NCBI): domain Eukaryota; kingdom Viridiplantae; phylum Streptophyta; class Magnoliopsida; order Aquifoliales; family Aquifoliaceae; genus Ilex; species Ilex paraguariensis. The sequence goes on along the minus strand of CAUOFW020001837.1, from coordinate 254,610 downwards.
GTTTTTGAGTTGAACTTTTAACATTTCTTTTCGAATTCACATATCATACAATACATTAACAAAAAATTCATATTACTATTAAGGCACATGAGTGTTTCTTAAGTATTATCTACAATTACATGTTAAAAGAGTATAAAATAAAGTTATTACATTATTATCTTAGCAAAAATTACTTTTAAATACTAGGTAAATATTAGCTTTGATTCTTTTAATTACTCACTTCACTTTGTGAATATACTACAGCGATACGATATATATTTTCTTGAAACTAAAAAAAATTACTAATTTTTCTTATTATATATTAAAGAACTATCAAAATATATAAGTATTAAACTGGTTGAAAATAATAAAAATATTAAAAATATTTTATTATAGTCGTATCTTGGCCGTACTCGTATCCTACTTTTTTAGATTTTGTCGTATCGTCGTATCCGTATCGTATCGTACCCGTATTCCTTATCTGTATCCGTGCTTCATAGCTCATGATTATTATGATTGTTTATACTCTTAATCTCGAGATATTTAACTATCACGTGCATATAATGATTGTCACTTTAATTCATCAAAGTGTAAAATTCATAGAGTCAATAAGTTCAGTGAATTGTGAGACGATATTATTTGTATGATGAAAATTAATTATTAAAGGAAACCACGTCCTGATATTTAAATGGGTTGATGATGTCCTCTTGAAGAAACTCAGAAGTTTTGTCCATATCAAACCTTGCAGGTGAATTTAATTATCTGACATGACAAATAAGTTGAGTGGTAAGGTCTCAAGGAATAAAATAAACCAATTAAATATAATTATCAATAATTTATTTAATGAATGGACATCTGTAATTTTAAACGTTAAACGATTATTAAACATATAATAATAAGGAGCTCGAAACATAATTTTGAAATAAGCCTCAGGAGATCAATAATAAGTTTTTAGTGGACTGACTTATTATTAATAGACTGTAAGATGTTTGTTCTAGGTTGAACATAGAAATCTTAAGCCCATTGGAAGCCCGACGCTTATTTCTCCTTAGGGTTTCTATCATAGTCTATATATATACGTCTAGACTCTCTAAATCAGCATCACCTTGATTACTCACATTTTAAGGGAAGCTGAGATAGAAAACAGAAGTTTGGAGGTCCTTGCAGTCCACACTGCATCCGGATTTTGGTGTTGGGAGATATACGATAGAAGATCGTGAGATTCTTCCAGCGTCTGTCTTTAGAATCTATGTTTGTGCTGAGACGAGATCAATCCAAAGTGATCTTGAAAGTAAACCCTAGGTCCACCTTGTAGGGTTTTAATGAAAAAAAATTTATATTCGATATATACGCACTATCAATGATTCTTGGGATTTCCATTCCAACAACATCAACTCAGAAAACGGAGAGCTTATTTTGCTATTCTCATATTGCATTTTAGGTCCTCGTCAAATATCAGCCTTAGTTCATTCTTCCTTTTCTGGATCTTTTTCAATTATCCAAGAGGTGAACATAAATAAANAACATATAATAATAAGGAGCTCGAAACATAATTTTGAAATAAGCCTCACGAGATCAATAATAAGTTTTTAGTGGACTGACTTATTATTAATAGACTTTAAGATGTTTGTTCTAGGTTGAACATAGAAATCTTAAGCCCATTGGAAGCCCGACGCTTATTTCTCCTTAGGATTTCTATCATAGTCTATATATATACGTCTAGACTCTCTAAATCAGCATCACCTTGATTACTCACATTTTAAGGGAAGCTGAGATAGAAAACAGAAGTTTGGAGGTCCTTGCAGTCCACACTGCATCCGGATTTTGGTGTTGGGAGATATACGATAGAAGATCGTGAGATTCTTCCAGCGTCTGTCTTTAGAATCTATGTTTGTGCTGAGACGAGATCAATCCAAAGTGATCTTGAAAGTAAACCCTAGGTCCACCTTGTAGGGTTTTAATGAAAAAAAATTTATATTCGATATATACGCACTATCAATGATTCTTGGGATTTCCATTCCAACAACATCAACTCAGAAAACGGAGAGCTTATTTTGCTATTCTCATATTGCATTTTAGGTCCTCGTCAAATATCAGCCTTAGTTCATTCTTCCTTTTCTGGATCTTTTTCAATTATCCAAGAGGTGAACATAAATAAATATGAAATGACGAAAAAAAAAATTGGTGCCTAAATAAATAAGAATCTTCATCACTCTGAAAATCAACTAATGAAACTCCAATTAACCTTGTATATTAAAGAACAAAGAGAAAAAAAAATAGACAGATAAAGATAGAGTTAGGAATAAAGTGAAAATTCAATAAACTCATTNAGCATATAATAATAAGGAGCTCGAAACATAATTTTGAAATAAGCCTCAGGAGATCAATAATAAGTTTTTAGTGGACTGACTTATTATTAATAGACTGTAAGATGTTTGTTCTAGGTTGAACATAGAAATCTTAAGCCCATTGGAAGCCCGACGCTTATTTCTCCTTAGGGTTTCTATCATAGTCTATATATATACGTCTAGACTCTCTAAATCAGCATCACCTTGANATCAAAATATATTAGTATTAAGCTGGTTGAAAATAATAAAAATATTAAAAATATTTTATTATAGTCGTATCTTGGCCGTACCCGTATCCTACTTTTTTAGATTTTGTCGTATCGTCGTATCCGTATCGTATCGTACCCNTGCATGAATTATAGCTCCCAAAAGGCACAGATCCCCCTTGAAAATCTTCTATTAATGAAACAAACACCATATTGATAACCTCCAACACCTCATTATTTCTTCCATAGACAAAGTATTGCCTCGTCCTAATCATACCTCAGACTTCCAGGGTGTGTTTGGCAAATCATGGATGGATTGAATTGGCTTGGATTTAAAACTCAAACCAATCCAATGAAATCCCAATAGGCCGGATATATGGGGGGATAAAAGGAAATTGTGTTATCCAATCCTTGCTTTGGATAGTGCATTAAGAATGAGTTGAGATATGGACAAACTACAATTTTTTATTAAATATCTAATACCTTTGACATTGATTGACTATTTTACCCTTGAATTCTATCTAATTCTATCTCATATTTGGCTTGACAATTGTTGGATACCACTTTTGAAATAATTATTTTTTTAGTTTTTGATCATTGTTGATTACCAATTTAATAATGTGAAAAATATAAGAATGCTTATGTATTCACCAAATACATGTTATTACACGTTGATTTTATAATACAAAATTATAAGTCGCTCACAAATGTATATCATCCGTCAAAGATTTTAACAAAGTACCAACAAATAATGCCAGAATATACGAACAACTACGGCACAACCCAAATGCACATAAACTATAGTAGAAATTAGCCGTTATTTATTTGTAAAAATTAAAAGACGATAAAATTAATTTCAAGCACCAGAAAAAATACAAGAAGGCATTATAGGACTAGCTATATAAAAACCTCATTCAAAACAAGTAAAAAAGAACAAAACATGTGTTAATAAGAAAAATTATATGCAACATACGCATTCAGTCAAGTCGTGTGATCCAACATACTAAGTTCATGAGCATTTTTTTTTTAGTCTACCAAGTGGCAGGATTTTTTTTTTTTAAATGTTTTCATCTAGTGTCACAAAGACTGAATATATATCTCTCAATCTCCATATATCCTGTATGTCTATGACATGCAAAAAAACAAAATCCTGCAAAAAAAGGAAGAAAAAAGATAGAACACAATGACAAGCAAACTCCGAGTGGGACTGCATGGGCAACAAAGCAGTAGCAAAAGCAATTATGCATACAAAAGATTTACACTACTCAGTAAGCAAAAAATAGATAGAGACACGTTTATCACACATATTAGTATGTATGTAATCTACTGACTATGGAAATGGGACTGCAGAAGCACTAGTCCAAAGATTCAACTAATTCTTTTTCATTTCAGTATATATGCTACGATTGGAATGTAACTGGTTGAAAAATAAAAATATATCATACCTGTTCTACATTTTCATTTCAGTATATAAGTAGTTTCAAAAAAAAAAAAATCATGCCAAAAATTTTGTTTCTTGTAAGCCATGGAAAGGTCCTTCGTGGAGTATGGGAAAAAACTAAAACAAGAAGAAAGTGTAGACGATTTCATCTCTCAGCTAGTAGATTACAAAAAAATACTGTATTGTATGAACGAAAAAATTCAGCTTGGACCCAGCATCATTTCAGTCGTCAGCCATGGACGAAGAGAAGAACAAAGAGAGACAGAGGGACCACCAAAAGTGATAACCAGGGAAGAGATAGAGAGACGAGGGACACAGGAAGGAGAGAGAGAGAGAGAGAGAGAGAGAGAGAGAGAGAGAAAGAGAGAGAGATTTACCTGAGTTATGCGCGCCGTTGTCAAAGTGGGGGACCAGCTGAGGGATCAGGTGAAAGGGAAAGGGAAAAAGGGTAAAAACCCTACCTTACTTACTGTTCCTGGGCATTTTAGTAATTTTATCCCTTATTCATTAGTTGGGCTTAGTAATCCCAAACTTCAGCCGGGTTTGAGGTATCCTAGTCAGGCGGGAGAACAAGGAAAATTCATACGGGCCGATTAATTCAAGCCCAACGAAAATCCTATCCATTTTGGACAACCCAAACCTGGGATATGTGGGCCCCCGGTTTTTCTTATCCAATCCTACTTGTGATATCAACCTTTATCCTTCCAAACAAACACACCCCCGGGGTCTAAGAGGGTTTTTTTAGGAAATGATATAAAGGTGCCTCAAAGCTGATACACAAAACACAGCCCTAAGTTCTGAGATCTGAGAGTGTTTGATAGAGCCTTTGGCTCCCAGTCTCTCCTCTTACCTTCCCAATCTCCTATCTTCTCTACTCTTTCCTTATCTATTAGGATACTTTTCTTTATCCTTTCCTTCTCCTTGTGAATGCAAGGCTCCTAGAGGGTTCTAGGTTTCTCCCATTTCTTTCCTTCTCTCAACTCTCTCCCAATGTTTTCAAGGCCCCTAGTGTCTTCTAGGGTTTTTCCCCACTAGTTCCTTCTTTTGAGAGTTTTTGAACATATCCTTCTTATGCCCTCATCTCTTCTCTATATTCTCTTATTCTATCAGAGTAGGGAAACAAAATGCAGTGCAATGTGCAAATCCCCAAAAATTCATATCCGTAGGTGTTCAGTAAAAGTCCAGAACCAAAAGCAGTTTAGTCTGCCCAAAGTTGACCGAAAGAAAGTCATTCCAATGTGGATTCATTCATGCAGTGGGCTTGTAGATTCCAATTCATGGACAACATTAAAACTGCTGTGAAGTTTGGCAACAGGTTCAAGAAAAGAAAGTGGCAATCCATGGAATTTGGAGTTTGTAGAAGTCTTTTGAATCTTGAAATGTATCAAGTAGTTCTAGTGAATTTAGGCTAGACTAGGTCCGATGACATTTCTTATTTGGATTTCCACATAAAAATCGTGCGTTTCTACCTGTATGATTGACTCATTGAGCCCAAACACACTAGGTCGATATATTGATTACAGGTGATTGAGCAATCTTATTGTCATTGCATACGATTTATCTGCCTATTACGATATTTGTCTTGATTGATTTGTCATTTTGTTCACATATTTACAAATTGGTTGTTTATTGGGTGATTAATTTTAATTCGTGATAGAGAACTATTCACCCCCTCTAGGTTTGTCATATTGGATTTTGACATCAGATGTATTTTGCAATCAGGAATCACCCATGAAGTTTACAAACAGATATAATCAAATGGCTAGGATAATGATTGGGAAAACAGTCTTGCAGTCATGAAACCCATGTAGTTTCCCTAATATCCGATCTAACTACATCAGAAACCAGCAAGAGGAAACTCAATTGATGGCATCCATAGCATACCAACCTTTGCTCCATTTAAAAACCTATAAAAAATTTCCGTTTAACTAAAATAAAGAGAGAGAGAGAGAACATTATTTTCTATGCTATAATTATATCATTTAAAAACCAAAGGGAAAAGACAAGACCTTGTATGCAGCATCTTTCAAGGTTTGTAGATTCTCCAACTTCAACTTGTACATCTTTATGTCTTGAGCCTGATCCTTGTGAAGCTTTTTAATACCCTCCAAAGCCTTTGTGTATCTAACCAAATGGAAATATCAATAACAAGTTCAAGAANTGCAACATACGCATTCAGTCAAGTCGTGTGATCCAACATAGTAAGTTCATGAGCATTTTTTTTTAGTCTACCAAGTGGCAGGATTTTTTTTTTTTAAATGTTTTCATCTAGTGTCACAAAGACTGAATATATATCTCTCAATCTCCATATATCCTGTATGTCTATGACATGCAAAAAAACAAAATCCTGCAAAAAAAGGAAGAAAAAAGATAGAACACAATGACAAGCAAACTCCGAGTGGGACTGCATGGGCAACAAAGCAGTAGCAAAAGCAATTATGCATACAAAAGATTTACACTACTCAGTAAGCAAAAAATAGATAGAGACACGTTTATCACACATATTAGTATGTATGTAATCTACTGACTATGGAAATGGGACTGCAGAAGCACTAGTCCAAAGATTCAACTAATTCTTTTTCATTTCAGTATATATGCTACGATTGGAATGTAACTGGTTGAAAAATAAAAATATATCATACCTGTTCTACATTTTCATTTCAGTATATAAGTAGTTTCAAAAAAAAAAAAATCATGCCAAAAATTTTGTTTCTTGTAAGCCATGGAAAGGTCCTTCGTGGAGTATGGGAAAAAACTAAAACAAGAAGAAAGTGTAGACGATTTCATCTCTCAGCTAGTAGATTACAAAAAAATACTGTATTGTATGAACGAAAAAATTCAGCTTGGACCCAGCATCATTTCAGTCGTCAGCCATGGACGAAGAGAAGAACAAAGAGAGACAGAGGGACCACCAAAAGTGATAACCAGGGAAGAGATAGAGAGACGAGGGACACAGGAAGGAGAGAGAGAGAGAGAGAGAGAGAGANCCAGCATCATAAAGGAAAAAATATCTGCACTGCCTAAGAGGAAGGGTGGGAGGGAAAAAACTGTCATTTTCCTGTGCTTGACTTTCTCTTAAAACAGAATTCCGCATTAAAAAGATCAATTTCCTCTTTAGAGGACTTGTAATGACAACAAACCACAAGCTCAACATCACTGATACCAGAGAGAAGACTATCAAGCAAGATACAGACATATCAAAGAACAGCTAAGAGCCCAGATAGCCAGCATTAATGCCAATAAACTATATCCAAGAGTATCATAGCAAATGGATACAAAAGAGCCTGGAAAGCATACAGAGCAGTAACTCTACTCCACAGGTTCTTAGCCCATGGGTGGTGCCCACCCCCCAATACAACAGGACGGCGCCCTTTAATAAATCTTTTACTCATCCATAATGGAAATGATCTTTCACTATTTTGTTAAAAAAAAAAAAAAATTATTCAGCTCCAGAAAAAATTTGCAGATGCTCTTCACTTATTCTACAAAGTTTTCAATTTTGACTCAGCTGAAGAAATCCTTCATTTTTTGAAATTAGTACTAAAAAACTCAAATTTCAATGAGGGCTGATTGCTTTTTGAAAAGAATATAATGAATACAAAAACCCCAGCTTTGCTGACTTTCTTTTAAAAATACTTCACACCAATTTCAGGAAATGTTAAACAAGTTGTTAAAGCATATTGGTAAACACCTGGTACATTCTATGTGTGAAACTACACTGTAAAATGAAATATTATTGCTTTCCCAAAAGCAGTCTCAAAAGGAATTCTATTTCTACCATCTTTCAATTATAAACCAGAAAACACTACTAAATTCATTAAATTATGCAAGCTTGTGTAGAACATATCTAATCAATGGGAAAGCACGTATTGGACACTATCGTCTGGGGAAAAAAAAAAAGAAAAGAAAAGAAAGATTGCAAGTATCCGATAAAATTCTGTTAATGGGATCCATAGAAAATATGCATTTCCAAACCATAACGAAAGTGATCATGAAAATGTAAAATTTAGAAAGCAATAATGAAAAAGGATATTCATATAGAAAAATATAGGATATCACATTGTTTACATAAAATATATGTTGTTACAGTTTCTTTCTTTCTTGGGATTTTTCTTTTTTTCCAACACACGTATGCACATATAATACTGTTTTAGTCATGTTAAGATGAGCAAAGGTGTTGTGCATTGCCTATTGCTCATGGTGCAATAATACTATGATATACTTTAGTGGAGAAGACTTTAACTTATCTTTCTCCACAATTGCATTGTTTTTTGTGGAACAGAATATTTAGTTTGACAAGTATGAGTGATTATTGGGTCTTTTTCTTCCATTTCCGTTGAGGCTTCAGGGGTTTGGGGAGGATTATAAAGGGATTACCCATTAGAATTATGCAATCTTTGCTACATTTTGGGTCATTACTCAATCGGAGGGAAAGGAATCCTAGAATATTTGAATACCACTATGAGACGGTGGATGGCTTATGAGATAGGATTTAGTTGTTAGCATCTTTTCGGGATTTGTTTTCTAAAGATTCTAAGGGTATTCCGCTTTTCTGGATTTTGGTGGGATGTAAGCGTCATGTGATTCACAGATTATTCTATTATCTTTCTATNAGGGTATTCCGCTTTTCTGTATTTTGGTGGGATGTAAGCGTCATGTGATTCACAGATTATTCTATTATCTTTCTATATTTTTAAAATTTTAGGTAGGACTGCTAGTCCACCTACTCCATTTTGGACATAATACTTTCAAATCAATGGAATCATTTTGTTTCATATTATTAAAAAAAAAAAAATTAGCAAAGTGTGCCATTCCAACTGCAGGTTGATCAGGAAAAATCTTACACATGTAGATTGCAAACAGATAGTATGAATAAAATTGGAATGATATAGAAAGCTCAGTCCAAAAACAAATGTGGCTTTAAACCAATAGTCAATTGTGCATAGTCAGGACTTTTAAGAAATACCTAGTTGCTGAAAAGATATCATCGAACTTTTTTTTCAATGTAGAAGGATCCTGCAATGGCCAGTTGGCCTCATCTTGGTGTACAAATATTACATTTTCTAGTACAGCCTTTGAAACGCCCATAAGGGCAGGGATTTCCCGGTCCATGTCAGCACATCGATAACTGAGGCAAACTTTCTGCATTTGGGAAACAACAAAAAAAATTCTTGTGAAGTAGATGCTAGTGTAACATCAAGATTCATGAAAAGATTCAAAACCATAAAAGATATTCTTACAAGGTAAATTAAGGGAAATGAATAGGCCCATTGTTGGATACAAATCCTAAGACGTGCAGAAAAGCAACAAGTAGAACAATAGCGACCCAAGAAAATAAAAATAACATAGAAGAACAAAACCAATAAACACCTCAGTTTGAATCAAATAATCAAATCGAACATGGACATGTTCTCCACTTTAAGCCAGAGATACAGTCATTCCAGAACTCCATGTGTATAAATATGTGTATACCTTTTTCTGTACCATGATGTACTTGACTCCACGTTGTTGGTTTTACAACACGTTGTTGTGTCTACAACATGATGTCTCATTTAATTTTGCAAATTGTTGTTTATTAGACATTTATGAAACTAAGATCTACTATTCTTACCTACCACAAAGTGTGTATATCTTAATAACTTCAAGCCAACATGATGTTTGTCAGCTCAATCACTAGCATATAGAAAATAGTCATTAGTCATACACAACATCATCCAGCCACAATAAACAAGAATAAAAAAGATAATTAAATTTTAATTACTATAAAAGCAACAGGGATGTTATTTTAAAAGGTCTCTTATTAAGACAGGTTCCTGAGCCAACATATTCTAAGCGACTCATGAGTAATAATATCTTGGATAGAACACATAGAACTAAAACATATATGGTAGACATAACAGCTTAAATGTCAGAAACTCTTTTAGGACCATGGAAAAATGGCTAACGTTATTGGTTGTAGAACACCAAAATCGCCAGAAACGTCTCCGTACATATGAAAATTTGAGCTATGCACTATGATCTCACAATTTCACCTGCCAAAAATAATAATCTCCAACTATCAACGAATGTTGAAACCATTTCGAACTTATAGCCATAATGCTTTCTTAAGCACATACAAACCTAGAATCGGTCTTACTCCAGACCAGGTATCATTTTAAGTTCTTCCAACACCCTTAAATCTCAATAGTCATAGCCACTATCACAAAAAAAAATTCATGTTCTACTATACTAACCAATCAAAATCACAATATTAACATCAAATTTCACACTCGATCTTATAATACGTTTGAGGACCCTGATTGAAAATAACCCATTAATCACTTCTTAAATTCAATTTAGCTTTCACAAATAACCAAACAAAACAAAGGATAAACAAATACAACAAAATCACAAAATGCCTTTTATTTTTGTTCGATATCCTCAAGCCAATCATTAAACCCTTGGAGAAAATCTATTTTAGCCTCCCCTGCAAAACTAATCTAAACTAAAAAAAGGTCCAGCCCATGAAGCTCTTGCCACTACAGAATTTGGAGAGGATCAGATGCATGCAAACTTAGCCCTATAAGCAGAGAGACTGTTTCCGCAACTTGAACCCTTGACGTCCAAATCAAAATGGAGAAGTCATGTCGTTGTACCGAGGCCCACTCTCTTTGACCAATCTAAACTATTAACACCATTAATAGAAATGATAAAATGACTTTGAGACCTTCAATATCTCAATCGGTAATTCCGACGCACGTGACATTTGGAGTATTAAAGTTTTATTGCCCAAAATTCTAAGTGACCAGTAGGTAGGTCGTCCCCACATATCATATTGTGTACTATTGAAGTAAGATAAGGTGCAGATGTGGATCCATCTTGATATTGAACCAATCTTGTAATAAGCCCAAATATAATGGGCCTTAAATAGATATCCAATTTGAGCCCAACTTCTAGAATTTTCTAGAAAGATATTAAAGTGAGTAGTTGAGAAATATAGTTGGAGGATAATAAAAGTATTATTGTGAGTAAGTGAAATTGGTAGACATATGTAAAAAATGTATTAAAGTAGGTAGTTGAGAGATAATAGAGTTATTATAAATGGTTGGGTGCATTAAATATAGGTAGTTGGGAGATGGTAGAAGAGCCCTATATAAAAGATCATTGTGTAACCATTTGAAACATCCAAGTTTGAAATCTATAATATTNATATGGTTAGGTAGTTGGGAGATGGTAGAAGAGCCCTGTATAAAAGATCATTGTGTAACCATTTGAAACATCCAAGTTTGAAATCTATAATATTTCTTGAGAGTTTTCTCTTATTTTCTATGTGGATTTAGAGTGTTTGTGTTCTTAACACTTGAAAACAGTGATTTTCTTGTCCCTTCATCTATCGCTGCATCAATTGGTATCAAAACCTTCCATAAGGTGGTGACAATCTTTCTTATGACGGTGATCATGCAGAAGAGGTTCTTATGAGAGCCGAATTCTTGGATTTCCAACAACAACAACAATAGTAATTCTAACAGTTCCAACGATCCTTACAATAGTTGCGGGCTATAATTACCCAGTTGACATCGAGTCCAAACCAAGATTCCGGTAAAGAGAGGGTACAGAACAACGATAAAACTCATGTTCGACCCCTTCAATATCATATTCTTGTCTATCCAGCAAGACAGAATGTTCGTGGTCTACCTGTTTGTGTAGCATCTACTGCAGATTCCAGTGATGATGATGATGATGAGCATTTGCGTGGTAGCATGGCCGGCTATAAGAATCATGACCGTGAGTCTAGAGATTTTCACATGAAATTTGACTTTAATAGTCATCTTCATATTGAGGATTTTCTTGATTGGTTGGCTAAAGTGGACAGATTCTTTGACTATATGGACGTTCCAGATGAGAATAAGGTGAAACTGATAGCTTACAAGTTGAAAGGAAGGGCTCTGCCCGGTGGGAACAGATACAGCTTGCCCACACCAAGGAGGGCAAGTATCCAATTCGTAACTGGTAAAAGATGAAGAGATTGCTGAAGTCGAGGGTTTTACCCCTAGATTATGAACAGATCCTATTTTTGCAGTATCCAGATTGCAAACAGGCAATAGATCTGTTCAAGTATACACAGAGAAGTTCCAGCTTGTTCTGTGCAATAATTTCAATGAAACCGAGTCCCCAAAAATTGCTCGATTTATTCCTACTTTCGTTTTGCTATTCAGGATAAGGTTTCACTACTAACCTTATATTCTTTGACCAAGATCATTCACCTAGCCACGCGTGTGCAAACCCAATTAGCTAGGGGCAATGACTCAAGTGTAAAATCGGAGTTCCTTTGATATATCACGACCCGTAGTGAACCGAGGAAAGCAAATTATGAGTATTCCAAACCGTTTTCCAATCTCAAGTCGAGAATCTAATAACGACGAGGTACCTGCAAGGGCAGTTGCCTTGGGTTCGGGTTCTATCCCAGTGGCGAATGCAGTCAACCAAGACATCATTCTAATCAGTGCCCTAAGAGAGATACAGTCAATCTGGCTAATGTTGAAGNATTCCAAACCGTTTTCCAATCTCAAGTCGAGAATCTAATAACGACGAGGAACCTGCAAGGGCAGTTGCCTTGGGTTCGGGTTCTATCCCAGTGGCGAATGAAGCACCTAAGAATTCTTATGCCAGACCTAGAGGAGATACGTGCTCTCGATGCAGTCAACCAAGACATCATTCTAATCAGTGCCCTAAGAGAGATACAGTCAATCTGGCTAATGTTGAAGAGGTTGTTTGGGAGGAGAACACTAGGTGGAGGATGAAACTTTTGAGGAGTAAGATAAGAATGCATGGACGTATGGCAATAAGGGGATTTCCCTCATTTGTCATCGATTGATGCAGTGTTTTTAAAAGCTCGCCTAGGTAAGAAGCGAGGCGAAACGAAGGTATCTCACCTAGAGGACCCCAGGCGAAGCGAATGTGACCGAAGCGAGAAAAAAGCGAAGCGACTGGCGAAAAAACGAACACCTTCGTCATTCCAGGCAATTTTTTTTTTTTTTTATTACGGGCCGTTAGATTGGGCAATTGAAAAAAAAATTATAAGACGTTGATACACCGAATTATTCCCTTATCCCATAAATACAACCCCAAACCTAATTTTTTCTCAAATTGGCTTCGCTGGAGCTCAGATTGGCTTTGTTGCTCCANGCCGTTAGATTGGGCAATTGAAAAAAAAATTATAAGATGTTGATACACCAAATTATTCCCTTATCCCATAAATATAACCCCAAACCTAATTTTTTCTCAAATTGGCTTCGCTGGAGCTCAGATTGGCTTTGTTGCTCCACTCCTACACGATCGCTGGACACAGGACTTCGCTGCTCGTTACACCTACTCGATCGCTGAACACAGTACAAACACCATCGCTGCTTCTACATGATCGCTAGTCTGGAGGGNTGTTGCTCCACTCCTACACGATTGCTGGACACAGGACTTCGCTGCTCGTTACACCTACTCGATCGCTGAACACAGTACAAACACCATCGCTGCTTCTACATGATCGCTAGTCTGGAGGGTGGACAGAGACCATCACAGGTTAGTCTCTTCTTCTTCTTCTCTCTTCTATTTCTCTTTTTTTCTTCTCTCTTCTACTTCTTTCTCACCGATTCTACTCCTATTTTTTTTTTAGATTGTGCTTTTATTTTTTTTTATTATTATTATTTTTGATTTTGCTCCGATTGTTGGTCTCTTTTATTTTTTCTGATTCTGTTTTTTTTTTTTTTTTCCTGATTCTGCTTTGATTGTGCTTCCTCACATGTTAGTCTCTTTTTCCTTGCTACTCCGATTGTACNCCATCACAGGTTAGTCTCTTCTTCTTCTTCTCTCTTTAATTTCTCTTTTTTTCTTCTCTCTTCTACTTCTTTCTCACCGATTCTACTCCTATTTTTTTTTTAGATTGTGCTTCTATTTTTTTTTATTATTATTATTTTGATTTTGCTACGATTGTTGGTCTCTTTTATTTTTTCTGATTCTGTTTTTTTTTTTTTTTTCCTGATTCTGCTTTGATTGTGCTTCCTCACATGTTAGTCTCTTTTTCCTTGCTACTCCGATTGTACTTCTTTTTTTTTATCATTGTGCATCTATTTTTTTTTGTTTTTTCCTTGTGTTGCAATCCTGTCCAGTCCAGTCCAATCCAGTAAATATGAAATTATTTACAATTGTTATGAAATGTTATTCAGTACATGTGAATTTTTTTTTCTAATTCTGTTCCTTCCTTACGATCGCTGCTCTGATTGTGCTTCTGTTTTTTTTATCATTATGCTTCTGTTTTTTTTTTGTTTTTTCCTTGTATTGTTGTCAAGTCCAGTCAATATGAAATTGTTTACAATTGTTATGAAATGTTATTCAGTACATGTGAATGTGCCGCTGTTCTACTTTTTTTATTCAATACATATAAAATTGTTTACAATTGATTCTACTCCTATTCTGGTTCTTTTTTTTTTTTGCTCATTCTGCTTCTGTTTATTTTTTATTGATTTTGTTAATGTCCTGATTCTGCTTCGATTTTGCTGTCCAGTCAATATGAAATTTCTCCAGTGCTGCTTCTATTTTTTTTCCTCATTCTGCNTCCTGATTCTGCTTCGATTTTGCAGTCCAGTCAATATGAAATTTCTCCAGTGCTGCTTCTATTTTTTTTCCTCATTCTGCTTCTTCTTTTTTTTTTTGCTAATTCTGCTGCTGTCCTAATTCTGCTTCTTTTATTGTCCTGTCCTGTCAATATGAAATTATTTACAACTGTTATGAAATGTGATTCAGTACATGTGAATGTGTTTTGTTCCTTTGATTGTAGTGTGATAGTGTTATTCATAAACAAATAAATGGCATCGTCGTCCGAAGGGAACAAAAAAGATCCGGCATGAAAATATGCACACTTGGTAAATCCTCAAAACCTAANTTGCTAATTCTGCTGCTGTCCTAATTCTGCTTCTTTTATTGTCCTGTCCTGTCAATATGAAATTATTTGCAACTGTTATGAAATGTGATTCAGTACATGTGAATGTGTTTTGTTCCTTTGATTGTAGTGTGATAGTGTTATTCATAAACAAATAAATGGCATCGTCGTCCGAAGGGAACAAAAAAGATCCGGCATGAAAATATGCACACTTGGTAAATCCTCAAAACCTAAACAAGTTCAAATACAATTTTTGTGGAAAAGAGTCAAATAGAAGTGTCTATCGGGTCAAGCAACACCTTGCAGGGAGCTCTACGAGTGTTATTACTTTTCCAAAATGCCCTGCTCATGTTAGGGAGGAGATTAGAGAATACATGGCTAAAAAAAAAAGGAAGAGAAGAATCTAATGAACATGGTTCCCGACTTTGATGAGATGGCTAATGACTTGGAGGAGGATGAAGATGATACTGTAGAGATTGTTGCGTATCGTAAAAGATTCATGGCTAGTTCTAGTCAAGGTTCTACACAAGCCACATCCAAACCAAAAAGCCAAGACAAAAAGGGCTTATGGATATATACTTCACCCCTGATCCGAATGTTTTGGTGCAAAACTCGAAAGGCCAAGGGGAGACAAACGAAGATTGATGCCAACGATCCTTTTAGAAAGGAAATGAGAGAAAGAGCTATCACAGCATTTGTCCGATGGATGTAGGACATGGGAATTCCCTTTAATGTTGTGAACTATGAAAGTTTTGTAGCAATGTTTGAAGTTATTGGACGGTATGGCCCTGGTTTGAAACTACCTTCTTTCTATGAGGTTCGGGTCCTATTGCTCAACAAAGAAGTAGGGTATATCAAGTCACTGATGAAAGGTCACCAAGAGGATTGGGCAAAATATGGATGTTCCATAATGGCTAATGGATGGACTGACAAGTAAGGGAGAACCTTGATTAGTTTCTTAGTGAATTGTCTAAAAGGGACCATGTTCTTTGAATCGTTGATGCTTCTGCATACTCAAAGGACGGGCAAAAAATGTATGAATTGCCTGATTTATGGAGTGTATTGGTGAAGCTAATGTAGTCCAAATTGTCACTGATAGTGCGGCAGCAAATGTGCTAACTGGTATGAGCTTCTTGAAAAAGAAAGATAACTACTTGTTATATTAAATTTTTTTATGCACACTAGCTGATAAAAAATCTTTGTTTAATAGGAAAGTTTTTGGAGGCAAAACGACCCAACCTATATTGGACGTCATGTGTTGCCCATTACTTGGACTTGATGTTAGAAAATATCTTCAAGTTGCCAAACTTCAAGAGAACATTTGAGAGAGAAATAGCATTACACGGTTATATTTATAAACGTCCAACTCTGTTAAATATGATGAGACGATTTACCTAGTCAAAGGAGTTGATTAAGCCTGCAAAAACTAGATTTGCTACGGTTTTTCTTACTCTAACAAGGATCAACCAACAAAAAACTAACTTGAGAAAAATATTCACTTCAGAGGAATGGACTATAAGCAAATGGACAAAAGAACAAGAAGGCAAAAGGATAGCACAAATCATTTTAATACCTTCATTTTGGAGTAATGCTGTCTACTCTCTTAAGCTTACAGGCCCTCTTGTTCGTGTGCTTCGATTGGTTGATGGTGAGAAGAAGCCCCCCATGGGGTACATTTATGAAGCTANTACCTTCATTTTGAAGTAATGTTGTCTACTCTCTTAAGCTTACAGGCCCTCTTGTTCGTGTGCTTCGATTGGTTGATGNTGCCTTCATTTTGGAGTAATGCTGTCTACTCTCTTAAGCTTACAGGCCCTCTTGTTCGTGTGCTTCGATTGGTTGATGGTGAGAAGAAGCCCCCCATGGGGTACATTTATGAAGCTATGGACCGGGCTAAAGAAGCGATTGCTAATTCTTTTAATGGTAATGAAGAGAAGTACAAACACATCTTTGAAATCTCTGGCCGAAGGTGGGAGGTTCAATTGCATCGGCCTTTGCATGTAGCTGGATATTTTTTGAACCCAGAGTTATTCTATTTCAATCTAGAGGTTGAGAAAGACCAAGAAGTCATGAATGGCCTATATAAATGTTTAGAAAGGTTGGTCCCAAATCCTGCGATACAAGATAAAATTGATCAAGAGTTGAGTATTTNCTCTGGCCGAAGGTGGGAGGTTCAATTGCATCGGCCTTTGCATGTACCTGGATATTTTTTGAACCCAAAGTTATTCTATTTCAATCTAGAGGTTGAGAAAGACCAAGAAGTCATGAATGGCCTATATAAATGTTTAGAAAGGTTGGTCCCAAATCCTGCGATACAAGATAAAATTGATCAAGAGTTGAGTATTTACATGAAATGTGAAAACCTCTTTAAATTGCCCATGGCGGTTAGATAAAGAATAACGAGGGAACCAGGTAATCTATGTTATCCCACAAGCTTATTTCATTATCATTGCTTAAAGATGTTAATTAATTGTTATTCATTATTCACAGCTGATTGGTGGAGTGCATACGGGTCTGCAACTCCAAATTTGTAAAGCTTTGCAAAAAAAGTTTTAAGTCTTACTTGTAGTGCATCCGGTTATGAGCGAAATTAGAGTGTGTTTGAGCATATGAGTATCATCCTCAAACCTCTTCAATTACATTTTTTTTTATCTTATTACAAATTTTAATGTATTGTTAATAAATTATTACAGATACACAAAAAAAAAAGAAATAGACTAGCTCAATCTCATCTCAATGATTTGGTGTTTGTTAAGTATAATAGAGCTTTGAGATGCCAATATGATTCCCGTGACACAATTGATCCAATATCTTTGAAGGATATTGATGATAGCAATGAGTGGTTGATTGGGAGAATGGATGCAGAAACAGATGAAGATAATGAACTTGTGTTTGGTGATGATACTTTGACTTGGGGTGATGTTGCTCGAGCTTCTGGAGTTCAAGAAAGTAGCCAACGGACTAGATCAACACCATCTACTAGGGTAACACCAAGGTTTACAAGATCGACCACTGGACTCATAGATGAGAAAGACATAATTTCAAATGAGGCAGAGGAGGATAATACAGAGGAATATGAATNAACTTGTGTTTGGTGATAATACTTTGACTTGGGGTGATGTTGCTCGAGCTTCTGGAGTTCAAGAAAGTAGCCAACGGACTAGATCAACACCATCTACTAGGGTAACACCAAGGTTTACAAGATCGACCACTGGACTCATAGATGAGAAAGACATAATTTCAAATGAGGCAGAGGAGGATAATACAGAGGAATATGAATCTAATGATAATGAAGAAGATGATTTTTTTAGTGATGAGGATTGATTTCTAAGTCCTTGAGATGATTTCTTTAGTTGCTTGAATTGTGTCTTATGTTTTTAAATATTAGGATTTGGGATATTATTAGTGTTTGTTTAAATTTAAATGTTTAAGCTATGAATGTTATTAAGATTTGAGATATTATTAGTGTTTGTTTTAATTTAAATATTTATGGTTTTACTTGCATTTAAATATTTAGTATATATAAAAGTAGAACTTAGATGTTTAGAAGTAATTAAACTAAAATATTTTTTTTTAACTGTTCACTTCGTTTCGGTAAATCGTTTCACTTCGCTTCTTACTTCTCGCCTAGGCGTTAGGAGCCTTGATCGTTTCGATTCGATTTACGCCTTAAATAACACTAGATTGATGTATGCTCATAAGATCGAACAAGACTTTCAAAGGCACCAACTCTTCCGGACCACATGCACCGTGTACCAGAGAGTTTGTCAATTGATTATTGATGATGGTAACAGCGAAAATATTGTGTTCAGTGAGGTAGTCGACAAGTTGCAATTGTGAACTGAGAAACACCGTTCCCCCTATACTATTTGATGGATCAAGGATGTCGACAAAACTAAGGTAACAGAATAGTGTCATATCCAATTTTCTATTGGCAAGTATAAAGATGGTATTGTATGTGATATTGAGGATATAGATGTGTGTCCTATTCTATTGGGGCGACCATGGCAATATGATCTAAATGTTGTCCATAAAGGCAAAGACAACACTTACACTGTACAAAGATGGTGTTAAGATTGTCCTTGTCCCTACAATAAGATAGAGTTGCCCCGTACCACCAGGCTAAAGGCAGATCCTTTCTTGTTGTTCCTACCATTGATGAGGATGTTAAGGATAATGCAGAGGTACATGCCCGTTTGGTGAAGCATGAAGAGAAACAGAATGTTGAGTCACAAACAATCCCCAATGTGTTGAGGTCGTTGCTAGATGAGTTTGAGGAGACCATGTCGAAGGAGTTACCGAATGGTTTTTCTCCTTTAAGGGACATTTAAAACCATGACTTGGTGTCCAGGACTAGTCTTCCAAACCTACACCATTATCAGATTGGACCCGAGGAATTCGAGGTATTGCAGGCTCAAGTTGATGAATTACTATGAAAGGCGCAGATTAGGTTGAGTATGAGCCCATGTGTTGTTCATGCTCCACCCACTCTTAAGAAGAATGGGAATTGGAGGATGTGCCTTGATAGTCAGGCTATTAACAAAATTACGGTGAAATATCAGTTTCACATACCCAAACTTGATGATATATTAGATATGTTGGAGGGCACCAAGGTATACTCCAATGTTGATTTGAAAAGCGAATATTATCAGATCCGCAATCGTCCAGGTGATGAATAGAAGATTACCTTTAAAACGAATGAGGGATTGTACGAGTGGTTGGTTATGCCCTTTGGGTTGTCCAATGCCCCTAGTACCTTCACAAGAGTTATGACCCAAGTGCTCAAGCCTTTCATTAGAAAGTTCATTGTTGTGTATTTTGACGATATTCTGATTTATAACCATAATGAGACTAACCATTTGCAACACTTGAAAGCAATATTTATGGCTTTAAATGAGAATAGCCTGTCCGTAAACTTCAAGAAGTGCAACTTCATGACCGATAGTCTAGTGTTCTTGGTTATGTGGTCAGTGATATTGGTATCTCAGTGGATGAGGAGAAGATTCGAGCTATTCAGAACTTGCCTGCACCNTTCTCCTTTAAGGGACATTTAAAACCATGACTTGGTGTCCGGGACTAGTCTTCCAAACCTACACCATTATCAGATTGGACCCAAGGAATTCGAGGTATTGCAGGCTCAGGTTGATGAATTACTATGAAAGGCGCAGATTAGGTTGAGTATGAGCCCATGTGTTGTTCATGCTCTACCCACTCTTAAGAAGAATGGGAATTGGAGGATGTGCCTTGATAGTCAGGCTATTAACAAAATTACGGTGAAATATCAGTTTCACATACCCAAACTTGATGATATATTAGATATGTTGGAGGGCACCAAGGTATACTCCAATGTTGATTTGAAAAGCGAATATTATCAGATCCGCAATCGTCCAGGTGATGAATAGAAGATTACCTTTAAAACGAATGAGGGATTGTACGAGTGGTTGGTTATGCCCTTTGGGTTGTCCAATGCCCCTAGTACCTTCACAAGAGTTATGACCCAAGTGCTCAAGCCTTTCATTAGAAAGTTCATTGTTGTGTATTTTGACGATATTCTGATTTATAACCATAATGAGACTAACCATTTGCAACACTTGAAAGCAATATTTATGGCTTTAAATGAGAATAGCCTGTCCGTAAACTTCAAGAAGTGCAACTTCATGACCGATAGTCTAGTGTTCTTGGTTATGTGGTCAGTGATATTGGTATCTCAGTGGATGAGGAGAAGATTCGAGCTATTCAGAACTTGCCTGCACCACGGACAATCAGTGAGGTTCGCAGTTTTCATGGCCTTACAACCTTCTATTGAAGGCTTGTGAGGCATTTCACCATGAAGCACAAACAGTTGCAGTGGACTGAAGAGGCAGCAAGGAGTCTTCAACTCCTTAAAGAAAAGCTCACTATTGTTCATGTATTGACACTAGCAAGCTTTAAGAAGTTGTTTGAAGTGGATTGTTGACGCAACGATAGACAAAGGGACACACAAAAATCACCATTTTCAGGTGTTAAGAACACAAACACTCTGGATCTACGGAGAAAATAAGAGAAACTCTCAAGAAATATTATAGATTTCAAACTTGAATGCCTCAAATGGTTACACAAATACCCTTTATATGGAGCTCTTCTATCATTTCCCAACTACCTATATTGAATGCACCAAACCACTTATAATAATTCTACCATCTCCCAACTACTTATTTTAATATATTTTTCAAATATTTCTACTAACTCCACTTACTCACAATAATACCTCTATTATCTTCCAAATATATCTTCCAACTACTCACATTAATATCTCTCAAGAAAATTCTAGAAGTTGAGCTCAAGTTGGATATCTATTTAAGGCCCATTATATTTGGGCTTATTACAAGATTAGGTCAATATCAAGATGGATCCAAATCTGCACCTTGTTCTACATCAAAATGATGCACTTCATCCCATGTAGGAAAACCTCATATGCTACTCATATTGCTCATGTGTTCTTTCAGGAGATTGTTCGTTGGCATGGTATCCCCAAGACCATTACTTCCGATCTTGAGAGCAAGTTCCTTAGTCATTTCCGGTGAACTTTGTGGAAGCGATAGGATACTTCATTGTAGTACAGCAGCTTGAGCCATCTAGAGACAAAGATGGTAAACCGGATATTAGGGAATATCTTGTGGAGCCTTTGCAAGAAAAATTTGAGACAATGGGATAATACTTTGTACCAAGCATAGTTTACATACAACAACGTGCCGAATAGATCCACCAGCAAATCCCCACTTCATATTGTTTACATTCGAGCATCTCTACACACGCTTGATCTGGTTCCATTACAAAAGCTTCCAAGAATGAACATTATGGCTGGACATATGATGGAGTAGCTAACAGATGTGCATGTAATGTTGAAACAACAGTTGAAAGCATCGGCATCTAAGTTTCAATAAGTTGTAGACAAACACCGATGACACAAGCTTTCAATGTTGGGGACATGATTATGATTCATCTATGTAAAGAACGGCTACCCATTGAAACCTACAAGAAGCTCAACCAAAAAAAAGATCGCCACTGTATAGATTTTGAAGAAGATCAACGACAATGCATATGTTATCCTAGTCGATATGGGTATCTCTAGCACCTTCAATGTTCAAGACTTGTTCGAGTTTCATTCAACTACCATCAAGCTCCCACATGTTAACTCGATGACGAGTTCTTTTCAAGAAGGAGGGACTAATGTAGAACAGGGCAGGCTTGGATCCATCTTGATATTGACCTAATCTTGTAATAAACTCAAATATAATGGGCCATAAATAAATATCAAACTTGAGCTCAACTTTTAAAAATTTCTCGAAAGATATTAATGTGAGTAATTGAGAGATGTAGTTGGAAGATGATAAACGTATTATTATGAGTTGGTGGAGTTGATAGAGATATTTGAAAAATGTATTAAAGTATGTAATTGGGAGATGTTAGAGTTATTATTAGTCATTGGGTGCATTAAATATAGGTAGGTGGGAGGTGATAGAAGAGCCCAATGTAAAGAGTCCATGTGTAACCATTTGAAGCATTCAAGTTTGAAATCTATAATTTTTCTTGAGAGTTTTCTCTTATTTTCTCTGTGGATTCAGAGTATTTGTATTCTTAACACTTGAAAACGGTGATTGTCTTGTGTCCATTCGTCTACCTATTCAATCCAATATTTTACATACTCCAACTTTCGGACACTTGTCACTCCCTAAAAGACCCCAGGCATTGACCAAATGTCGAGTTAATAGAGTTTCTATTTAAGTTGCCAAAGCAAATCACATCCATGTCTCCAGCTACTCCAAACTCCATAAATGCCGCCTCTGCTCACTCCTCCATCAAACACCTATGTTGCAAGCTCCACTACACCCAAAGGACAAGTCTCCATTGGAAGTTTATTTGAGCTTTTCCTAACCAATTCTACCCTTTCTTTCACTGAATTGACCCACCACAAATCATATAAGAAGAATAAAGCACTTGATATACATGCTCATTTGCTTAAATTTTTGAGCTAAAGTTTCAAAAAATTGCAAAAAAAACTTAAAAACTCATATTTTGATCCCAATTGATTGCTAACACAACTAGGTCCAAATTCCCATGATAGATTCATTTTAATATGGGTAACATAAACTTGGATTGAATTGGCCTTGAATCGATATCTTTTGGTGTGAATTAGACAAAGAAAATATTAAGGCATTCATTGGAGTTACAAATAAGTTGTCATAGCACCAATCAAACTCACTATCAACTTCATCTGAAATCTATGGGCAAAAAATCCAATAAATTAGTTTTAGGTGATGAAATCTGTTGTACCTCTAATTAGAAGACAAAGGAAAAAAGCATTTCGTTGGGTAAGGTGTATATCATGGAAGAAGTTGAAGATGGAGCATNTAAAATCTATGGGCAAAAAATCCAATAAATTAATTTTAGGTGATGAAATCTGTTGTACCTCTAATTAGAAGACAAAGGAAAAAGCATTTCGTTGGGTAAGGTGTATATCATGGAAGAAGTTGAAGATGGAGCATTTTGTCTCTTTCATAAATTATAAGTGGATTTTTGTCTTTAGCATTTAAATTTAGACGGGAATAATGTTTGGTCCATGTCAATTAACAAATTAGGTGTATGTATCACACCTTCCACTAATTTGGAAAGAATTTAAAACAATAGCACTTTGGTCCAAAACAACATGGAAGTTCTCTGAACATTTTGAATTCTCCTACAATTGCAACTCCTCTACCGAAGTGCACTCATCAAAATGAGGAAATGGTGTGGGATAGTGTTAAATAAGGGTCCGCCGATGAGTTAGAGAATCATCTTTGTCATGCAGATTATACCAGATCCCTTCCAGTTATCTTTCAAGCAATCAGAGGATCCTCAGACTGATGCTTCCTTCGGGGCTTTGGGAGAAGCTTTGTTGCAGGGAAAGCAACCTATATGTTACCATAGTGACTAGGCATTGGGTTGGTTTTCCAGAGCAGTCCTTAATTCTTCTACGTATAATAAGGCCACATACACCCAATTCAATAAGGGAATAAATTGGTGGAAATGCTACTTAAAAGCTCGGGAGATATGCATACTGATAATTAGTCATTGAAGTCTTTTCGAACGCTTCAACATGCCTAACGAAAGGAAAGATAAATGAATTCTTCTAATTAAAAGTCAATTAACTAACAGCAACCGACGACAATTCTGGCTGAAATGTTACTTTTTGAACATAGACAAGAAACTTCCAACTTTTTCCGGACTACAAACAAGAGTTAGTACATCCTTCTCTTTGTTTGACGATTCCGCTAGAAAGCTAAACAATCCTGAAAATGATTCAAGGGGCCAGGCCGGTCAAACCATGAATCTCCCCAAGCATAGGGAGGCAAATAGAATTTACCCCTAAACCCTGTTCATAATTTCCGTAGCAATCGCCAAAATAGAAAAAAGTAAAAACCCCTGACCAAGTTTCATGTACCATATTCAACATAATACAATTGACAAATGACAATTATATAAAGACATAAAATTATCAGTTAGATTAAGAATTCAGGAAATGAACATGAATATTAACTCGAAACCAAAAAAGTAAACACTCACGCACACCAAGTTACTATAAAACCAATATTTTTACCTCCCCACTGTGAGGATTAATTGTCTGAAGCACACTCTCAATTGCCTTATACTCCATCTTTGATGCTTTCTGTGTCAGCTGAAACGACCTTATGCACACCACATCCTTCCCTGCAGCCGTCTTAAATCGCAGCTTTATCTGCCCCTTCGTCTCTGTCTCCCCAGCAACCTAATTTTAAAACATAAAAAACAAATCTAAAAATTATACATCTGTGTGTGTGTGTGCGCGTGTGTGTGTGTGTATATATATATATAAAGAGAGAGAGAGAGAGAGAGAGAGCAAAGACCTTGGGATCATGGATGAAACTGTGACCAGACCGAGCATTGGGGGGCAATTCACCGGTACAAGAGAGCTTCAAACACTCTATTATAGTCTGAACCCACAAAAGAAAAATGAATTTAAATATATGGGTATATGCATAAAGAGACATAGAAGATGATAGTTACTGTTTTTCCGGCGCCATTGGGACCGACGATGAGGGTTAAGGGCTTGAAAAAGGTGATGACATGCTTGTTCTCCGGGTCGAAGCTCCGGATGCCCTTTATCAGCATTTTATCAACCGTGCTCATTTTTGTGTTCCTTTGCTTTGATTTTCTGATTCTACAGTGGAGTTGCCTCTATCTCTCTCTCATTGTATGTGAAGGAGTTACATGGGAAATGGATTATTGCTAGGGGAGAAGAAAAGGGGGCAGTGCTGTTTAGAGGGTTTTAGCTTACACGTGAAGAGTGGGGAGGGCGGGTAGAAAGCCAGTGGGTTCTTTCTATTAGGTAAATCTCATAAATGCACCTGAAGTATGGTATTTGTTTTAAATTGCGGCCTTAACTTTCTATTGTTTTAATTTGAACCTTGAACTATATAATTTGTTTAGCAACCCCATTCATTAAAATAAACTGATAAGGTGCTCGAGCTATTTGATGTGTGGTGTGTGTGAGTTCCTTGCATGCTTGACCAAAAAATAAAAAAAATAACAAATTTATATCCCACATCAGTTGCTCAACACTAAGGAGGTGAGTATAAGTGACCTGATCTGTCTTCCTTCAGTTAACAATTGTCTGGATGTTTTGGCTTTGTGGGTCTCTCTCCACCAATAAAGTGCTTGAGCTTTTTGATGTGTTTGTGTGTTGTGAGTGTGAGCTCCTTGCATGCTTGACCAAAAAAAAAATTTGATAATTAGGACAAATTTTGTTAGGATTAATCATTAAATGAGACAGAATCTCTTGAGATTAATTATTAATTTATCTCATTCAATAATTACTCTTATTGAAAGGAGTTGATTGAAACAAATTACATAGTTCAATAAATAAATTGAGACAATTAAAAGTTTAATGGTCAATTTAAAACAAAAAGTTATAATTAAAGGGGTGTTTATGAGATTTACCCTTTTTATTTCCTACACAAGTAGCCCATAAATTAGGATTTTAGTGCTAATTAAAACTTGAACTCATGTTTGCATCAATTGGGCCCTTAAACTACGTAATTTATAAAAAATTACATTTGAATTAGTAAGAATGACGATAAGAATTTTATATTTGAAGTAGTTTGAAAAAATAACATAACCGAAAAGAGATGAAATAAAGTCCTAGATGTAATGGACTTTTATAGAGTAGTTTGAGTAACTGTGACCTATAATAATTGAAATATGTTAGTTATCAGATAGTTTTAGAATAGCATGGAATTAGTGGCGGCGCTTTCAAGTATTCATGTGGATTTAAGTGCCAAGTGGTGAGAATTGATTGGATGTTGGTTAATTAAATAATTCAAATTTTTATTGATTCAGAAAAAAGATTGGGGAAAGGCTTATGAAGCCTTATACCAAAAGAAAATAATTCTTTTATATATATAGATAGATCTACTGCAACAAATGATGTAAAAACCAATGCACGAGTAACAAAGGATGTAAAAAATGGGGAATGAGTTGACAGGAAGCAAAGAGGGAGAATAAAAGGGAAAAAACAACAACAAAAAAATGGATGTGTGTTGTAGTTGTGGAAATGTTGTTGTAAATAAGACATTATAGACAGATCAAAACTCAATTTAGAGGTTTTTTACATGTCTGAATGGCATGGTAGGTTGTCATTCTACCTCATAAGGCATAATTGTGACTCCTCATAAGATTGAATACTCTGTAAGTCGAATTGGGTAGGCTCAATACAAGAGAGAAGATGTTATGTTTGGTATTGGTGTTTGTTGTTTTGTTATTTGGCTATTGTTAAGCTCAAATGGGAATGAAGAACTAACCGAGGATGGTGATAACTGTAAAATATTGATATTTGATCTTTGTATGTTCTTTTGTTTGGATGAACTGTAGCCCAATACTGGCAGGGAAAGAATTGTAGTAGTTTAACCAGGTAAAGACAGTAACTATTTTGATGACTTGGAGTTTTCATGAATGCCAATGTATTTGATGTGATTGACAAAGTTGCATCACAATTTACACTAGCGAATAACAAAGATCTTAGCCTAAATACATTTAATCATTTAACCAATTGATTGCATCAAGAAGCTTGTTGACATCCAAACCAAGATTCAAAATACTAGTTTGCTAATTGAATGTTAATTGGTCATGACCGGTAGGATTACGAAAATCCATAATAGTCGATAGTCTTGGAGAAACCATTGACCTCTATTGGCCCTTGATGTTTCTCTTAACATGCATAGAATCAGATATGGCTTAAACTAAGCTCAATTAAACAATGGGAATTATCAAATTAAGTTACGTTAGGCTTTTACATTTTGGTTACTTGTTCTTACAGTGCCATCAACTGATACTTGTCCCTCTAATAGTCTGTCGTGTAGCCTTACTCATAAAGCCTCCTGTTTGTTGTGTACCTCAATTACTCTATCGTGATACCCTTTGCACAGGTGGCTCTGTTTGTTTGTGTCCCTCCATTCTTGTGTTGTGCTAGTCCAATCATATTTACATCTATCTGTTGTGTCCCTTAAGCAGTTTGTTTGTCTTTCACTTGACTGTTTTGCCCCTCACCTTCTCCTATTGTGGTAAATGTCTTTCACGTGTATTATAACTCAGGTTAACTTTTTGTTTGCCAACTTTTATTATTTCCAAAGTTAAGTAATTGCAAAATGTTAGTATACATAGCTTCCTCCCGTTTTTANCAAATAACAAAGATCTTAGCCTAAATACATTTAATCATTTAACCAATTGATTGCATCAAGAAGCTTGTTGACTTCCAAACCAAGATTCAAAATACTAGTTTGCTAATTGAATGTTAATTGGTCATGACCGGTAGGATTACGACAATCCATAATAGTCGATAGTCTTGGAGAAACCATTGACCTCTATTGGCCCTTGATGTTTCTCTTAACATGCATAGAATCAGATATGGCTTAAACTAAGCTCAATTAAACAATGGGAATTATCAAATTAAGTTACGTTAGGCTTTTACATTTTGGTTACTTGTTCTTACAGTGCCATCAACTGATACTTGTCCCTCTAGTAGTCTGTCGTGTAGCCTTACTCATAAAGCCTCCTGTTTGTTGTGTACCTCAATTACTCTATCGTGATACCCTTTGCACAGGTGGCTCTGTTTGTTTGTGTCCCTCCATTCTTGTGTTGTTCTAGTCCAATCATATTTACATCTATCTGTTGTGTCCCTTAAGCAGTTTGTTTGTCTTTCACTTGACTGTTTTGCCCCTCACCTTCTCCTATTGTGGTAAATGTCTTTCACGTGTATTATAACTCAGGTTAACTTTTTGTTTGCCAACTTTTATTATTTCCAAAGTTAAGTAATTGCAAAATGTTAGTATACATAGCTTCCTCCCGTTTTTAATTTATGCCCATTGAAATTCAAAATTTGCATTGTTTCAAATTCGAATTTCCGAATTTGAATTTTGTGTTTGTTCATTATTAAGAAGACATGAATAGTGTCTTTTGAGTTATATGGTGTCTACTGAGTTGTGTTAATTTTCATGGTGGCTGTTCAGAACAGTCACCATTTTGTCTACATAAACTCATTCATTTTGCATACAAACATACATTAACGAACATAAATTTTGTGATTAAGAGAGTCATTACTTTCATAATCTTAGTCATTAGTAGTATCCATTTATGAGAGTAAAAAAAATGGTCCATTGGGCAATAAATTGGAATGTTATTTTTGTTTGCGTGAAGATCATTGTATCCAGAGAGACAAACATTGAGATTTTCATTAGCACCAGTGTAAAGGCGAAAATATATCTTAAAGACATCATGTTAAACACTAGCCTTGATCTAAAGACTCAATCTCTATTTGATTGCAATGAGTTTGTTCATTGTGGATCTAAGAGAACAACTCTCCACTACAAGTTTGAACCTCTAGATTGCACAGGTGACTTCAGTTATACACAGGGCTTCCTCTTCCACCCGATAAATAAGCTCCATTGTATTGGTATTGAGTTGGGTGATTCGTATAGGGGTGATTTGGCCAATTCAAATATATGAATCGACCTGGTGGATGCATGTTTGCCTTCAAATTTATATAGGGGTTGGGTATCTTTAGGATTATAAACTGGTCTGTGTGAAGGGAGGGTTATGAGTATGTTGAAAAACTAGGTGATGGGGATGAAATGGATTATAGAGCGGGGAGATTAAAGTTTGAGTTTTGGTTAAACTATTGTTCGACACAACTAAAGGATATTTTTGGATAAGGGGCTCTCAGATTGGGTTCAACCATCTTAAGGTAGTCTTTTGAGTTTTTTTTTATGGTTGAGAGCCATTAGATGGGCGATTTTGATTGATGAGGTTGTTGACTGGTTTCCTTTATGGATTGGATCTATACCTAGGTTAGGCCCGTGGGAGTTTTCAAAGACTATAGCCTTTTGTGTTTCTGGGTTGATCCATTATGTTGTTGGTGGTTTGGTTGGCCCACTGGGCGGAAGATCAAGTAGTTTTGTTGCGTACTTGCCTGGTTCAATGGGCCTTGGCCCTCTTGGGTAGTCAGTAGTTGCTCTAGGGCTTGAAATCTATTGGATTGCTTTGATCCATTTGTAACCCTGGGCTTTTTATTAGTATTAGCCTNGCGGAAGATCAAGTAGTTTTGCTGCGTACTTGCCTGGTTCAATGGGCCTTGGCCCTCTTGGGTAGTCAGTAGTTGCTCTAGGGCTTGAAGTCTATTGGATTGCTTTGATCCATTTGTAACCCTGGGCTTTTTATTAGTATTAGCCTTTCTCTTTCTCGATTGGGCCATTATCTATGGGTTATAGCTCTTATCCTCATCCTATAACTCTACATCTGTTTAAGATTGCAATGCCCTGTGAATGCTTAGTTGTTACCGGTACTGTAGGACCTTTGCCCTTATCTTCTCTAACACCGATGGCAGGGGTGTGTGGGCAAAACATAGTAGAATGGCCAAATTTTCCACAATCAAAGAAAATTAAGTGCAAGCATTCATATTATATCGAAAGAGTTTTCCAATAAGCTTATAATGTGAGATGTTCTGTGCCTTGGATGGTGTAAAATCTGGCTCCCAGCTTCTAACGGTTAGGTAATGATTCATTATAATCCATAGCCCCCTTGTAGACACCTTATTTATATCCTAAACCAATTGGAATTTAATTAGGTAGTACCCATGGTCCAAGTTCACAACTTCAAAATCACCCTTAAGACCTAAATATTTTCAGACTCTAGTGTATGTAGCATCTTGTAGCCAATTGATAATTCAAGGATTAGTCCATTTCTTCCATTTGTTCCTAAACCTCTAGATGATTTTCTAGGGCAAGCTGATATATCAGGGTGTCAATAGTGTCAAGTTAAACGGTTACGCGTCAGATTAAACGGGTGACAGGAGAAAAATATATAAACTCATACACAACACGTTTAATAAACGAGTAAAATATTTTAACATGAACACGAACCGTTTAATAAACGGGTAACACGACACGACTCGTTTTACCCGTTTAAAAATATATATATATATATATATATATATATTATTTTAACAAATTTTTACACTCAATTTCTTTGCTTCTAACTGTATTTTTTTCTCAATTAGAGAAATTATAGCCAACAGCTCACGTGAAAAACACACCACAAAAGTTGGCTAAAATGAGAAGCCCATTATCTTTTTTATAGGCAAATAAAATCTCCCCTCTCCGGTCCTTGTTGATGTGGGATTCAAAGAAAATGGCCAAAAGGCAATTCAATGCCTCAAAGACTCAAAGCTTCTCTTTTCTACTGATGTGCTTACTTTTTTTTTTGTAATGTTTTTTTTACCTTATTTTCTTTACCATTCATTATTTTTTATATATATAATTTATTATTATATTAAATTTATTTAAACGGATAAACGGGTTGACATATTTCATCTGGACATAGTCCGTTTATTAAACGTATATGACTGGTCAACTCGTTTACCACCAAAATCCATTAAAGTCTGGCCTAAACTAACTTAATTTGTGTCTATTCGTGTCGGTTAATGGTGTCGAACTTTGACTGGCCTACCGATATATGGGCAAGACTCAGAAGAGTTGTCGATGATTGTTGTATCTTCCATTTTTTAATATAGAGTTAGCTTCTTTGTTTTCTCTTAATCGATGTCATTTTCGTACTAATCTAGATCAAATAAATGGAAGAACTTTCTTCCATTTAGTTCTTTTACAGTGTTTTTGTCACACCTTAACTGACTTGGCGGTCTTGGTGGCACCTTGCACTAAGGCACACCATGAGATTGAATCAAGATGATATGGTTAAGCCGTTTGACAGATTGGTACAGACTGTGGTAGCATGAGACCGCCCGGCTGAGTATGGCGGCACATGGTGGGCTCAATTGAGGCAATGTGGGTGCATAGTTTCGAATTGCATGGCATGGGCTGAACCAAGCACAATGGTTCGTGAGGCAAGGTTGGCTACTGAATTTGAACACATGACTGACACATAGCTGCTCAATGCATGTGACCAGGAGGATGTGGGCAGTTGCTGAACAAGGCTTAGTCCGTGGGAAGTAATTCTGGGCGTTCCTAGCCAGATTCTGGTCCAGATGCATGCTAATAAGGGCAGTTCCACATCAGTTGCTGAATGGGTGGAACTATCTGCCAGGTGTTGCACAGAGATTAAGCCTGCTGGTCAAGTTTGCTATGGAATAGAAAAATATAGGTAACGACCCTTTGGCAGATGAGGGTGTCATCTGCCATAATTTTGTATAAATAGGAATGTTTGAGCATTCTGATAGTCAGAGAGAGAGTGTTCTGACTTTGAGAGTTCCTTGTAAATTGTTGAGTTAAATATATAAGATTTGGGAGTGTTGTCCCAATAAATTCGTGTGTGTCTTCTATGTGAGTTTTTGTCCCTTGTTCTTGAGATTGAGTGGTTGGTTGCAGTAGCAATGCCTTCACAGGTAACCTCAAACGAAAAATGAGTTGTTACCCCATGACAGTTTGGTATCAGAGCCAGGTTTTGGCAAAAAGATCAACTATGGTTGGCGGAGCGAATACAGATCTGAGGGAAAGGGTGGCACATTTGGAGGAGTTGGTTGGTCCTCCATAGGCCGATGAGCCTGTGGCCCTTTCTTTGCAACTTGAGTTGCTGTATCAGCGGTTTGACGAGATGCATATTGCACAAGAACAGCTTCAAAAGACTGAATCTAATCACTTCAATTGAGTAAAAAACGAAGTCATTGACGTGCTGGCTACGATTTCCACATGGACCGATGATATGGGGGAAAAATTGAGTTCCTTAGAGACAAACGTTTTAGTGCTCAAGAAGGCACTGCAGAATGTTTCTTTAGCTTTTGGCAGTGAAAGCACTCAGAAAGATAAGGTGGCTAACCCTAAACCTTTCACAGGCAGTCATAACACTAAAGAACTCGAGAATTTTCTGTGGGATATGAGGCACTACTTTAAAGCAGTTCATACACCGGATGCTGAAAAGGTTGATCTCACTGGCATGTACCTGTCTAGTTATGCTAAATTATAGAGGCGAACACGATCTGAGGACAAGTCTCGTCCTTCAATTACGACTTGGGAGTCTCTGTCCGCTGAAATGAAGGAGTAATTCTTTCTGAGCAACATGGCTTGGCAAGACCGTGATGCATTGAGAAAACTTCGACATACGAGTACCGTGAGGGAGTATGCGAAGCAATTCTCGTCTTTGATGCTAGATATCAAAAATATGTAGGAGGAAGATAAGTTGTTCAATTTCATGTCTAGCCTTCAAACTTGGGTGCAGGCTGAACTTTGTTGACAAGGGGTGAAGGACTTACCCGCTGCTATGTTCACAGCAGATGCGTTGGTTAACTACAAGACGCAGACAAATCTTCCGGAGAAGAAATCAAAAGGGAAAGCCAAGTTCCCTAAGAAGGACAAGCAGAAGAAAAAGGCTGAGAAGTCTGACAGCACAGAAAAATAGACTGTCAAGCCGTCTTCATCAAAGGGAGGTGCTGACTCAGGTTGTTTTATCTGTNAGCACAGAAAAACAGACTGTCAAGCCGTCTTCATCAAAGGGAGGTGCTGACTCAGGTTGTTTTATCTGTAATGGCCCTCAACGTGCCAGAAATTGCCCTAAGAAGAAAAAGCTCAGTGCCCTCATGGCTGAGGAAATTGACTGTTCTGACAAACCAAAACGAGTTAACCCATTACAACTCCTTAATACAATTCGCAAAGAGGAGACGGTGACAAAGAGGGGGTTGATGTTTGTGCAGATTCGTCTGAATAATGTAGCTATCCAGGCAATGGTTGATACAAGTGCAACCCATAATTTTGTTTCTGATCGCGAGGTGCAGCGGCTTGGTCTGGCTTTGGTGAAAGACTCTAACCAGATTAAGGTTGTTAATTCAGAGGCAAAACTAGTAGGCAGTGTTGCTAGAGAAGTTCCTTTAAAAGTCAGTGATTGGTAAGGCCATGCGATTTTATGGCAGTCTCTCTTGATAATTTCTAGGTAATCTTTGGACTGGAATTTCTTACGAAGGCAAAAGTGTCTGTTATGCCTCATTTGGATGGGATGTTCGTGATGGACATGCCCAGCCCTTGTTTTGTTTCCCTCATCAAGGGTAAGTCTTCAGGGGAAATGTTATTTGCCTTGCAAGTAAAAGATGGTTTGCGGAGAGGAGAAACAACAAACTTGGTTGTTCTGTTTGAGGAAGAGGAGTCCAAAATAGTGCAAGTCCCTGAACCAGTGCAGCAGTTACTGATTGAATTCAAGGACGTGGCACCCAAAGAATTACTAGCAAGATTACCACCAAGGCGGGAGATTGATCATGCCATCGAGTTGATTCCAAGGGCAAAAATCCCCACCCAAGCTCCTTATCGAATGTCTCCATTAGAGTTGACGGAGCTAAGGAGACAACTTGGGGGTCTATTGGACATTGGGTTTATTAGACCTTCCAAGGCACCCTATGGAGCCCCTGTTCTATTTCAGAAAAAAGAAGGATGAATCCTTACGACTTTGTGTTGATTGCAGAGCTCTCAACAAAGTTACTGTCAAAAACAACTATCTAGTGCCGCTTGTTGATGAATTGTTTGATAGACTGGGGAAGGTAGTCTTTTTCACCAAGATAGATTTGCGGCTAGGATATCATCAAGTCAGAATTACAGAAGGAGATGATGCAAAGACCGTTTGTGTGACGAGGTACAGTTCATTTGAGTTTTTAGTCATGCCTTTTGGCTTAACAAATGCCCCGGCTACATTCTGTAACTTGATGACCAATGTATTCTGGGAATACTTGAACAAATTTATGGTTATTTATCTGGATGATATAGTTGTTTATAACCAGACTCTTGAGGAGCATGTTGAGCACCTTAGGTTGGCTTTGACAAAGTTGAGGGAAACACATCTGTATCTGAAACTAGAAAAATGTGAGTTTACCCAAAAAAAAATTTCATTCCTCGGGCATATTATTTCTGCGGGTGTGGTGAAGATGGATCCAAAGAAAGTCGAGGCCATTGTTGATTGGCCTGTCCCTACTAAGGTTACAAAACTGAGATCTTTCCTTGGTTTAGCGAATTATTATCGAAATTTCGTGAAGAATTGTTCAAAGAAGGTGGCGGTGTTAACAGATCTTCTGAGGAAGGATAGGACATGGGACTGGTCCTACGAATGCCAGGAGGCATTTGATCAATTAAAGGCGGTGGTGACGACTAGCCCAATTTTATGGTTACCTGACTTTGATTTGCCTTTTGAAGTCCATACAAACGCATTAGACTTTGCTCTTGGAGGGGTGCTGATGCAGAATGAACATCCGGTGGCATTTGAAAACAGAAAGTTGAATGATACCGAGAGGCGGTATTCTATACATGAAAAGGAGATGACGAAAGTCATTCACTACATCAATACGTGGAGGCATTACATGTTGGGAAAACATTTTCTGGTGCTTATAGAAAATGTGGCTACTAGCTGCTTCAATTCCATGAAGAAGCTGACACCAAAACAAGCAAGATGGCAAGATTTTCTTGCTCAGTTCCATTTCACGTTGCAGTACAAACCTAGCAGTGTAAATCAGGTTGCTGATGCCCTTAGTCGGATCCTAGTTGCTAATGGGGCGATGGCTACACTTAGCCAGATTGCAGGAGGTATGTTGCAAAGAATTCAGGATCAGACAAAGGATGATTCTGTGACCAGCTTACTGCTGAAGCAGGTCCAAGAGGGGGTGACTCGGTGATTTTGGGTAGAGGATGGTATTCTCTATGCCAAAGAAAGGAGACTCTATGTTCTAGAGTCAGGTGGACTTCGACAGATGTTGCTGAAAGAAACTCATGATGCTTTGTGGTCAGGACATCTAGGGTAGCTACGGACCCTTGCCTTGCTAGCAGAAATTTATTATTGGTCCCGTATGGAAGTAGATGTTGAGCTGTATGTGCACACTTGTCTGGTGTGCCAGCAGGACAAAACAGAAAGAAAGAAGGTGGCAGGTACGTTGGAATCCCTTCCGATTCCAAGCAGACCTTGGGATAGTGTTTTCATGGACAAATTTTCTGGTTGTAGACAGATTTTCAAAGTATGCCACTTTTATTGCAGCTCCAAAAGTATGTTCTGCTGAAGTTATTACTCAGCTGTTTCTCAAGCATATTGTGAAGCTTTGGGGTCTTCCACTGGATATAGTCAGCGACAGAGACACTCGGTTTACTGGGCGGTTCTGGACAACCTTATTTGAACTGTTGGGCACACAGCTCAACCTTTTCACCATCAATCATCCACAAACAGAAGGCGCAGACTGAGCGGGTTAATGCAATGTTGGAGGAATATCTCAGACACTATGTTACAGCGAACCAGGACAATTGGATGAATTTACTTGATGTAGCCCAATTTAGTTATAATTTACAGCAAAGCTCTTCCACTGGAATGAGCCCATTCGAGTTGGCAACTGGCCAATAGCCTCTTACTCCCCACGAAGTTGCCAAGCAGAAGTCTCAAGAGAGATGTCCTGCAGTATACCATTTCTCTTGGGCCAATCAGGAGAGGACTGACAAGGCAAAGGACTGCCTGACTAAGGCGGTGAAGAGGATGAAGAAGTGGGCAGATGGGAAAATGAGGGCAGTAGAGTTCGAAGTGGGTGACAAAGTGATGCTGAAACTGACCCCACCAATCTGGAAGAAGATCACACGGAAGTCTGCATATAAGGGACTGATCCAGGGCTAAGATGGCCCTTTCCTTATCACAAGAAGGATTGACAGGTTGGCATATAGGCTGGATCTTTCTAGTCGTCTCAAGCTTCATCTAATTTTTCACGTTGCCTTCTTGAAGGCATACGTTGAGGACCTAGAGAACCCTAGCAGATATGTTCGGCGTCGGGCACCTCCAACAGTCAGGAAGCAATTCACAGAGATATCAGAAGCTATTCTTGACCAAAAGACTGAGGGAATAAGTAAGAAAACCAGAAGAACTCATTACCTAGTCAAGTGGAAAGGGAAATCATCGGAGGAAGCCACTTGGGAGAAAGATACGACATTGTGGCAGTTCGAGGATCTCATCAAGCAGTACCATGCCTCCATTCCAACGAGGTCGTTGGATACTTCAGGTGGGGGTGGTTTGTCACACCCTAACTGACTTGGGTGCATAATGGTGGTCTTGGTGGCACCTTACACCAAGGCACGCTATGAGATTGAATCAAGGTGATGCGGCAAAGCGGTTCGACAAATTGGTACGAATTGTGGCAACATGAGACCACCTGGCTGAGCATGACAGCACATGGTGGGCTCAATTGAGGTAATGTGGGTGTATAGCTTCTAATTACAAGGCATGGGCTGAACTCAGCATGCACAATGGTTCATGAGGCAAGGCTGACTACTGAATTTGGACACATGACTGGCACATGGCTGCTTAATGCATGTGACCAGAGGATGTGGGTAGTTGCAGGCAGTTGCTGAACCAGGATTGGTTTGTGAAAAGCAGTTCTGGGCGTTTCTAGCTAGATTCTGGTCCAGATGCATGCTNACAATGGTTCATGAGGCAAGGCTGACTACTGAATTTGGACACATGACTGGCACATGACTGCTTAATGCATGTGACCAGAGGATGTGGGTAGTTGCAGGCAGTTGCTGAACCAGGATTAGTTTGTGAAAAGCAGTTCTGGGCGTTTCTAGCTAGATTCTGGTCCAGATGCATGCTAATGAGGGGCAGTTCCATATCAGTTGCTGAATGGGTGGAACTGCTTGTCAGGTGTTGCACAGAGATTAAGCTTGCTGGTCAAGTTTGCTATGGAATAACAGAATGTGGGTAACTACCCTTTGGCAGATGGGGGTGTCATCTGCCATAATCTTGTANCCGGTCAAGTTTGCTATGGAATAATAGAATGTGGGTAACTACCCTTTGGCAGATGGGGGTGTCATCTGCCATAATCTTGTATAAATAAGAGTGCTTGGGCATTCTGATAGTCAGAGAGAGAGTGTTCTGGCTTTGAGAGTTTCTTGTAA
This sequence comes from Ilex paraguariensis, assembly GCA_963454935.2. Classification (NCBI taxonomy): domain Eukaryota; kingdom Viridiplantae; phylum Streptophyta; class Magnoliopsida; order Aquifoliales; family Aquifoliaceae; genus Ilex; species Ilex paraguariensis. The sequence continues at coordinate 217,273 of CAUOFW020001837.1, read as the reverse complement.
ATTATTGAGTTCAATATATAAGGTTTGAGAGTGTTGTCTCAGTAAATTCGTGTATGCCTTCTGTGTGAGTTTCTGTCCCTTGTTCTTGAGATTGAGTGGCTGGTTGCAATAACAACGCCTTTATAGGTAGTCTTGAAACGAAAAATGAGTTGTTACCCGTGATAGTTTCCCACATTGCCATCTCCTATTTGTGTAGACCTCGTGATATCTATTGCAGGAGGTTTGTCAATTGCCATAACAATCTCATCCTCAACTATGTGAGATTCTTTGATTTTCTTGGTGCTCCTTTGAAGGTGGTCTTCTTCCTCTATTGATTTTTCCTAGAGATTTACGGTATTCTCCTCCCTTATAGTGGTGGTTGATGCCATTTAATGCAGATCCAAGTGATTTTATGTTTGTTAAACTCTCCCTTTCCTTTTCCTAGTCGTTTTAGAGGGAGAAAATGATCGCTTTAGAGAGCGAAAGTCAAGACTTTAGCTAGGAGCCCATCAAATACTGAGAATCACCCTAGACCCAGTCACATGACTTTGACGATCAGTCTATTTTGTTAGGGAATCCAGATGAATTTAAATGGAAGGGCTACATTCGACCAATTGGATAGTTAAAGCACTGAAGGGCTGAATTGATACAATTAATAGTTTAAGGGTTAAATTGAGATGTTAGTATAGTTCAAGGGCTAAATAAGAAATTATGTAATTATAACCTTGTGTCCTGTGCATAGCACCTTGAAACCTTGGCCTCCCGCTCGCTCGCCGCTAGTTCAGCATTTGAAAAACTTAGCACAAAATGGAAACCGAAGACAACTCGTCCCCAATTCCTCCAGACTGGGACCAACCATTCACAGACCAAGAACTCAAAGCCATTGAAGCCGCATTTCAATCTGCTACATCTTCCTCTCCAATCAAGCGGCGCCGCTTGGGTAGTTGTAACGGTGAAGTTCATCCAAAAACTCGCCGCCGATTGCCTGATTCGATATTCAGTTCTAATTCTATTTCTTTATCGCCTTGCCCTAAAAATCGGTTCAACAATTACCATCACTCTTCTTATCAAGGTAAAGATTAAAAGTTTCCCTTTTCCTTTGTTGTTTCTTACATTTCATTCTTTTAATTTTCTCTGTGACGCATTTGAAATTGTAAGACACAATGATACTCATCTGTTTCAAAAGTGAAGTGAGAATTTCATCTTATTAAGTGGAACTGTGGAAGTAGTATTAGGCACCATCATGGGCCATTCTTTTATTTCAATGAAAAGGTACCTGGTCAGTATAATTTGGAGTATGGCACCATCACTTTGCATAAAAATGTTCAAAAGTTTGTTTTGTATCTAGGCCTGACAATAATTCAAATAAAGGGTCTGGGATGTATCTATCCCTCCAAGTTCCCGTCGAAGTGGAACCGGAACCGGAACTGCACTGGGTAATGGCCTTTTTAGTTGTCTTGAATGCTGTTGAGAGGTGCTAATTATTCACTCTTTTACCAAGGGAACTACATTGAGAGATCAAGTTCTAATTAAAGTGAAAGAGAGTTTAAAAGGTGGTGCATCACATACCATTTGCATTCATTAATTCTATTCGATCAGAAATAGAAAAAAATTGTGTAAGCATCGAGATTGGTTCCCCATGAATATGGCATGTGCTTAGGTTTACTTCTTCAATAAATCTTGTTCTTGTTCCTACCACTCTGTACTTTGAAGTAATGTTAAGTGCAAGTTTTCTTATTTGAATAAAATTAGACCAAAGAATTTAGAAATCTTTGCAGTAATTTTATTATAGGGGTAGTTAGAGGCAAAAAACAAGTTTTCACTTTTTTTTTTTTTTTTTGTTCTATCTGTCAGCTAAGTTTAATCAAGCTGTCTTTACTTCTATTATTAATCTCTTGTTTCTATTCCTACTGCTATAGTTTGAAAGAACTTAGCGTGCATATTTTATTGGGTAAAATTAGGCAAGTGAATTCAAAAATATTTGCAGCAATCTTATTCAAGGAGTCGTTAGAAACAAATAACAAGTTTTAAAATCATTATTGTGTTCTATGTATCAGCTAAGATAATCATGCGATACCCTGCAATGGCTTTTGGAGGTCGTATTGTGTACAGCAAAACTGTTGCTGAGGTAGAGAAAGCTGCAAATGAGCTTTTAAAATTCGTCGAGGCTAGGAAAAAAGAAGACAGGCAGGTCATTCTTGGATTTGACATTGAGTGGAAACCCACATTTAGAAGAGGTTGGTTCAATAATATTGTGGCCTTTTGTGATTATGTTTCCTTTAAACTTTGTCTTATCTCTGCTAGTTAGTACTCTTCAGATTGAAAATTTCACTCAGTTACCTTAATACTTTGTTTCTGATGCATGAATGTATGTTTTACTGTTCTGGAATGGATTACTCTGTTCAACCATTCTGGGGGATCTTGTAGCTTAGTTGTAATTAGCATGAATCCAAAATATATTCTTTTAGATTTTTGTTAGATGAGTTTGAATGCCAACTATTTTTTGTTGGATTGTTTCTGGATACGTTGGAAGATCAATATGTTATTATCCTATTACTGACTTGCTCCCCCTTCCCATTTTGTTGCATAGTTCTTGTGAAACATTATGTCATTGTTTATTCCTTCTATCTTTGTCTATTATATTTATATCTTTTCTACTTTGCTGTGAGTTCTTCTCTACGATATAATAAATTGTCTGGATGAAATTGTGAGGTCATGAATAAGGGCTGGCAATCTAAAGGTCTCTCATGAGCTGGTAGGAGTACTTGAGTAAAATCAACTGCTTTGGTTTGGACTTTGCCTTTTGTATTTTTCATGTCCTTATTAATTTATCCTGTGTAATGAGAATCATCGCCTATTATTAAGAGATTCTAGTGAGGTCATTTTGATGATAGAAAATAAATCTAAGGATATTGGTTGGGTTTTCAGTGTGAATTTAAGGATCTTGGTGATTTTAGTTACAGAAGAATGTGGGATATAGATAAATGTAGGATCTTGGGGATTTTGCTGTCAACCTTTATGTTCCACAATAATTTTAGAAGCACTGGGGTGCAGTGACTTCGATGTCATGCAATTGTTTGTGGATATTAGCGCAAAATATTGGAGATATCTACCGGGGAAAAAGGAGATATTTGAGATTGTACAGGTATTTTGGGACATCTCTATGTGACGAGGGTAGTTACACCAGGAGTTATTTGTTGTCTTGTCTGTTTTGGTTAGGTTTAGCTTGCCTAAAACTACAGCCTTTTCTTTCTTATTCAAGTCTGTTTGAGGTTTACAATAGACAGTCTCTATCTTAAAAAATGTTCCTATTTTGTCAACTTGGAATTAGAGCTTTGAGTTTTTTAATTTGAATGTTTCGTTTTTTGAAAGGTTTATATATCTTTCCAGTCTGATTGTGAAGTTTATAATTCATTATCTCTCTTGTATATTTCCTTGCATTTCATGTCTCACCATAGGTGTCTATACTTGCATAGTATGTGTTATGCTTTTGATTTTTGGGCATTTGGTCTCACTTCTTGGGTTTGCAACTTATTGACAATACTATCTTTGTCAGCATTGCCCTTCTATTTATCCGATTGCTCAAATGCTTACCCCTTGTAGCTATGCTGTAAGATTATGACATGTGGCTTGGTCCCACTTAAAGATAGCTAGAGCCAGGTGCCCTATAATGCTGTGACATGTGCCTCGACCCCACTCTAAGCTGGGAAGAGCTACTGTTGTAATATTGCTCCTCCATATAATTGGACAGGTGTGGTAGTCTATTCGTTATTCCGCCTGATATGCAATGCGACACTCCATCCCATAGGTGACGCCTTAGTACAGCACTCTATGCATGGACAAGCACGATAGTCTGCTCAGACGAGGCTAATTACTATCCCACCTGGGAGGCAATGTGGCACTGCTGGTGATCCTTTGATACCAGAATCCTATCTTCCTGGGCTTTGGAAATGCCCACGTCCCCATGGCTTTCTCCTTACCTTTACTTCCACGCATGCAAGTTATGAGGATTGGACCAGAGGTTTGTTAAGGCATTGTACCGTAGCTGAGGCATGATGCCATAACACATTCAGGAATAATAGAGATCTAGCAAAGATTCAGCTCAGGATTTCTACTCTGGTTAGCAGATTGTTCACCCAAACCAGACATAAGTCCTCCATATGAGGGGACATCACGTGGGAATTCAACCTACGTACTTGAACAATTCATCTCTTCTGGAACTCTTTTACCTCAGGCACTTATGACTATAAATTCCCATTTACCACAGAAAAGAGCGGAATTTTGGTCACACCCTTGAGGTACAATAATTGACTTTTCCACTTCCTGGCGTGCAAACTTTTCTTGCTTTGAAAACCCACCATCTTTGCGGAAGCTGCCGATGAGCTGCAAACACTGCTGTCTCTGTCTCTGTCACTGTCTCTCTCTCTCTCATACCGGGCTGCCCAACACTCATCGCCTTCACTACTTTCTTCTCCGTGTTCATAGCTGGAATGCCTCTATCTCTCTGAAATTAAGCACACGGTCAACCTTTCACTTCAATGTCTTGTTCAGTTAAAAGGAAGAAGTGCAAGAAAACGTGAGGAGAAAGCACTTGGTAAATTTGTTGAGGTTTCCGGTGTTTGTACACGTTTTAACTTTTAAGAAGAGAAATGAGAAAGAAGGTTGAAGTAGAATATGATGGAAACGGAAGGGGAGGTTTGATTGTGGTTACTGGTCTTTTTTATGTTATCTTTATCGTTGTTGTTTTCTATTGGTTCTAGGTTTCATTCTTTTTCATGAACAGGGAAAAGCTTGTCAACAAGACTGAGCAGTGAGAAAACTGAAGTTCATAATAAGAAGCTTTGACTATGAGAAGCAAAATATTTATCTTTTATCTTGTCATTCATTTTATTAGGCATAGACTAAAAGAAGGTTGATGTATGGACAGAAGAATGAGAATGTGAAGAAAGAACTGACAAGGAAAAAAGAATGAAGACTATGAGTACTGGCATTCATTGTCATCATTCTTGTTGCTGCCGGCTGTACTAGAGTTAGGAACAACGGGATATATGTTGAAATTCTATTTGTAAGGGTAGAACCCTCTACTAAGGATTTCGACTTGACTTGGGTTAATCCACGCGGGCGACCCCCTAGTAGTCTTTACCTCTCTTCGCCAATAGGACCCTTTCCTAAGGCAATTCCACATCGGAAGAGNACTTGACTTGGGTTAATCCACGCGGGCGACCCCCTAGTAGCCTTTACCTCTCTTCGCCAATAGGACCCTTTCCTAAGGCAATCCCCCTAGTAGCCTTTACCTCTCTTCGCCAATAGGACCCTTTCCTAAGGCAATTCCACATCGGAAGAGAGTCGTCTCCCCCCCTGCCATATAAGTGAACACTTCCTATGGAGGAGGTACCCACTAGCCCGCCATAGGAAGTATTCACTTATATGGCACAGGGGGGGAGACGACTCTCTTTCGATGTGGAATTGCCTTAGGAAAGAGTCCTATTGGCGAAGAGAGGTAAAGACTACTGTATTGTCTTAGGAAAGGGTGCAGGTCAGTCAAAATCCTTTCGGAGGGAGGGAATCCTGTCCACCAAAAGGCGCCTTTCTGTAAGGGGTAGAACCCTCTACTAAGGATTTCGGCTTGACCTGGGTTAACCCACGTGGGCGACCCCCCAGTAGCCTTTACCTCTCTTCCGATGTGGGATTGCCTTAGGAAAGGGTGCAGGCCAGCAAGAATCCTTAGTGTTCAGGGATGAGATCCGAACGCGCGATTTCTATCCCTAACACTATTGTTGGCAGACATGTTGCACTACTATACTGAATCTCATGCACATAAACGCACAACTAATCAAATTGTGGGGAATTTCAACTTTCTTTTCAGCCTTTGCAATGTCATGTTGTTGAATGTTGTGCGATCCATGGAACCCAAGGCTGACATAAATGGTCAGGATAAGGAGTTCTACTAAGTGATAGTAGGTCAACTCTTGTACTGATCAGATTGCATGGTGGGAGGAAGGATGTGAGGGATGCATTTTGTTGCAAAGTGGTCGACAGTGAACGTGGGATGGCTTGTGATATGTGGAGTAGTTTGAGAGACACCTAGTGCTGTCTTGGGATATTTGAATTTAACAGGATCCTAACTTGCCTCGGTAATAGAAGATCCTGAATTCACCACAAGCTGACATTCTGGTCTAACGGGACGACTACATTGGATTTTTTAAGGGGTAGAATCTTGGAATCAGTATTATATTTTGTACTAGTTTTTCATTGGATACTGCCATTTTATTGGAGACTGTGTTGCCTGTAAGTTTAATCTCATTGGAAAAACATATAAAATGAAAAATTAAAATCTATCAAGACAAAAATTATAGCTGGAGGCTGGTAAGACCCCTTTTGCTGCCCATTATTTGATTTAATGATTAAAAATAGCTTAAGTCAGTACAGGATGCATTAACTTATTATTGAAATATCTAACTTGTACGAGTAAATAGTGAACTAGTACAATTAAATTAGACTATATTTCAGCAGTCATCTACTATTTAAAGGAACTAGCATTTAGAAATTACCTCAAAATTCTCACTCTATTTTATTGAAATAAGCATGCCCCTAAGGTACCACATTTTACAATAAGTGGCATTCCACGTTCGTGTTTCCACTCCATGTACCAGAAAGATCTGCATTTCAGGTAGCTTTGATTTGAGACTTCCTATTTGAAAAGTACAAATCTTGATGCCGTTCAATTGATTTACCTAACAGNCCACATTTTACAATAAGTGGCATTCCACGTTCGTGTTTCCACTCCATGTACCAGAAAGATCTGCATTTCAGGTATCTTTGATTTGCGACTTCCTATTTGAAAAGTACAAATCTTGATGCCGTTCAATTGATTTACCTAACAGAGTTTATTTCGGCATAGAACTGTTCACAGTTTGAACTAGACTTCCATGTTGGATCTGCACTCTGCAGGTGTTTTGCCTGGGAAGGCTGCAGTTATGCAAATATGTGGGGAAAATAATCATTGCTATGTGATGCATATTATTCATTCTGGAATTCCTCAGAATCTGCAATCTCTCCTCGAGGATCCTACATCTGTGAAGGTTAGTCAACTCTGTAAACATATAGCAGTTTCTTATTATGCTATAATGTATATCTTGTGAGTTCTACACATATAAGTAATTATTAAATGATGAACTGCTCAATATGTGCATAGGTTGGAGTGTCTGTTGCGAATGATGCTAACAAAGTTTTCCATGATCATCATGTATCTATAAAAGCTTTGGAAGATCTGTCTAGTCTAGCCAATCAAAAGCTTGCTGGTGATCCCAAGAAGTGGAGTCTAGGATCGCTAACTGAAATGCTTGTCTGCAAAGAGGTTATTTTTTGGGAATTTCTTTGCTATTTCATAGTACTTGTTACTCATGTATGCTCCTGATTTTGCATACCTTTATGAGAATGGCGGGGGTTGAGCGGTGGGTTGGTGGGGTTCACTAGTGCTCTTTTACACTGTCATATCTTTCGTCCGATCCATCTGTGCTGTTCAATAAGTTCCTGTATATCTGAAAGATCTGTATTCTGTGTGCCAACCTTTGCATCCACCAAGTGCTTTACGATATTCATCCATATTGCAAATTTGCATGTTGATGATTTGCTATCTGCTGTATTACACAACCACATATACTAACGAAATTATGGATAATCTCCCGAACATAATGGTAGTGTGAATTGGGCTGTATCATGTTAATTTAATAAGAAACTTTACAAAACTATCCATTTACAATCTCTGTAAATTAAAATCTTCATATGTACCTATTTCAAGCTCTTTTCTTTGTTGGGATCGAAGCCCTACTATTACACCAAAACTTGCAGCCGTTAGTGAAGGCAAGAGTTAAATCGCTTAAACCATGGTAGTGCAGAACCCCGTGTCCATATGTGCTACAGGTGGGCCTGAGGGACTTTGCAGTGCACCCTTGGTGCCTCGGCAGGATGGGTTGTCAAGCACAGATGCCACACCTACATGTGACAGCGAGTCCATGGGGTGATTGTTGACCCCCAATAAGGCCAACAATCTCCCCCAGGCCACACCTAGCGGACTCGAACCCGCAACCTTTTAGGATCGAAGCACTATTATTAAACCAAAACCCGCAAGCATTAGTGAAAGCGCAAATTAAATCTCTTAAACCATAGCAGCCTAGAGCCCCATGTCGATACGTACTATAGGTGGGTTTCAGGGTCTTTGCAGTGCACACTTAGCCCACCGACGTGATGGACTGTCAAGCACTGATGCAACGCTAATACGTGACAGGGTCCATCGGGTGATCGCTGACCCCTCCATAGAGCCAACCAGAGATAGAGCCAGGATTTTATCATTAGGAGAAGCCAAATCTTATGTTAAATACTCAGGGACAAGTTTTCTTCAATTATAGGTTTTAGGGAATTGTAATTCTTAAAATAATTTGTGTACGCACGTTTGTATTTTTTCTAGCATCCCATTTTTAGAGACATTTTTGTCGAAATTTTGAATAAAATTTTAATAAATTATGTTAGTTAAAATTTATGTTTTTATCAAATATCAGCCAAGTTTTATATAGTGGCTTTGAGTATGAGCATTAACTAGTTCTTTTATATCACAAAAAATTTCAGGGGTTAAATTAGTAACTTCATTTTTATGTGCACAAACAAATAATAAATGAGAAACTATTATCCATTTTGTTGCAATGCCTAATTTCTACAAATTTTTTTTCCTGAAAAAAGTATGTTTTTGTAGTTGAAGTCGAAACGAAAAGTATTAGTACAAGTCTGAGCAATCTATCAATAAGTAGGTAGAATCGATTTTTTTAGGCTTAACCAACTGCTAACATAAATCGAAAGTAACAAATAATGCACTAATCTACACATTGATATTGGAAATTGGGTGGACTTTGAATGTTACTATTATGTCATTAGATTTCGATTTACAAAGAGTATTTAACTAAAAGAATTCAAGTGGATCACAATAAAATATATTACTTAACCTACTTTGAGAATATTTTATTATGTGCATTGTTGGACCACTTCTCAGAAGAGTACCAACTGTATAAACAAGAAGGGTGGCCAATTTTTCTACATAGCAGAAAACTTCGTCCAACAATTAACATGTATACAAGTGTTTGTGGAAAACACTCTTCTCTCATTTCCTTCATAGTTCCATCTCACACTTCCCATAGCTAAACCCTCCACCTCCCACCTGCATCACCAACACCTGCACCAATACCTACAAGAGACCCAACCCCCCACCCCACCTGAAGCACACGAACACACTTTGAAAATAAACAAAGTGAAATATACACACAATACACAGAGAAGCAGAAAAGATTAGATAAATGGAAACCGACATCTTTGCCTTCAAAAACACTCAAAATCTGTCCTACCCTCCTGTGCCTATTTGAATCCATCAATGCCACACGTGATTCGAAGTCTTGGCCAATATCAATATGACTCAGATGAGTTGTATTCAACTTGACACATTCTGTTTCGAGAGTGATACAGGTTCTGTGTAAACCATGAGTCTCACCCGGCTTGTGGTTTACTCGAAGACGTCTAAGAAGACTTGGATGTGTTGCTTGACTTATCGCGCCACAATATGACTTCAATCTCTCACCACACGCAATTTCTTCTAACTAGAATTTTGTGTGTATTTGCTTGATACTGTTCCATGATTCCCTGGCCGAAGTGTCTTGGAGTCTTGCGGGTCGGCTTCCGATACCACGACCCAAAACCATGTATGCTATAGCTCTTCAACATCACATTTGCTTCATCACTGAGAAAAAGAGAAACATAATGTAGCATACTTTTGGGCAACAAAAATAGTAAGAAAAAGCCGAGTAGGACCAACCTAGAAGCCAATCCATTTGGATCATCTCCACTTAGTCGTAAAGCCGCAAAGCCAGATTTGAATTATTATTTATTTTTTACTTTCTGCCCAAATTGAGATCTGGGTGTTGAAATTTTGTTACCTTGTTCAATTGGGTTTTGTTGAATTGAATTTAATCTTGCTTTTGGCTTAAAGAATGTGATAGGGACCCAAACAATGCCTTTTTAAGCGCTCTGCCCCCCCGCCCCCCCCTCCCTCTCTCCTTTTGTGATTGATATACTTTCCACGAAACTGTTATTTTTTTTTTTCGAAATTAACAATCGTCTTGTTCTTATGGTTCTTAGGTACATTGCATTGGTTGTTTGTACTTGTTATCTTGGCTTCCATTTTTGGGTTGGGTTTTTGTGTGTTGCTTGATTAATGTTGGGTTAGAGCAGGGTATTTTTTGGGGGTTATCTATTTTGATAGGTAAAGAACATTGTTTTGGGTTTATACATTTTTTTATCAAGTTTGGATTACATTACAGCAAGCTTTATCCCTAACATAATTTTCCATTGTTTTCCCTTTTTCTGCATGTTTTCTTATTTTTATGCTTAGTGGAGACAGCTTTTTTATTATGTGGATGATAGGTGGAATTTTGCATTTTTATACTTGTGGAGTTGTTCTTTTATACCTAAATATTGTCCTTCGCTAGTTCAATTTCTCAATTTTTTATTGGTTTGAATTTAGTAACTGCGGATAGGTCAATGCGTTCTCCATCAACAAATGTATTCCTTTTAATGCCACTGAAATGATATAGATCTATATGTTATGCATAGATTTTGCAATTGTTAGTGTTTGTATTTCCTCTCTAGTGCCTTGGTTGAATTCTCTTATCTTAGTTATCTTCTCAGATTATTGCTCTTGGCGCTGTAGCAGTACTTGTTATTAATTTAATTCATTGTTAAGTGAAGCTTTTTTGGCATAATGCAGCTTCCAAAGCCCAACAAAATTAGATTGGGAAACTGGGAGGCAAATGTTTTATCAAAGGAACAACTGCAGTATGCTGCCACTGATGCTTTTGCTTCATGGTACCTATATCAGGTGAATGACAATGTATTTCGTTTTTGTTTCCTTAAATATTATGTCTAATTGTCTCTTTTTTTCGTGATTTTTTCTTGGGTCAAGACTGAAGAATATCTTCTGTCATAGGTTATGAAGAGCCTGCCAGATGCTGCTGATTGCAATAGTGAAGTACTGGGAAGTGTAGCACCACAATGATTTTGCTGTTATTAGCATTTCTACCTGGAAGTTTGATCTGCTCCATCTCAAAACCATTATCGTAAAAGCCATCACCTTCACCGCATTCGTAAATTTGGGTAAGATGGCTGAATGAGTACATTCTTTGAACCTTCTTTGTAGCACTCTTTTTTACTCGGTTGCAGTAATGGCTTTTAATTATTTGATACTGTGTAGGAGTGTGTATAGATGTGAACGATGACATTTGCCTCAAAACGCTAAAGTTATTTTGTTCTGTTTGTAGTGTTGAGTATAGTCTCAAACTCTGCTTCATAACTTTACTTGTCAGAGTGAGAAACTTATTAAACTTCTGCATCAAGATTGGCATTTACACCCATGTATCAGCTGAAGTTGCCTTATGTTTAACGAAGTTGTCGGTGTTCGCATTGCATTAGCCTAATAAGTAATCAGATATTGAAATCAAACTGATTCTGCTTCAAATGACCTCTTAGGCCCTGGGCTGCTTCCTGAAATGTATTTTCTATCCAAGGTTGGAATTATTTTTAATGTCTCGAAAAGGACTTCAGGAGCTTTGAACAGGCTGAAATTAGCTTTGAACAAAATTGTAAAGGAGGCTATGATAGATCACCGTTTGAAGGAAATTATAGAAAAAAAAATTCATATAACTAACCCCAAATAGTTGGGATAAATGTTTAGTTGAGTTGGGTTGACTTATGACAAGGACCGCAACAAAATTTGTGGGGAAAATCAAGCAATAAATATTGCAACATTGGGTAGAGTTTTTTTGTAAGTAACTTTAATTTATTAAAAAAGGTCTTCAAATAAGAAAAAATGTTTAATTACTATTTTGTAGAAGTAATTTATATACATCTTATTGTATACTAATTCAACTACATAGATGAATACATGTACTAGTACTAATATAATTAAGAAAGAAAAGTATCAATCAACCCAAGCGTAATATCACAAGTATAGTCTCAAAACAAGTCAAATCACAAACTTCTGAATATTTTTGTCTAAAACTTTTGAGCAACAATGTTTGACCACAGCAGTGTCATCGGTCTTGTTCTTGCATGCGAGGAGACCGAAGTCTCGGCAGTAATATCAAGAGTGCAATGTCGATTACCTATGAACATAGATTTTAAAAGCAAACACAAAAAAATTCTTGTCATTATGCTGTGATGGGCTTGGTTGCGCAGTTGAGAAATGTAGACCAGACCTAGCTCAAGTATACTGGCTAAGTCTACCACAGGATCAAGTTGGGATGGCATAGGACCGGAAAAAAATAGGTATTCGTCCAAATTCGCCCCATTTTGACTGGGGATGAACTATACATATTGGACGGTGGATGTATACGGGGATACCTGTATAAACTCGTACGCGGATAGTGGTGGGGATAGATTGACACTTACCCCCGCCCCGTCCCCACTTTTTTTTCTTTGTCCAATACGGTAACATTTATTATCTTTGTGTTCTTTTTTATGGCTTTCGTTAGATCTGCGATCCTTTTTGTTAGATTTGTGATGAATTTTGTTAGATCTAAGGTTTGTGTTGTGTTAACTATTGAGGGTTTTTGTTTCAGATTTATAGTGTGTTAGATACGTGGTTTTTAGATGTTACTTGTTCTGAATTTTTTTTTTGTGTTAGATCTGTAATTTTCATGTGTTACATTTGATTTTCTGTGTTAGATATGTAGTATTCTGAATTTTTTAATTTTATGCTACTTGAATATGGTCTTTGTTGAATACTGATTATAGTGTTAGATATGATTTTATTGATTTTTGAGTTTATTTTACTTGAATATGATTTTTGCTCTTTGAAAATTATTGAAAAGATTTTTTGTTTGAAAAGTGCTGGATAGACTTCTTGCCTACTCAGTATACCAAATGTTAGTCGTTATTGATGAGAAGAATTATGTGGTAGTTTTCAGTTGGTGACATGCAATTTTTTTGGATTATTTACAATATTAAATTATGTTAGGCTTGGGCGGAGGGTGAAGGTAAGAACAAGGTGGGGATTACAAATTTACCTACAGATGGGAATGGGGATGAAAATTATACCCATTGATGGAGGTGGACCGGGAATAGACGAAGTTTTTTTAAGCGGGTGCGAGGATGGAGACTAAACCCCCCGCCCTCGCTTCAATCCACTGCTATCCCTAGGATCAAGGAACCTTAGTCGGGTCAGCCTTGTCATCTTGAGAAACTCAGTCCACGATATACACATAAGGAGATCTCTGTGGGATGCAATCATCGGGTGCATGACGTCACCTCCACGTAACTGCCTTGGTTGTTACGAGAATGTTACCACTTCTACTGATCTGCCTCACCTGTTACGAGACTGACATCTCAATCTGTTAGGAAGTGCCTATAAATTGTAAGCCTCACCTACACAAGGGGGGACATCACTCACATCTAAGCATTCTACACTCGAGTAATAAAATACTCAAACTACTGTAGCTCTTCATAGTGGAGTAGGTCACCCTGACCAAACCACTTAATTTGTGTTTGCTTGTGTTGAATCTCCTTCTTAATTACTGCATTAAATACTTGACACGTGGCTCATAAACATATTTTGTGCATCATTATGTTGCATCCGTTTTGCAACATGTCATATGAGTGCGAAATTATCTTTACCTTTTATTTTAGTTACACTTATTATCCTTATGTTATATTGTTTGTGACACCTCTCCAATTGATCAGTTATTGCCATCAATATTAATAGACATATGTGTAACGAGAATATTTTTTATGAAAATTAACCTTACCTATGTTAGTGAGGATAAACTTGTTATCACTATATAATTAGAAATTAAATACTAATTACTATAGCGAATTTAAATCTATGTATACTGTTACTTGCGAATTAATTATATTAACAAAATGTATAAACAAAAATAGAAATGATGTACTTAAAAGAATGCAGAACATCAAAATATTATAAATAAATAAGAATTTGAGTCTTTTGTAGTCACAGTTTCCTTAAATTAGATTTGTTCTTTCTCGGTATTCAAAGTTAATAAGCAACTGTTTCCCAATATAGAATGAATTTCGTTTCTGAAGAAGCAGTACTTCAATCTTCAAAAATCAACTAACACAATTTGTATTTTGTACTTGAACCAAACAGAATAATAATATAGTATGCAGAGAGAAGAAAACTAAATGCTGAATTCAAGAATTTGGAAAATTGTAAGGGAGTCTTTTTATAGACCCTTTGTGTCTGTTGGGATTGCTTGAATAGACACGAGACACCACTGTTCGATGTATCTGTTCAGATTGAATAGATATACTGTTAAATGAATAGTAATGAAAGGAAAAGGTATCTATGGAGTGTGAATACACACAACCAAATTTGGCGCCAAGTTAAAAAATAACGGACGAAATTTTGAATTTTATTTGGAAGACTAAGCTCAATCCGAATCCAAATCCGTTTGGTTTGACCCACAACCCACACCGCATCAAATAAACTTTTAGCAAAAAGGTAAGATCTTTTTGACTCAAGGCCCATGCATGACCGAGTTGTGGCCATGGCGTGGCGGGCAGCACATGTGTGTGGTAACTAAGGTTGTGTAGGTACTCACTCTGGTCACAAAGTGTGGTACCTCTTGGAGCCTAACCCATAAAGCCAATTAGGAATATATTCACTCACCAAGTTTTTGGTTTTTTTCTAATGTGGGACAAGTTTTGTATACTACACCATTCTTAGTTTCTTCCATTAATTCAAGTGGGTCACTTTGAGACACAATTTCTCATTCAAAACTTAATGGTTTTGAACAAGTAAATATACCTTGTTCATCTCCTTATAGAGGAAAACACATTTAAACATGGCCTCACCAATTTCGAGGTATGGATCCCGCTTTTATTTGAGCCCAAAGTTGCTCCAAAATAACTTGTTCAATAACCATTTTTCCAACAATCCCCCACATGAATGAAAATTCATTGTATGAAAATATAGACACTAGGCCAAGTACAGTTGAAATGTTACTGTATCGGGATAAGTAGCCTAGTGACCTTGAATTTTCCTTAGTGAAAGACTATCAAATTTATTTGGCTAATCAGTTGACTTGATGTCTTTGAACTGTCAATTGTTTGTGTAAACAAAGACAATAGCATTCACACAGTGTTCATTCAGATATAGATGCTTCTCACGTTTGTGCTCATTTTGGCCTTGAAGAACACTTGGTTTCATGAGTTATTTAGAATAATTAGCTAGAGATTCTCAAAGAAGCGGCCCCTTCTTACTCAGATTGGTGATTTTTGATTAAGAGTATCATGCTATATCCTACTTAGATTTTTTCAAGTCATAGAAATCATTAAAAGCGTAACTTACCATAATTCTCGCGGCATATGTGCATTGTCTCATCATAGGAATGAGAAGGAGTTAAAAACCTCCTTAGTGCGTCTTTGAGTTACACATAATTCAGCTGTCCCTTTGTAAGCGGATCTGCGATATTATCTTTTAACTTCACATTGTCGATGGATATAATTCCATTCGAGAGAAACTGTCAAACAGTATTAGATCTACAATGTATGTGTCAAGACTTACCGTTATACATACAATTTTGTGTCATTTCAATCGTAGATTGACTATCACAATGTATACATATTGCTGGCACAAGCTTTGGCCAATTTAGAATATTCTCTAACAAGTTGTGAAGCTATTTTGCTTCTTCTTCAGCTTTATCTAAGGCAGTGAATTCAAATTCTATTATAGATCTAGCAATACATGTTTGCTTTGAGAATTTTCAAGACATGGTTGCACTTTCCAAGGTAAAGACATATCCACTCGAGGATTTTGAATATTTAGTTTTCGATATCTAATTAGTATCAGCATATCTTTCGAGTATAGCTGAGTACTTTGTGAAATGCAAACCATAATTTTGGGTATATTTTAAATATCCCAAAACCCTAATTATTGCTTTCCAGTGGTATTTTTTGGGATTACTTGTATATCGACTTAGCTTACTCACATAGTATGCTATATTCAAACGGGAACTATTTATGATGTACATTAGACTACCTCTTATACGTGTGTATTCTAATTGAGATATTCGTTCGCGATTGTTCTTAGAAAGATGGATATTAACATCGACAGATATTTTTGTAGGTTTTATCTCATACTTCTTGAACTTATTAAGTATTTTATTAATATAGTGAGATTTAGATAATGTGAGTCCATTTGGCGTTTTAGAAATTTTAATTCCTAATATAATGTTAACAACTCCTAGGTCTTTCATTTGAAATCTATTAGCTAACATCCTTTTGGTAGCTTTAATGACATCGTTATTGTTGCCTATAATTAGTATGTCGTCTACATAAAGACATACAATAACGTATCCACTATGAGTGTTTTTGACATATACACATTTGTCAGAATCATTTATTTTAAACTCATTTGACAATATTTGTTTGTCAAATTTCTCAATAATTTCTTTCCAATAAGGAGCTTCGGGGAGGACATAGCTTTCTCGAAACTTTCAGGATCATTCTCTAATAGATAAGTTAGAAAATCAGGATCAAATGATGTTGAAGTCTTTGTCCTCTTGCTACGTCTAGGTTCATCTTCTATGAACTCATTTGTATTGACTTGATCATTACTAGTCGTAGCATCAAGCGGTCTCTTTAATGAGCTTGATTCATATGCCATATTAAATGGAAAAATATTTTCAAGGAATGAAACATTCATTGATTCAATAACTGTAGTAATACGCACGCCAAAAATCTCAGATTTATGAGCCAAAAATCTCAGATTTATGAGCAAAAAATCGATATGCATTACTGTTTTGAACAACCAATGAATATATATAATCAATGGTTTTAGGTCATATTTTAACCTTTTTAAGTTTAGGAACTGTCATTTTCGCTAAACACCTCCATACTTTTAAGTATTTATCAGGACTTTTCCACAATTCATAAGATGTCTTATTTATTTTTTTATGAGGCATTTTGTTAAGAATATAATTAGGAGATAATAAGGCTTTCTCCCACAAATTTTGGGTACACCCGAACTTGATAGCATAACATTAATAATTTCTTTTAGTATTTGATTTTTGCGTTCAACTACGCCATTTGAGACGGTGAATAAGAGATAGTTGTTTGGTAAATGATTCCATGTATTAAACAAAACTTCACAAAAAGAGATTCATATTCACCTCCCCTAACATTTCTCAATGTCTTAATTTTTCTATTAAGTTGATTTGTCAACTTCATTTTTATAAAGCTTGAACATATCAATTGCCTCATCTTTACTTCTAATCAAGTAAACATAACTGTATCTTGTACAATCGTCACTAAAAGTAATAAAATACTTTTTACCATCTCTAGGTTGCACAAACTTTAAGTCACAAATATCGCTGTGAATTAATTCAAGAAGTTAGGTACTTCTTTCAATTGATTTGAAAGATGTTATTGCCAACTTTGATTCCACATAAATCTCACACTTATGATTTGGATCAATAGAACACTTAGAAAAATCATTCAAATTAATTAATCTTCTAATTGAATCATAGTTAACATATCCTTGCCTAGCATGCAATGTATTTGAAGATTCAAACAAGTAATAAGAATTCATCTCATTCTTATTATTAATAAAGTTGCGTAAAATAGTCATTACATTGAACTTAAAAAGGCCATTATTTAAGTATCCATTTCCTACAAACATTTTATTCTTGGTAAGCACATAGTTATTGAATACAAAGACTAACTTAAAACCATTCTTAGTAAACAGAGATCTGAACTCCAAATTCTTGTGAATCTTAGGAATATGAAACACTTCGTTCAAGATAAGTTCCTAGCCATAGGTCATCTTAAGTATCATCTTGCCACATCTTTAAACCTTGGAGGTAGAAGAGTTCTCGACGTAGAGTTGTTCATTATTCTCTAACTTTTTATAAGTAGAGAACATCCATTTGTTACAACAAATGTGTCAAGTAGCGCTGGTGTCAATCTAACCACTCTTTGGTGTTACCCACCAAGTTACATTCAGAGACAACTGCTGAGAGGTTCATGTAAGAGACTTCTATTGAAAGTTTGTCCATTTCAGTCACATTTGGTTTCTTGAAATTCTTTGACTTACGACAATCTTTGGAGAGATGTCTAGGTTTACCACAGTTATTGCACTTGTCTTTCAACTTCTTAGATCATGGATTTGGACCTCCACTGGTATGCTCTCTCTTTTTGTTAGGCCTTGTTCCATCTTCCACGATGTTGACTTTAGATTCCATGGATTAAGGACTCCACTTCTCTTCTCAAATTTATGGTTATCTTCCTCAATCCTTAAATGAACTATTAATTTTTGAAGTTTCATTTCCTTGCGTTTTTATATTTATGTTTGAGATAGTTCTTGAAATCCTTCCAAAAAGGTGGTAGTTTTTCCACAATCATAGCCACTTGGATTGACTCATTAAGAAACATACCCTCAGTATGGATGTCCTGAAGGATAACTTGAAGTTCTTGAACTTTGGTTACGATGGTCTTTGAGTCCATCATTTTATAATCCTAGAATTTGCCAACAATAAATTTTTTCCTACCGACATCCTCGATGTTGTATTTTTTGTTCAAAGGCTCCCAAAGTTATTTCGTAGATTTGAGAGCACTATACACATTGTCTAGTCCGTTCAAGATTTAATTTATACACAAAAAATTTGAATGCTTCCAAGCATCCATAGGAGCCACATTTTCATTGTTAGTTTCATTCGCATAAATTGAAAAAACATCTTTGTTAAGAAACTTGCAAGGTTCAGGGTGGTGAGATAGAAAAACATCGTTTGTAGCCAACGTTTGAAATCCGAGCTATTGAATTTCTCGGGTTTCTCTCCATGAGACATACTCACAATATTAGGAACAACGGTAGTAAGAACAGAATTACTTGTAGCCATTTTTGTTACACAATAGTAACCAAATTATATTCTGATTTTAATAAAGTAATGCAATAATATAATAGAATAAAAAATTCCGACTTGGATTATAACAGTCACTAATCTAATTATAAAAATATTTCAAATCTGTCTTGAGATTTTTATCAATATATAATTAGAAATTAAGAACTAATTACAATAGCGAATCTAAATCTATGTATATCGTTACATGCGAACTAATTATATAAACGTGATAAAAAAAACTAATTATAATAAATAGAATGTATAAACAAACACAGAAATGGTGCACTTACAAGAATGCATAATAGCAAAATAAAATAACACAAATAAGAATCCAAGTCCTGTGTAGTTACAGTTTTCTTAAGACAAATTTGCTCCCTCTTGTTACTCCAAGTTAATAAGCAACTGTCTCTATTTTAGAACGGATTTCATTTTTGAAGAAACAACACTTTAATCTTCAAAAATCAACGAACACATCTTGTACTTTGTACTTTAACTGAACAAAACAATAATGCAGTATGTAGAGAGAGAAAAAAATTGAATGCAGTATTCAGGAATTTGGATGATTGAAAATGGCTATAAAGGAGTCCTTTAAACCTTTTGTGTCTGTTTAAATTGCCCGAATAGACACGAGACACCACTGTTTGATGTGTCTAGTCAAATTGAATAGACACTATTAAACAAGCAGTAACGAAAGAAAAATATATTATTGGAGTGTGAACAGACAATCAAATTCGACACCAAATTCAAAAAAAACGAAAGAAATTTTGAATTCCAGTTAGAAGACTAAGCTCGATCCAAATCCAGATCCATAGGTCCCATTTTATTTGAGCCCAAAGTTACTCCAAAATAACTTGTTCAACAACCATTTTTCCAACAAAACTCCCCAACTTAGCTGGAATATCTCCTTCGCACAAGTTACAGCCACTCAGATTTAGTTTTCTTAAGGAACATAAACCTGAAATAGAAGACTGAATAAATCTGACGGAATCGGGATGTCTTCATGGTGATACCCAAGATGATATGAGAGAAAACCAAGATTTAGCCAGTGAATTTTGATTACATCCAAGTAGCGATAAGCTTGTAATGTTCTTCAAAAGTCTGCACGAAAATGTTAATTGTTTTGATGACACAATACATCAAAGTTCAGCTTAACCCATTGTAGCTCAGCATTACAACAAGTAGAGGAGCAAGAGACTCCATTGACAATGAACTGGCCTAACTATTCAACTTGGTGAACCACTTACTGTGAGACCCGAACTTATAAAGGCATAACATTTTATAAATGTTGGTGGTTAATGTGTAATTTATGATAATTAATTTAGGGGTTAAAATTACAGTAATTGGAAGTATGGGTGTCAGGTTATATTTTTTAAATATTAACTCTGAGGGTTGATTTATTTGATGACGAAATGTTTTGAGTTAAATTGTTTGATGAAAAAAAGGTTTTGGGTGTAATTTATAAGTGATTATAAATTATGTGGTGCGATTTGGTGAATAGCAAAAAGTGAAATATTAAATATGTGATTAAGTAGAACTTAAAGGGATCCAAGTGGTTTTGAGGGAAAGGGGTGAGTCACAAGAGACTCTTAGCCCTCCCCCAATATATGTATGTGTGATTATCTTAACTTTTGGGAGAGAGAGAGGGGGAAGGAAAAAGAAAGAGAGAGAGAGAGAGAGAGAGAGAGGGAGAGTAGAGAGTGACGGCAAAAAAATTGGCAAAGAAGAAGAGGAAGGAAAAAGGAAATAAAGAGAGGAGTGGGGAGGGAAGTTTTTCGATAGTGAGTTCTAGCTCATTGGTTCGAAATTGGCACGAAACGGAATTTGCTTTCTTGTGTTTTCGAATTAAAATTAGTTCTTCTTGAAGAATTTAAGGGAATGATTTCCTTCGGTAAGAGTTTTTTCAAATTATTCTATGTATTCCATTGTTTTAAACTTAGGAAGAAGTTTGTGTTTTGGTGTTGTAAATTTCGATTATGGGTTTGGTTTCGGTTTATAAATTTTGTGTAATTGGGTTGTTAATTGATGTGAATTATTATGTATTTGGGGATTGTAATGTAGGAGTACGTGTTTAAATGTTGTGAGGTTGAGGATGAAGGAGAAATGAAGAAGGGTTTCTGTCAGGATTCTACCGGTAGAAAGTGATGTTCTACTGGTAGAACGACATTCAGTAAGAAGTTCTACCTGTAGGAAGTGGTATCCTACTAGTAGAATGATATTCTGTGAAGTTCTATCGGTAGGATATGGTGTTCTACTAGTAGAATGACATTCTGAAAGAAGTTACTACCGGTAGAAACATGAAATTTTCACTGTTTTTTTTTTCTGTAATATTTGTAATTCATTGTCCACTCAACCTCAAACCTTATTTAAAACATTTTAAAGGGTTCAAATCAATCTTAGTTAATTTTATTTATCTCCAAATACATCACTAAACTTAAGGGTTTGGGTACATTATAATGAATGGAAGGGGGGTAATGGGACAGTATCAGGTTAAGCCGATTAATCATTTTTGCATATGTAGCATAACAATTGTGTGTTGAGAATGATATTTATGTGTCTTGTGATGATGTATGTTAGATTTTCAGGTGATGACGTCAGTGTCAAAATCACCTTAGAATACACAAGGAGAATGAATCTGGGTTTGGATTTAACCCGAGCTGAGTGTATTGATTCATATTGATTGAAAATGTGATTATGTGTTTGTTAGCTATACTTATATGAAATAGTGTGAAGATTATTTGGTAAGTTATGAATTGTGAAATGAGGATTGTTTGTTACTAGCTATATTTAATTGTAAATGGCTAGATTGTGAATCAATGACTTAAGAATTGTGGATTGGTGTTGGCTATGGTTCAAATACTTGAGTTGAGTTGACTGTGGTTGTTTACCAATATGTGGTTGCTAAGACTGTTAGGCATAAATGGAAGTGATATAATAACTGAGACTGCCAGGCATAAATGCTGGGCGAAAACAGTNTGTTAGGCATAAATGGAAGTGATATAATAGCTGAGACTGCCAGGCATAAATGCTGGGCGAAAACAGTAGCGATTTAATTATCGAGACTCTCGAGTGAAAACGGATAGCGTTAACTATTTTTGGTTATCGGATATTGGTTAGTAGATATTGGATATTGTTATTTGGATGTTGGGTATTGGATGATGGATATTTAATGTGAATTTCATTTTAAATGTGTATGTGATATATGATTATAATTATTTAGTGCTTATGCGTTTCATTTTAATATGTCTCAAGTATACTCACTGAGCGTGTGGTTTGCTCACCCCCTCAACTGTTATTTTTTTCAGGTTCTTGGAATATAAGAGGTGGTCCACTGAACAATCTAGTTTGATGTAGAGGTGTTCACATCAGTTTGTACACTTTGTCATATGTCATTATATTTGTGTAGTAAAGACACTTGAGGATCTGGAGCCTTGGATGTTGTTATACTGCGTTGAGTTGTTTATCTACCGGAAAATTNGTCATATGTCATTATATTTGTGTAGTAAAGACACTTGAGGATCTGGAGCCTTGGATGTTGTTATACTGCGTTGAGTTGTTTATCTACCGGAAAATTGTTTATTAAGTGGATGATTGAGTTGTTTATCTACAGGAAAATTGTTTATTAAGTGGATGGGTTTGATTAATGAAGCACATGTTATATTACTATGGTCTTACACTCTAGTCTTTTTTCCTTACTCTGTGGTTGATCATATACCACAGATCCTTTTAACTCACTGTTTCTCGCACCATCATGTTTAGTTGCAATTCCATCAGCAAGAAGCTACCTAAGGCATTGCACATTCCTCAAATGCTCAAGCTATTCTTGTAGATTTGAACAGTCAATGAGATTTAGATGTTCAAGCAATATTAACTTGCAAATGCTGCTTGAGAGTTCCTTCAGGTTGGTGCAACCTTTGAAACTCAACCATATCAGAAGTCCAATTTATGGGTGAATTTCGAACAAACGTAAACAACTTTCAAGTAATGTCATCAGCCTCCTACCCTCGTGAAATTTGGAATTCTTTATAAGGTATTTAGAGCAACTAAAATTGAGGGCTTTCAAATTTTTTAACTGGAAAGCCCAAAGCAAAATGAGATTGTAATTAAAATGATGTTCAAAGCTTCCAGCAAGATTCATTCAATCAATCNAAGGTATTTAGAGCGACTAAAATTGAGGGCTTTCAAAATTTTTAACTGGAAAGCCCAAAGCAAAGTGAGATTGTAATTAAAATGATGTTCAAAGCTTCCAGCAAGATTCATTCAATCAATCCGAAGCAGTCCACCGTTCGGTAATGCTTTTGGAAAGTACTTTTTTTTTTTTTTAAAAGTAAAACAAACAATTTTGATAAAGTTTTGTTTTTTGCTTAAAAACAAAATCATAAAAATAAAAAGTATGTTTGATTGATATTTTTCGAAAAGTGATTTTCAAAAATAAAAAAATAGAAATCATATCGGATTAAAATTTTATTAAAAATTCTTTTAAAAAATAATTTTCTATAATTATTAAAGAACTTATCTTCCCACTAAACACGATAAAATGAAAACTACTTTATGTAATTTTTTTGAGTCATCCCCTAATAGCCATAGATTTCGAGTTACCAATTTTAAATATAAAAAACACAAATTTATTTTTGTTAAAGATAAAAAACACAAAGATAAAAGTAACATGTCATGGATAATAGATAACGTAAACAAGGCAACCATTCTCCAACATAATTTTCCAATTGCAAAGCTATAAGAAGACCTCCATGTCACAAGTAACAAGAACCAACAAGCAATACACTACAGACTAGCTAACCACCCAATTCGACGCAATGCTGACATCTCAATAAATGTCTCTCTCCATACCTTGCTCTGCAATTTCTCAATTGCCTTCAAGTATGTTGGCATATCAACATCCTGAATACCCTCAAGGACTTTGATGCATGTTGCCATTGAGTAGTGTTCAGAACTCGAACCCACACCACCAGATTGTTGTTGTGACAACACATTTGTCCTAGGATAGGATGCCTTAGCCAAGGATCTAATGGCATCCAACATTTTTGATGTCCATGATTGACTCCTCACATGACGAGCACCACTTGAAGTTGGACTTGCTGCACAACCACGATTTATTTGATGACTTGTTCCTTCCTCTCTCTCCTCATGTACATCACTTGTTTGTGGGTTAAGGCAAAATGAGGTTTCCTCATTATTATCATCACTATCTGCGACATCTTGAGTGCCACCAAATATGGTTACTTGCTTCTCATATGTAGAACAACCTGCCGTACGAAGCCTCTTTGCTTTTGGATGTGTCTACAATTACATAAATATAGGTCATTAAATACTAAAGAACAACTAGGACTGTTATAAATCCATATATAAAATTAAAAACAATAATTTTACCTTTTAAGTANGTCTACAATTACATAAATATAGGTCATTAAATACTAAAGAACAACGAGGACTGTTATAAATCCATATATAAAATTAAAAACAATAATTTTACCTTTTAAGTATCGATACCAAACATAATCCGGAGTAGTAGCAGTGCCTAAGGTTAGATCCCATCCAAAACCCGTGGTTATCATTTTTAGCTTTGTAAAGTTATATATTGAGTCCTTAACTGATTTTACTTATTTTGACATTGCTTCATATTGTATTTCAGCCTAGTTCTTTTATAAAACTCAACTCTTATATTGTTCCATGTTGTTCTTGCAAACGTTGTTGTTTAGATCCTCGATCTTGCTCTACCATTATGTCTATAAAGTGATTTTCTAGCTCAATAGACCAATGGACAGTTGCTGATCCTTGAGCATCTTCAATACTAAAAAAGGGAGGCATTAATATTCCATTTGTGGATTGTGGAGTAGTGGTTCTAGATACCAGGCGGGTCTCTGAGGAGTGATCTGAACCATTAAGCTAAGAACAATTCTGTCGTTGAGATGGATTCATCATCATCATGGTCAAGGCTTGAAAGAAAATGGTTCTTAGTTGAAGAACTGGAGCCATTTCAAGGTCACCTTCGTTACAGAGAAATGTTGGAAGATCAGCTTCAATATTAAGGTTCCGGCTGACTATGCTAGATGAATGGGGGATTCCTTGAAGAAGGTGGGAATGCTAGCAGAACTTGGGTTCAGAAAGTTCAGAGGTAGCTCCTTTGTTCTATGGATGGAGATGAACAGCAATAATAGAGGAAAATTTCAGAGAATTTATAAAAAGTAAGGGAATGGGAGACTTAGCTGTTTGGTGGTCCCTCAAGGCAGGGACTGCTGGGGGTGGAGGAAACTGGGTAATATGATCTTGGAAGCTTCTTCCATGGGATGCAGTCGCTTCTTTGGAGGTACAGAAGGTGGTACAGTGCAGGTAAGAAGAGGACAACGAGGAATTAAAAAACGGGGGAGATTCTGAATCTAAAAACAGGGACACTAGAAATTGTTGAAAGGATTTGCTCAAGGATCCAGTTTGGATCCCTTCAAAGGATAACAGGGAGCTAGTGGATTATGAAAAATGGAGCAGTGCAATTGTGTGTATTTGATTCTTAGAGCAAAATTCTGTCTTCTTTGGAAAGAGTGTGGAAAATAAGGTTCAAAATCCAATCTTTCCAAGCAGATGGGCTATTTTTTTCTGCGATAGTGAGCTTATGATCACTGCTCCCAAAAAAAAAAAAGCTTATGATCAAGGATATCTGTAAATTCGAGAAGTATCATGTGGAAGGTGGGATGGTGGTTAGACTTAGGAGATGGTCTCCTGCAGTAAACACAGTGCGCAGTAGGGTTCCTTCTTCGGTGGCTGAATTGCGATTGATGGACTACCTTTTCATTTATGGAAGAAGGAAGTTTTTCAAAAGATTGGAGATTGTTGTGGAGGATTTCTGGAGGTCGATAAAGATACGATGTACTTGTGCAATTTGTTTGAAGCTTAGATAAAGGTTGCTAAACCAAATACAGGTCTTCTTCCTACATCTTTGAGTCTCTATTTGGAACGTAAAGGCTTTAAGGTAAGAGTTAGGGTTCTAGGTTGGTGGGGAAGAGAGGGCAGACGTGATAACAGTTGTCTGAACATGAAGGGGTGTACTTAACTTTCGTACACCCATCCACAGGTTGAAGATGATGGGAGAGGAGTTAACTGCTTACTTGGATGGAGGATAACGGAAAGTGCACAGGATAATGGTGCAACTAAAAATTACCCAGAAAGTGATGGTTAAGATTCTTCGAATTCAGGTCAGGTGATGGGGCCTCAAATTAATGAAGTAGAAATTGCAATTAATGAGGACAAAGCCCCAGATGATAATGGTCCATCTAAGAAGTACGGATACGGACACAGGTGTTGTATTCGATATGATACCGATACGGCGATACGGCAAAATCCTAAAATATAGGACACGGGTACGGCGAAAATACGACTAATTAAAATAATTATATATATTTTTATATATATAACAAACAACCATCAGGCAGCATCACACTAGCAAGCAATTTTTGGTATTCAAAACCAGCAGGCAGCAGCACACTAGCACAGAAGTCAGCAGCACAGATGACCAAAAAAAAATAAACCAGCAGCACAGAAGGTATCAACACAGCAGACCAAAAAAAAAAACCCAAAGGCAGCAACATAGCACAGAAGGCAGCAGCACAGATTGATCAAAAAAAAACCCAGCAGCACAGAAGGCAGTAACACAGCAGACAAAAAAACCTAATCAAATTAACCTAAAACCCTAAAACCCTAAAAACCAATATTTGAAAACCCTAAAACCCTAATCCAATCAAATTTTTTAAAATTCCACACAGACCAGAAGAAGTAACAAAAAAAATCTAAAAATTGTAACAAAAAAGAGGAGTACCAGTAGCAGACCTGAAAAAAAAATTTGAAGCAACAAGAGGAACCTGCCGGACACTGGGCAGCAAATCGCAGGTCCAGGTCGCAGTCGCAGGTTAGTCTTCCTCTTCCTCTTCCTTCCACTTCTCNCTCTTCCTCTTCCCTCCACTTCTCTCTCTCTCTCTCTCTCTCACACACACACACACACACACACACACACACACANCCTCCACTTCTCTCTCTCTCTTTCT
Organism: Ilex paraguariensis; assembly: GCA_963454935.2. Lineage (NCBI taxonomy): Eukaryota > Viridiplantae > Streptophyta > Magnoliopsida > Aquifoliales > Aquifoliaceae > Ilex > Ilex paraguariensis. The sequence continues at coordinate 190,293 of CAUOFW020001837.1, read as the reverse complement.
CTCTCTCTCACACACACACACACACACACACACACACTGAAATGTCGAAGGCTGGCCATCGACTTAGCCTTTTGCCTTTTGTTTTTTCTTTTTCAAGCCAAACGACGTAGCTTTACCTTTTTTTTTCGATTTCAGCCCCCTAAGTTTTTAAAATAACAAAAGTATCCTGCCGTATCCTCCCGTGTCCCTCCCGTATCCCCCCACGTATCCGATTAAAAAAATTCAAATCTACTGTACAAGACAAGTGTCGGACATGTGTCCNCGATTTCAGCCCCCTAAGTTTTTAAAATAACAAAAGTATCCTGCCGTATCCTCCCGTGTCCCTCCCGTATCCCCCCACATATCCGATTAAAAAAATTCAAATCTACTGTACAAGACAAGTGTCGGACATGTGTCCGGCCGTGTCCCATGCGTATCTGTGTTGGACACGTGTCCGACACTGCCACGGCGGACCCCCGGCAAGTATTCATGCTTCCTAGTGGTCCATTAATCACGATTTCAAATTTTAAATCAGCCACGAGTTACTAGAAGGATAATTTAGAAGTGGTTAGAGGCAATAACTACATGGAGAAAGTGTTTGATTGATAATGGCCCTGGTGTTTCTGTAGGTTGTAAATCTGGAATTACTAAACTTAAACCCATAAACTATGACATTTTAAAAAGGGAGTGGGTCGATCCGAAAGGAAATACAAAGATGAAATATGTTAAGACGAATGGAGAAGGTGAAGAAGGGGTTAGGGCTTTCCCTCTTCTGCACGCCTCGTCGACCGTTCACCATGGCAGTGGAGATAGGATGATTCAGACGGAAAAAACGAAGGATCAAAAGGGGGTGGAAGAAATCTCAATTCAATTGGAAAGAGTTATTGATGATGGACGTTCCAATGGGGATGAAGTGCGATTCATAGGGGGTATCTACTCTGACCTTAGTGAGTTAGCTACTTATGGCGCAGGGGAGTCCTTTGATGAAATGGGGATTGATCCAGAGACAATGGAAAAGCAGGTAAGACTTGACTATGAGATACAGTCCAGCAGTCACCTTGGGCCTACTAAGCCTGAAGAATCATATCAAGTGGAGGAACTCAATAATCTGGTTAAGTGTTTGCAGAAAATCCAGGGGTGGAATGAAGGACATAGGGTGTGGGTTCTTAGATCCTTCTTCTCCTCTTGTTTTTTCTAAAAATGATGAGTCTGAAATCCCTGTGAAAAGTCTTGCTGGGGATAAAGAGTTGAGCCCTAAATTACCACAGGGTTGAGGGTGCTGCTAGGGTATTGGAAAAGAAATTGTTCCTTTTGATAACTATAATGCTATAACTTCCCCGGTAGGGGCAGAAGAGGCCAACAAGTTGGGGTTTTTTTTTTTAATTTTTTTTTTTTTTTTTTGGGGGGGGGGGGGGGGGATTTGGTTTTA
>CAUOFW020001837.1:175419-188555 GCA_963454935.2 Ilex paraguariensis | reverse complement strand
TGGGGTGGGGTGGGTGGGATTTGGTTGTAGTAGAAGTTGGACAGCAGTTAGAGTAGGTTCAGGAATTGGGTAGGAGTTCATCTCATAATGTGGTTGGGTCAGAGGGATTGAAAGGGGATTTTCTCTTTGATGAGAAAGGGTGGGGTATATTGACAGATTTCTTGGCTTCAATGAACTTATATTTGGTGCCTGTCAAAGGAAAGAGTAAGAAAAATGTAAAAGGGAAAGGAACAAGGGTAAGGAAAAGGGTAACATAATAGAAAAATTTGAAATCTAGGGTAAATTATGAGGGCAATAAAAGTAGGAAGGAGAATGGGGTGAAAATTGGTTTTAATAAAAATCCTTAGTTAGAATGAAAGAGGTCTAGGATGTAGGAAAAAGCAAACAGTAGTTAGGGATGTGTTAATTAAAAATGATCCAGACATTGTAAAATTACAAGAAACCAAAAAGGAAGACATTACTTGTAGAATGATACGGAAATGTTTGGGGGATTAGGTTTAAGGAGTCGGTCTTTTTGCCTTTGTGTGGTAGGGCGGGTGGCATTCTTATTATGTGGGATACAAGGATTGTATTAGGCTTTAGAGTCACTTTTAGGAGTTTATTCAATTTTAGTTCACTTTAGCATGAAAGATGGAAGAAACTGGTTGTTGTCGGGGTTTATGGTCCAAACAAGCCCTGTTTTAGGAGGGATTTTTGGGATGAGCTAGCAGGGTTGTATGTCTTGTGTGGTTCTAAGTGGTGCTTGGGGTGGTGATTTTAATGTCACTAGATTTGCATCAAAAAATTGAATGGGGGTAGTGTCACTATAAATATGAAAGATTTTAATGAGTTAATTAGGGAAACAAAATTTGATGGATTCTTCTTTTAAGTAATGCACTTTTCACTTGGTCGAACTGTAGGATGAACATGGTTTGTAGAAGATTAGACAAATTTTTGTTCTCTGCTGGTGGGAGGAACTTTTCCCAAATGTGAAACTTGATGCACTTGCTAGGGTTGTATATGATCATTGTCCCATCATGTTAGATTCTGATGCTTTCAAGTGGGGCCCTATTCCATTTAGATATAAGAATATGTGGTTAGAACAATCTTTGTTTAAAAGAAGTTATAGAAATTGGTAGAAAAGTTCTTTAGTGCATGAATGAGAAGGTTTTAAGTTCATGAAGAAATTGGAGAGAGCCAAAAAGGAGTTGAAAGTGTGGAATAGAGAAGTTTTTGGGGATGTTAGGATAAAAAAGAGCAAAATTTGCAATCGTATAGCAGAATTAGATAGGGTTGAGTATGAGGGGGGATTGAGTGAGGATTTAAGGAGGGAAAAAAGTATGCTTAGAAATATATTTGAGGAAGTGGTGTTTAAAAAAGAGATTTCATGGATAGAAAAGGCCAAGATAAATTAGGTTAAAGAGGGAGATAATAATTCCAAGTTATTTCATAGGGTTGCAAATGGGAGGAGAAAGAAAAACCTTATTTCAAAGTTGGATGTGGGAGATGGTATAATGTTAGAGAATGAAGGGAGAATTGAGGAATAAGTTATTAGGTTTTTCGAGATGTTATATTCGACTAATGTTGTTGAGAGACCAAAGGTGATGGGTTTGGATTGGAGTCATATTAGTGAAGAGAGAGCGTCTTGGCTTGAAAGACCATTTGAAAGGACGAAGTAAAGGAGGCAATTTTTGAGTGTAATAAGGAGAAGTCATCTGGTCCGGATGGTTTCTCAATATCAGTTTTTTAATATTGTTGAGAGATCTTTAAGGATGATTTGACGAGGGTGTTGGAATTCTTTAGAAATGGGGTGGTGAATGCTAATACGAATGCGACGTATATTAGTTTGATTTCAAAAAGGCATGATTCTTTGAAAATAAGTGACTTTAGACCAATAAGTATAGTGACTACTAGTCCTTTATAAGATCTTAGCAAAAGTTTTATCAGGAAGGTTGAGAGAGGTTTTGGGGGATACTATTTCTATGTATCAAGGGACTCTTGTTAAAGAGAGGCAAATGATATAGTTCTAATTGTGAATGAAGTTGTGAAGGAATACAGAGCCAATGGGAACAATGGGGTGGTTTTTAAGATTGATTTTAAAAAAGAATATGACCATGTGAATTGAGACTTTTTGGACTTTGCTTTAGAAGCCAAGGGTTTTGGATGTAGGAGGAGGAAGTGAATTAGAGGGTGTTTAGACTCGATGAATTTTTTAGTGGTTCTTAATGGAATGTCACATGGAATATTTAATGCCACTAGAGGTCTAGGGCTGGAGGATCCATTGTCACATTTTCTCTTTACTTTAGTAACAGATGAGCTTAGTAAGTTAGTGGATAGGGCTAGAGATTATAATCTTATAGAGGGATTTAGGGTAGAGAGGAATTTGGTGAAGGTGTAATATTTACAATATGCAGATGATACTATATTTTTTATGTTAAGAGGGACAAGGAAAAATTTAAGAACGTAACAGAGGTTATTGAGGTTTTTAGAGAGATGTCGGGTTTGAAAAAAAATACGTTTGAAGAGTNGGGACAAGGAAAAATTTAAGAATGTAACAGAGGTTATTGAGGTTTTTAGAGAGATGTCGGGTTTGAAAAAAAATACGTTTNAGGGACAAGGAAAAATTTAAGAACGTAACAGAGGTTATTGAGGTTTTTAGAGAGATGTCGGGTTTGAAAAAAAATACGTTTGAAGAGTTTAAAAGTAGAAATTAACATCCAAAAAGAGAGACTAAATAGGATTGCAAATAGTGTAGGGTGCGAGATTGGGGAGTGGCCCCTAAAGTACTTGGGGCACCATTAGGGGCAAATATTTTGTCGGTGGTCATTGAGAGGGTCAAAAAGAGATTAGAGAGGTGAAAAAGGGCTTGTTTGTCAAGAGAAGGGAGACACGCATTAGTTACAATCAGTTTTGTCTAGTATTCCCATTTACCTTTTTGTCACTTTTAAGATTTCTAGAAAGATTGCTTGTATAATTGAAAAATTGATGAGATATTTTTTAGGGAAAGGAATCTGTAAAGGGAAAAAAGATCATCTTGTTAGGTGGGGGTTACTTTCCAAATCAAGGAGTAATAGAGGTTTGGGGGTGGGAGATTTAGTAAAGAGAAATATTGCTTTGTTAGGTAAGTGGTTNGACACTTTTAAGATTTCTAGAAAGATTGCTTGTATAATTGAAAAATTGATGAGATATTTTTTAGGGAAAGGAACCTGTAAAGGGAAAAAAGATCATCTTGTTAGGTGGGGGTTACTTTCCAAATCAAGGAGTAATAGGGGTTTGGGGGTGGGAGATTTAGTAAAGAGAAATATTGCTTTGTTAGGTAAGTGGTNTTCCAAATCAAGGAGTAATAGAGGTTTGGGGGTGGGAGATTTAGTAAAGAGAAATATTGCTTTGTTAGGTAAGTGGTTATGGAGATTTCTAATTGAACAGGGTGCTTTATGGCATGAATTTATTAAAAGCAAATACGGACTACATCCAAATGGTTGAAACTCGAATGTGATGGTTAGGGACTTTTTTTAGTGTCTTTGAAATTCATTTCACTGGGTGTAGAAGAGTTCATGAAGTATGTTAGAGTAGGTATGGGAAATGGTGAGAGAATTCAGTTTTGGAAGGATATATGATTGGATGAGCCTTCATTTTTAGAGTCCTTTCCATGTCTTTTTAGGTTGACTCGGTCTCAAGAAGCCTCAATTGCTAGTATTTATTGTGATTCTTCAAGTAAAGGGGGTTAGAGTTTTAATTTCTTTAGAGCCTTGAATGATAGGGTTGTGTTTAAGCTCTCATTTTTGTTGTCTCTACTTCAATTGGTTTCCTTAAATCCAAGGGTAAGGGATAAAAGAATTTGGATTCTTCATTCATCTAGAGGCTTTTCTTGCAAATCGTATTTCTATGCTTTGATTGATGACTAGTCCACTCTGTTTGAACCTCATCAGAAAATTGGAAGGCCAAAGTGCCTGTGAAAGTGTAGGTTTTTTGCTTGGACTGTAGCTCATGGAAAGATCAACACTAGCGATTTGTTGCAATGGAAAAAACCAAATGGTTGTCTTGCTCCACAATGGTGCATTATGTGTAAGTGTACTAGTGAAAGTGTAGATCATCTCTTTCTACATTTTCCGATTGCTCTAAGGTTGTGGTTTAGAGCTCATAGTGAATTTAATTTGAGTTGGGTCACTCCAAATGAATGTGTATCATTGTTCGAAATAAATAAAAGTGTGTTTGGAAAGAGCAGAAGACATTTTATTTTATGGGAGTGTGAGGTTATGACAATTTTTTGGGTGGTATGGTTGGAGAGGAATAGGAGAATTTTCGAAGCAAAGATGAAATTGTGGAGTTCCTTTGGGAGAGAGTAAAGTTCTTGGTCGCTTTATGGGCGTCAACTGCTAAAGAATTCGAGGATGTCGTTCTATTCTCTTACAATTGATTGGATGGTAGCATGTAACTAGATGAAAATTTCAATTGAATCATAGAATTGCATATTGTTCTTGCCTCTTTATATTGTAATCTTCTATACGGTAGGGTGGAAATCTTGTCCACTTTTACTCTATATTTCTTATTAATGAAATTCTTGTTTCTTATAAAAAAAGAAGCATCCTCATAACTAATACTTAGTGGTTGGATTAGAGGCCATCTAGAATATGGGATCACCTTAATTATAAGAAAAGATAAAAAAGTATCACAAAAGCAACACATAGTGAGATAATGCATCCATGTACTTGGACCTAATGATAAAAAATGCCATTGTATGTGTTAAGGGATGTCTTATAGCCATGAGGGGGGTATTTATGTACTTGTAGTCTTTATTATTATAAATACATTGGGCTAAGGGAGATAACCCTAATCTGATTATTGGGACTTTCTTTTAACATCAATTGACTAGCAGGAGACCTTTGCTCCTGTTACAAAGATGAATTCTATTCACACTCTTTTTTCTTGTGTAGTTAATCTAGGTTGGCCTTTATAACAACTAAATTTGAAGAACACATTCCTTCATGGTGACTTGGAGGAAGAGGTTTATATAGATATTGCACAAGGTTTTTCATCCCATTGTTTGAAAGGTGGGCATGGAAGATATCTATTTTTCAGCTTAAAGGGGAGTGTTAAGAGATGTATTATAGCCATGAGGGGTATTTATGTACTTGCAGTCTTATTATTATAAATACATGGGGCTAAATGAGATAACTCTAATCTGATTATTGGGGCTTTCCCTAAACAGCCACTCCATTCACACAAACCCTCTCTTCCTCTCTACTTCTTCTTTCTCTCTTCATATCTTAACAATATATTACTCTAAAAATCAGTACTAGGCTATCATTTTAATTTATGAAGCTTGACTACATAGAACATATAAACCAATGGTTGTCCAGAGCATGATGCACATATGTGGTTGGTATACTGAAGATGAATTCAAGTACGTGGATACCAACAGACAAGATGTGAACTAGCCCAAGTCAGACACACTAGTACTTAGACCATCAGACTATATGTGAACTAGTCCAAGTCAAACATAACATATATAAGTCTAAATCCTTGTGGACAAGGCAATTTTATAAAATCACCAACAAGCATGATTCAAGGAAACAAACCTGTTCGAGTGTAATAAAAAAAAAAGAAAAAGCAATGGACGGATAGCTTCAAAAGACAGATTGAAAAGGGGAAGAAAAAAAAAAAGAAAAGAGAAAGAAAGAAAACCAGAAAAACCCAAAATACTGACATTTCTCTTTTCTTTTGGGTTCTATCATAGCATCCAGTTCCTCATTGATAAAATATGTTAGTTCCATCAGAAAAGCAAACATTGCTTGAACAGCATGCAAATCTACATAACTATTCTATAAAAATTCAAGAGACGGAAAGAAATTCGTGCACGACATGAATAACACGATCTTCCTCAAGTAAATTAAATTTGTAAGGGTGGGTGAAGAAAGCAAGGGGTGAATTAAATTCCATGATCAAACTCTCAAGAAAGATTCTCAGCACAGAATCTAACTGCTACCGCTTATGAATTCAGTTTATACAACGAAAATAGACAGACAAGGGCTTCCGCTTCAATACAAATACAAGGAAAATAGATGTTATTCAACAGAACTAAGTGGACTACTAGAGATATCAAACAGAAAAAAAATACCGGTACCTGGTATTTTGGCCACCTTAACAATTTCAAAATCGTCCTCTTATTGAAACCAAATCAAACCCCGAGAGAGAGTGGTGAGAGAAAGAAAGACATAAGGATTCGCCGGAAACTCAACGGAAAACCACAGGATTTGTAGCTTGAAAATCCGGGAGAAAGACAGAGACGGGGGGAGACAGAGAAACTCACCGGACAGATGGAAGGGGAATCCCATGCGGGTGGTTCTAAGATAATACCTTCAATTTCATCCATTCATACTCCCTTAAAATTATTACCTTTATTTTTCTTTATACTCTTAATTATAATTTTTTTTATATTATATTTTAAAGTATCAATTTTTTTTATTTCACTCTAATATATAATATTTATTAATTTTTTTATAATAAATACATATGTGAGTGATTTGTATTGTCAATAAACAACTGTTTATTACATATATGCAAATCAAAAATAAAAAAATATTCATATATGGTTTTGACCTTCCTAAACTTTAAATTTCTTTCTTTGATTGATTTTCTTTTTCTTTCTAACAACAAAAAAAGAAAAGTAAAGTAATACTACGTCCTTGACAAAAAGTTCTTTAAGATTTCTCTCATTCTATCGATAGATTTTTAAGTTTGTTCTTATCTATTAGAGTAATATAAAATAAAACTAATATTTTAGAGTACAATGTGAGAAATTTTTTAATTTAGAGAATAGTTCAAAAGAATAGAGTATAATTTACTCTAAGTAATTTGCAACTCAAACATATGGGAGGAAAATGAATTAGAGAGAGGGAGAATGTTCTATTATATGAAAGAATATATACAAATCTAAACTAGATAATTATGTTCTACGCTGAACAGTATATTTATCAAATGTAAAGATGAATAATTCAAGATTACCTTCTGATTTTCTATCCCATCACAGATGTCTTTATGAAACTTCAATCTGTTGCACTTTCCAAACTCTTTAGGAGATTCTTCACTTATAATTTCTCTTCCCATATTTCGAAGTAAGTCATGCATCCTCAATTGATTTTTTTCATTAACTGTTAGTAAACATCTACTAGTAAGAACAGTAATTCCAATTTCTGAGAAAAAACCACCTCCATCCAATATATTAATTGCGCACTCTCTATCCATTCCGATGAAAAAACGTGCAATATTAAGGAATATATCCTTTACTTTATCATCATCTAGTGCATCGAAACTTATTCTAAGTTTTTTCTCAATTTGATCGTGAGGAACATGCTTCAATTTCTCAAATGTACTTATCCATTCTAGCATTGTTTTTCCAAACAAATATGAACCCAAAACTTCAAGAGTTAATGGAAGCCCTTTGGCATATTTCAATATGCCATCTGAAATCTCTAGATAATCTGCTAATGGCTTGATTTGTCTGAAGGCATGCCAACTGAAGAGCTGTAGAGACTTATCGTAAATCAATTCCTCAACCTCATATTTTTCATCTACCTCAATTGCATTTAAAAAATGCTCATCTCTAGTTGTGATAATGATTCTACTTCCAAATCCAAACCAATCACGATTCCCTGCTAATGATTCTAATTGGTTAAAGTGATCAACATCATCAAGGATGACAAGAATTCTTTTAGAATGAAGTTTTTTTCTAATCAAACTCCTTCCCATATGAATATTGCAAACATATAGATCCTTTTGCTTCAAAATTTCAGAAAGAAGTTGATTTTGTAAATCAACAAGACCATTTCGTTGTTCTGACACCTCCCTAACATTCGGAAGAAAACAAGCATTTTCAAACTGCCGAAAAATTTGATTATAGACAGCTTTTGCAATAGTTGTTTTGCCTATTCCGCCCATGCCATAGATCCCAATTATGCGAATGCCACTAGATTCAGTCTTTAATAACATACATATGTCATTGACATGAGAATCGATTCCAACTGGATGCTTGGCGACATTTAGATAGGTATGATTCACTTTACACAAAATCTCCTCAACAATTTTTTGGATAAACTTTGATTGATACCTGCAATTTTAATTCAAAAAAAATAATAAAATAACAAAAAAACTGACAAGTTGAAATTTCAAATAACTACTAGAAAACACAGTCAATTGGATGCTAACAAGACCCCACCCCCAAACAACTAGAGATAACAAGTGCACGAGGAACTGAAGAAGGTTAGCATTGGATTACATACCTATTTGCAACACTTTGCAAATCCCAGCCTGATAAATTCCCAGCTTCGTTAAGTGCTACTCTCCATCTCTTCACCTTCTCAATCTCAAAGAGACATTCGTGCCTAGCAAACGCCTCTGCAAAGCTCCCCGTTTGCTTACGTACATCAGATGGATTGACATCATAATATATGGGAAGAACCAACTGCCCAATTGTATTCCTGCATTCAAGGGCCTCCACAAGCTCATCCAAGCACCATCGGGAAGAAGCATAGTTCTTCGAGAATACGATAATAGAAATCTTTGACCCTCGAATTGCTTTCATCAATTCCAATGAAATGAGTTCTCCTCGTGGTATTTCATCAGCATCCCTGAATATTTGAATACCAGCCTGATCTAAAGCTGTGTACAGATGATCGGTGAAGTTTTCACGTGTCTCACCTCTAAAACTCAGGAATACGTCGTACATCCATAGAGGTGACGAAGACGAAGAAGAAAAAGAAGGGTTTTGAGTGATTTTACCAGCCATGGACAAACTCAAGACGGGATCAGATTGATGAAGTGTGAATTCATCATCTCGATGAACTGGTAGAGCAAGATAGATAAAGTCAATGGATTCCACTGGAATGTATAGAATATTTCTTTCAGCATCCAATCATAAAAGCTTCATATGTGAGCACTATTGTCTTATTTTTCTCTTACTCCNATTCCACTGGAATGTATAGAATATTTCTTTCAGCATCCAATCATAAAAGCTTCATATGTGAGCACTATTGTCTTATTTTTCTCTTACTCCGTTATTTCTTAGAAGAGTCTCATGCTAAAAAAAAAAAGAGTAGAAAAAGGGGAACGAAAAATTACTGAAAAATAATTCTGAACTGCGGGTCTAGGGGGGTCCAGTGGGAAATTTCAAAGAAAGCGAGCGGCACAATAGAGCTGGACTACATATTCTAGTGGTGCCAAGACTAACTTTCAGCAACTCTGGGATTTAGTATTTGTCGAGTGGGGACTGAAAAAGAATATTAAAAGTTATTGAATTAATGACTGGTGCAGGGTCCCGCCATTTGGCTTCTTGGAAGCTGACCATTTATATATAGTAATGGTCTAATGTTTTTGCCAGAGAGTGTTAATGACCAGTTATTTAATAAAAAGAATTGAGAATTATTTCAATTATAATGTACTAGTAAAGTAAATTAGGATGCTTTTTACTAAGCTTAAACTTGGGACATAGAGGCGCTTAGTTGCTCTCCTTATTATCTTTATTAACAAGAAACATTTTTGATGTGCACTCTATCACATAGTGCCTCATTTACCCACACCTAAGACATGCACCCCATCTTCTACTTGTGTTCTTGGAAAAACTCCCTATGCTACTTTTGTCTTCCTTTTAACTGAAATTTGGGTGTAGAGGTGAACAAAAGTGGAAATAATCAGGGATGTATGGATTCCCAAGAAAAGAGGAAACGTGATAGTCCTCCGGGATCGCCCCAAATCTCATAAGTGAATTGAAAGTTGGATTTATATTGACTTTCACCTGAATCGTCCCTCTATCCTCCTTAGGGGTTTGTTTTTCATACCCTGGTTCGAACAGGATAATTACGTCATGCAAATGTGCCTTGGATGATCCACATCTCATGGTCAGGCACCAATGAATACATTGAACTATTTATGTGGCTGAGAGCCCTCACAACCCAATCACAACGATTCTTACATTGAATCCTCTATATTATAAAATAGTTGCAATGCATCCCTCACACTAACTTCTGTCGTTGTTTTGTCAAATTCACGTTTGGCATGTTAGGAAGATTTGATAGAAACAACGGAAGTTAGTATGAGGTAACATTATAATCATTTTATGAAATTGAGAGTGCACTATAAGAAAATTAATTTCTGAGGGTGCAAATTAAATATTTTAAAATTATTCAGCATGCAAAGTGTGATTCTCCCTTTATTTTAAGGAATGTTATATTCCTTGGCAAAGACTCCCCTGGTAATTTGGTAGGTTACTGTGCAACTTTATGGAAGAGTAAAACCCCTCACAACTCCATCAGGAAAGTATGTTTGACTACCTCAATTTATAATATTCAAGGGAAATGAATCAATGGATCTACAATAAGGCACGGTTGACTCTCCAGCAGGAGAAAATATTCTTCATAACGGTGATATCATGCAATCATCACGACATAGTGTCATCAATTAATCACAAACAAACATATAGCACCAGTGGATCTCACAAATTTCAATAACCATCAATAACTTCCACATCCAATAACTATCACGTGGAATTAGTAGAATTTACTTATCTTACTCTAGATCATATAAAGCGATTGTGGGTGCGGAAGTGACAGTGGGAGCGGAAGCATGAAAGCGAAAAAATTCAAAAAATTCTAAGAGCGGGAGTGTCATATTATATATTTTTGTAATATAAAAATATTGAAAATAGATTTTAAAAAGTTAAATTTTATATACAAATCTACACTATTTATAAATGTTAACATCTGCGAAAAATTTTTGATTTCCTATTTTACCCCCTATTTATTATGGTATACTATTTATAAATGTCAGCATCTGCGAAATTTTTTTGATTTTCTATTTTATCCCTAATTATTATGATAAAATCAATTATACCCACCTATATTCTTTTATCTAATTTTTAATTTTCTGCTCCTATTTGAATTTCAATTTATTTTGGACTCTTTTGTAAAGACTTCTGAATTCTTTTAAACTCATTTAATAGTAGTACAATTATATACAATTTTTTAGATTTATATTAGGGGTGCAACTTGGGTGGGCTAACCCCGATTTTAACCCGAGCCCAACCCGAAAAATTAGGGCTTAAACTAGGATTTTTAATATTTGGGTTGAGCTTGCGTTAAAAAACCTCAACCCAAATTCAATTGGGGGCGGCCCTAAGGTTGAGCCATCGGGTTCACGGGTTGAACTAGAATATTAAAATTGAGCTCAACCCGATTTAATAATTGGGTTCAACCCGAATTAATACTATATAAATACAATTTTATCCTAGGGTTAATCTCAACTCAAGGGTGCGTCTTCCTCAGTCCTTCACTCACTCTCAGTCTCTCTCAAGGATACTGGTTGTGCAAAGATTTTGTATAAACAGTGAACTCTATGTTTGTGCAATGATTCTGGTTGTGTTTATTTGTGTTCTGTATGGTTGTGATTGTATTATCTCAAACATTGAATTCTTAATATTATGGTTATGTTAAAAACTTTATTGAAGTAACCCGAAATCAGCCTATTAAGTAACTCGAAATCATTAATCCGAATTCAACTCGAGCTCGCCCGAATTAAACTTGGGCAGTACTCGGGTTGAGTTTCTCAACTTGAGGTAGGTCTAGGGTTAGGGTTAGATTGAAGATTATAAACTTAGGGTTGACTGTCCAACCCGCCGAATTGCACCCTTAATTTATATGAAAAAGTAAAGTCCTATATATGTTAAATTATTATACACATGAAGTTCAACATTTGCGAAAATTTTTTGATTTCTTATTTTACTCCTAATTATTATGATAAAGTTAATTATACCCACCTATATACTTTCATCTAATTTTTGTTTTTTACTCCTATTTGACTTTTAATTTATTTTAGACTATTTTGTAAGGACTTCTAAATTCTTTTGAACTCATTTATTAGTAGTACAATTATATACAATTTTTTAAATTTATATGAAAAATTAAAGTCCTATATATGTTAAATTATTATACACATGAAGTTATCAGATTGAATTTCATGGTCAAATATATGTCATATTTTATTTTTTGGTATGTTATAATATAATAATATTATAAGTGATCTAATCAATCTATTTAACAAAGTAAAAATTAATAATACTATAATATAATTAGATATGCAAATGGGATTGAAGAGATACCTTAATAATTAAAATGCAGATTAATTATTAAGTACTTAATTTATTATTTAATTTAATTACACATATAATTCACGTTTTTTATAAAAAAATATTAAAATTTATTTAAGTGCAACGCACGTCATACATTGCTAATTTATAATGTAAAAGAGAGTGGCTTTAACATGCCGATCATACGGTCTCAAAATTATTCATCCAATGGTTAAGAAATTACAATTGCTTTCCTTAATATTACCCCCCCCCCAAAAAAAAAAGTCAACGATTACGGTTGATTTTGAAACATATCTTACGGTTTCAAATTTATTTATCTAACTATCAAGAAATTAACATTTTTTTCTTTAATATTTTTTCTTCCAACCAGTCAAAGATTACGGCTGACTTGGATCACAAGATTTTCTCTAACATAATAATTAAACGGTTTAAATTTGCCATTAATACCAACTGTGTAGTGTAACATTTTGAATTTGTATAACAGACAATGATAATATTTTAATTAAAAAAAATTCATCAATTTAACAGTTTAAAAAAAATAAGGGCACTGCTTAACACATTTATATTGAATATAATTAATTTTAATTTTATATATTTAATTAACTATCTCAAACTAACATGCCTTACACATGTCTTGAATCAAAAGATCAAGACTATTTTTTTTATCTCTTAAAAAAACTCAACGTTAATATATTTTTATAAATTAATAATTTTGTAATAACTTGTACTAATTAAAAAAATAATATTTTATAAATAATATTTGTAGATCTTTTTTTGATAGAAAATATTTTGGAGATATACTTTTTGATAAATTAGATTTGATTTTGATTATATGTATATAGATTAATAATCGATTTTGATTACATGTATATAAATTAATATTTTTTTTAAGTCAATTCTATTATATTTTGTGGATTCTATAATTTATAATATAAAACAGAGCGGCTTTAACAAGTCGATACTACGGTCTCAAATTCATTCATCTAGTGGTTAAAAAATTACAATTGCTTTCTGTAATATT
>CAUOFW020001837.1:152052-172305 GCA_963454935.2 Ilex paraguariensis | reverse complement strand
CCAAAAAAAAAAAAAAAAAAAAAAAAAGAAGTGTAAAACTGTAAATAGAAAGCTTCAAGGAAAAAGGGCAGAGAAAGCCATTGAAGAATGAAGCTCCACATGCCTATATAAAGCAGTACTCCTATGAGGTGGGCTATATCCTTTCAGTCAGCCTTCTAAAGTGCCTTAGCGCGTGGCTGCTAGCTGGAAAACCTTTTAAGTGAGGTGAGTACAGCTGCTTGCGACTATTGGAGCTATAAAATTTAACGATACGATTTTTTTATTGTAATTTTTTAAGGTTTGTGAATTTAGTTAAATGAATTCGCAAATTCATTTAATTGAATTCGCAAATTTATGGCAAATTCACTCTTAAATTGTGAATTCATGCACGGAGTTTGAGAGCATGGGTGTGTATAAGCGAATTGGGTGACTCAGGTCCTACTTTTTTATTCATAATTGATTGATGATAGTGATGTAGTGTTATCTTTACTTTAAATATTTTTCGAGTTTTTCATCGTATTCATACCCCCTCTAAAACATAATTTTTAAAATCAATCAGTTTTGGACTTGTTTCTTAAATCCATTCACTTTAAAAATGGACAAAAACTTCAATTTAAATAATATTTTTGAAAATGCCATTTAAAATGATGAGATTTACATATTTTAGGAACAAACAAAAATGGTAATTACTTGCAGCTATTAAGAATGGGGATGGGCCCTTGGAACAATACATGCTTCATTAGCGTTAACTGCAGAAGCGTGGGTTTTTCGACATGCATGCGCCATGGCAGTTGCAGAGAATTTTCAAGGGGTTATTGTTGAATCTGATTCTAAGTTGCTGATTGAAGCTATCCAAAGAGGGCCAACTTCGCTGTTAAGAGAGGTTGAGCCAATTCAAAGGCATTACTCCAGTAAAATTCCTTCAGTCCAGTTTCAAGTGGTGAACCGAGAGGACAAGCAGTTAGCTCATCTTGTTGCAACTTAAGCTAGAAGAGGCAGCTTATCCCCTCTCTGGGTGGATAACCATCCGGATCAGCTAAGGAGAGTAGTACAACAAAGGGAAGCAAGAGAGGTTAATGGTTGAAAACTGGTTTTTGTCCTAGTTTAATTTGGGTTTTTGTGTTGTTTGATGTACCTTTGTTTATGGAGCGACCAAAAAAAAATAAAGAATGGGGATGGGGCCCCGTTTATTTCATCTCTCCACCTCTGCGTGTATCTCTCCATATATCTCTCAGCCTCTCTGTGAATAGTGCACCAACAAAAACACACATCCACACACAGTAGCACCTTCAAACACACACACACAAATCCGATATACGCCCAGCTCCGGTATCCTTCACCAAACTCACTGCCCTAATAAATGATGTGAATACCCCTTCTACCCAAATCCATTTTGCTGCCTTCAATAACTTAATTAGAGGGTGTGTAAAATAAATTCAATGTTTTTCTTATGAAATTTTTGAACGAAAGTACAAGCCATGATCATAGAATGGAATACGTGTTGGAAGTGGGGATTGAAGAAGTGTTGATTTTTGAACAAAAATCATCAAATTCATATAAATTTGATAGGCAGATGAAAAGCCATAGATAGAGTTTGATTCACTATCAAATATGTGTATGTGTATATATTTGTGAATGTTGGTTGATGCAATTATGTGTGCAGGACTGTTAACCGATAGATCTACAGAGAGAGGTGGTGGGTTAAAAAGGAAGATGAGGGAGGATAGAGGAGAGGAGACATAGGGGAGGGAAAGAATAGAAGAGAATTTTGAAAATATGAATCCGAAAGATAAAGTGAGCGACAGAGTGAGGTGCAGTCTATGTTGCCTTTTTATAGAAGAAACACAATAAAACAGGTAGTAATGCGTCGTCCCTAGGACATAATAACCTAACCTACTTGATTGTTGCATCACTCAGATTTGTACAATAGAATAAAGTAGAAACTTAACACGATACTTTTTATCTTGACCGTTGAAATTTCATAATTACTTTTGTATTTAATCAGATAATAATTGTTAGAATTAAATAGATAAATGATTGTTGAAAAACTAGTCATTAGATCATTCGTATTCAGAAACTGAATTTTTAGTAAGAAAGTTATTTTGGAAAGTAAAATAAAATACTAAAAAAATGGGCTTGCTATTACTTAATTATTTTATTTTGGTGTGTGCAAGGGTGACCCGTAGCCTAGGCATGAATTACGTTGTTCAATGCGCTTAGTAAATTTTAGAAACTCGATGGTCTCATTCTTGTGCACACAAGAGTTTCAAGGTTTCTTGGTCTCATTCTTGTGGATATATATGATATTATTTGAATCTAAAAATTTGATCTCATTTATTATTAATTATGATATTTGAATTAGCTGTAAGTCTCATCAAATATTAGAACTTGTTCTTCATCCAACGAAACCACATGATCAGGTCAGCAAATAAAGTTAGATTTTTTTATTTAAATACTATTATTCTCTCTCTCTCTCTTTATATATATATATATATATATATTAGTTATTGCACGTGCCTGAAGGCATTATATAACATAAAAGAAAAATCGCAAGCAATTGCCCAAATTAAAAAATAATGACTTGAAAACATTTATACAAAATTTTCTTTTAAAATGACTGAAATATACTGTCGACCATATCTTCCATATTAATGGAATTATCATAAAAATATACAAAAAACTTATCAAAACAACACCACATATATAAATACCAAAAAAAAAAAAATATTAACTGAACCTAATAAAGTTTACAATATTTAAGTAATAAATAAAATTAATAAAATATTACTTATTTATAAGACTCGTGAATTTATCACCACGACTATCATTCAACCTAATAACACAACATAATTATAAACTCAATTTCCAAATTTTCAATCCACCACATATAATAAATACTTTAAGAAAAAACAAACAAATACTAAGGCATTGAGTCCAAAACTTATGATATAAAAAAAATAATTAACACTCAAAAACACAACCTTGACACAATATCATTCCACAAACACAATTTGCAAAATCGAAGTAGTAAAGAATACGTTGATAAAAAAAAAGTAGTAAAGAATACAAATTTTTATTAAAAAAAATGACACATGCCAGAGTCATTCCTAAAACACATCTCTTTGAAATGCTCCTCTAGTCTTGGGGAGAATTTACAAAACACCATTCTATCGAGACTTGAATAGTGTATCAAAAATATTTTACTTGCCATAGTCATTCATAAAACAAATCTCTTTGAAATGCTCCTCCAGTCCTTGGGAGAATTCGCAAAACTCCACTTCTATTAGGACTTGAACGGAGTATTGAAAATATTTTACTTGACATCTTAAAAAATTGGAATAAGCGGGACTTATTTGCTCATTATTTAAACACCCAATACTCCCCAAACTCAAGTCATTATGTCTCATTTTTTTTTGTATTAAAAAACTAAAATTTCATGGAGTCTACATCTATCCAAAATTTAAAGTTACATAACAAAAATAATTATTCACTCACTCGATGAAACCATATATTAATTTAATGGGTCACTTCAATTCATTAGTAATGAATTTAAAAAATCGTCACCGTACAATCCAAATACCAAAAAAAAAACAAATTAATTACCATGATAAAATTAATTTTTCGCACTGAACACCAAACTGTTGAATGAAAAGTGGGCACCATGATTAGATTAGTTACCACTAACAACTATGAACTTTTACAACACAATACAATAATAATAATTTGCAAGAAATGTCTTCACATGACCATCAATGAAAAATATACCCAATCTTGACTGAAAGATTTTCATCACAGGATTGATTGAGTCCAAATTTATTCTTGGAATATGGATCCAAATTCAGAGGAACAGGAAACATTAGCTTAATGACATTGGGTGAAAATCTTACTTGATTCAATTTTTTTGTGTGTGTTTATGATTTGTTGAATTCAAATGACTCATGAAGCAATAAGGAGGCTATCTAAATATACATGAGTTAAAACTAATTAAAACACACAAAAAAAAAAATAAAGTGATTCAAGATTTTTTATTACTGAAATGATTTGAGTTGAGTGGAAGACAATTCAAGAGAAAAGCTATATTCGGGATAACAAAATGAAAGTAAATCAAACAAAACAAAAATAGATAAAATTAGAGAAAAAGGACAAAAAATTGTATCCTTGTAGCATCATTGTTTGCAGAATTGTGGGTTTTCCAAAAGTCCTCAATTTTTTTGTTTTATATTGTATCATCATTGTTGTCTATTCCCTTTTTTGTTTTTTGTTTGTTTGGCTTTAATTTCTGAGTCATTATAAGCCCAAGAGAGATAAGGATGTATCTTGGGCTTAAAGAACCCCTTAACCCTCCACACACATGCAATCAGTTTGTCTAATATGTACCTTGCAATTACAAAGACGTATGAAAGCACATCCATATTCATGGTATATGGGATAGATGGTACAGACTCTTGATTTCATCTGGCACAGACTCTTGATTTCATCTGAACCATCCATATTCATTGTATATGGGATTGTACAAAACCCACAAACATATTTGTTATGACACAAACACATTCATGATCTTAGTCTTGAAATCTAAAGCCAAATTCTTCATCAGGATAGATTTTTCACCACACTACATGAAGCCATCGCTTTCTTCTCATTGTTGGTCAATACATCACACTCTTAGGAAAAGCATTCCAAGACAAAGAGTATTTGGGTGGACCATTTCCCTAGCCAGAGCAAATTGGGCTTCACTTTCTCTATACATACAAACAAAACAGTAAACGTCATTGTGAAAATCTGAGCAATATCCTAAAGATTCAGGTCTCTGGGATCCTTTATGAAAAGCAAATTGGATCATATTGAAGCAAAATTTCCATCACCAAATGAGACAGAGAGGGGGAGACATAAGTTGGCGGTGGCTATGCAGGTGATGGTATCGAATAGTCACGATTGGGCACCTGACAGTGTTACCAAAAGAATGGGGAAGATAGAATGGACGGGGAGATGAGGCACCAGAGATAGGGAGACATGGGGAGAGAGTGAGGAGAAGGGAAAAAAAGAGTCTGAGCTGAAGAAGAGAGAATGAGAGAAAAAGGGGGAAAAACAGAGCGATGGGATGAGAGTCCGAGAAATCTTGCGGAATGAGAGTTTTATTTGCTTTTGGTTAGGAGAGTCCAAAATTCTTGAGTAACTTATGGGCGAGAAATCAAATTTTGATATCAATTATCATCGTCAGATCAAAAACCTGAAAATGATATGAGTTGCGAATAACTCAAGATAAACTTTTTTAACTACTTTATTATATAGAGAGAGAAATGAGATGAGATAGTGTGTTTAAAATATATAAGAGATAAGAGAGAGAGAAAGTTATATGAGAGATAGAAGTGTTAGAGTTAAGTCCAATTATGATCGTTGGATCCGTATTTATGAGATGATTTGAACCGTTTTTTATGTTGGGATTACGTTGTTCGTTGGATGTATTTATGTTTTGTCTCAAAACAATCTGAATCTCTCTTTGTCTTTAAAATTTAAACTCATTATACTTTATTATATAGATATACTCAAGTACTTTTAAAAATTTAGTCGATGTGAGATTGAGTTTCACACATAAAGTACTCTTTTGTTAAAATACTCTAACAATCCCCCACTTATTTTAATAAAAGATATACCACAGAAGTAACATGACAATATATAGAATATCATGAAGTGTAAAAATGACAACGCCTTTAAACCTTTACTTTGTGTTTCAATGTTCTTGTACTAGAATAAAAAAGAGGACTTAGCCTTTAGCCGATGACTACTTGAGGGCACACAAAACCATATCACATACATGACATTCAAAATGTCCTAAATCAAGCTTAAAAAATCAAACATTTTTGGCCTTGTGCTTTATCCTAGTTTTTTGAGTGCTCTAGAGAATTAGTCCCAATTCTCATAAGAAGCACCCATCTTCCACATTCATATAGGTGAATCTATCAAGGATGTTCTCGTAACTAAGACATCCCACCCAAAGAGGGCAATATAATTCATTAAGAGATATTGATCTCATTCTCCATATTTTTGTTGCAAGATCACATGTACTTTACAACACAGGGATGAAGAAGGAAAATAACATTCTAACAATGATATAAATTTTATTGATTCATGTTCCACAAATCAACTCACTCTTTAATTTGTTTGTCCCATTAACCTAGTTCTTGGGTCCTCCGGTCCCTAGGTTGGATATCCTCATATGAAACTTAATCGGATTTGGGCTTGAGTCCAATTTCCCTTAATGTATTCAAGATCTTTTCTCTAGCTAGAGTTTTTGTTAACGGATCAGCAAGATTGTTAGTCGATCTCACATAATCAATATTAATCACAGCATTATTTAGGTATGATTTCACAGATTTGGATTTTTCATTATAGTATTTATTACGTACTCTACCTATTATGACACTGCTGTTATAATAAATTAACACAGGTGACACTAATTTAACCCACAAAAATATATCAAATAATAAATCACAAAGCCAACTAGCTTCTACACTAGCTGAAGCTAGTGTTATCAACTCAATTTCCATTGTTGACTTTGATTTCCAACTTATGGCTTTATTAACTAAAGTATAAACATAACTTGTAGTAGGCATAGAATAACCTGATTGGGTGTTCCAATCTACATCACATTAACCTTTAAGGACAACATGATATTTTTTATAGAATAAACCAACATGTGTAATTCTTTTAAGGTATCTTATAAGAAGATATATCGCATTCCAAGAATTCATATAGGTCTACTAGTAAATTTATTAAGCACACCCACCACATAGGCAATGTCTGGTACAATCAGTGGCATATCTAAGATTATCAATTATGCTTGCATATTCTATTTGATTAACTACATTATTATCTCTTTCTATTGTAAATAAATGAATGCTTGGATCAAAAGGCATGCAAGCAAGTTTACAATCAAAATATTTATATCTTTTCAAAACTTTTTATATGTAATGATATTGATCAAGCATTATTCCATCAACATTTTTTTTGTGATTTTCATGCCAAGAATCACATTTGCTTGACCCAAGTCTTTCCCGCCACCACCTTCAGATAGCGTTTATCGTCTTGATGATCCAGCTGATGATGCATTCATAGACATGGGTTACTAGAGGATCGCGGGGCATCAGTCACAACTAGAATTAATGGGGATGTCTACAGCCTAGGACTTTTATTGTTTTGTTGTTTTTCACTTTAAGACTCTTAAATTTTTTCTTTTTTTATGATTTCGGAACTATAATCTTGGAAGTACTTATGACTACAAACTATGCTAAATGATACTATCCTTGATACAACATCAATGTTGTTTCTTTTTAGATGCTTAATTGATCTTTCATTGTTATAATCATGATATACATATTTTGAGCTAGTACACCATCTATTGCTTGTGTTACATATGTGTCATTTGTTTATGCATTGTGTTCCTACCTATGGCAAGTGATTGTGATCCATGCATCTCGTCCTTATTGATTATGCTAAAGGGGGAGAAATATGTGTATGTGTATTAATACTCTTACCAATATTAATCATCGTGTGATACTTCATTTGCGAAGGAAAAAAGATACACACATACACAATATTCGTACTGAAAACAACTTTTTTTTTTTCTCAAAATGATAAGAGAAAACATGTTTGTTACGCGCAAAGTTGAGGGGGAGCCTGATCACTCAATAACCTCAAAATGATTTTAGATGTATGTATAAACTCAGGGGGAGCATATGCTTATTAAATGTAAATGTTTATTTTTGTTAAGTAAAACCTTGATAGTCTCAATCACATATAAGCCAGTGACAAATATCAATAGTTCATCAAAATATAAACAAATAATAATATGTTCACTATTTTCAAATTTTAAATAAATGCATTTGTCACTCTCATTAGCCTTAAACTCATTAGCTAAAATATACTGATCGAATTTTTCGTGCCATTGCTAGGGTGCTTGTTTAAGGCCTTATAAAGATTTAATTAATTTACAAACTTTACTCTCATGTCCTTGTTGAATAAACCTCTCTGGTTGGTACATATAAATTTTTTTTCTCTAGATCACTATTCAGGAAAGCTATTTTTACATCCATTTAATGTATTTCTAAATTATGTATAGTAGCTATATATACTAGCAATCTTATGGATGTAATTCTAGAGACAGGAGAAAATGTATCAAATAAATCTAATATATTTTTTTTTGTTTAAAGCCTTTAGCTACCAAACTTGGCTTCATACTTATCTATCATGCCACTAGATTTAGGTTTTATCTTTAACTCCCATTTGCAACCTATAGTTTTATAAGTAGGAGGTAAATCTATCAATCTCCATGTTTTTTTTGTTATGAGTGAATTATATTCATCATTTATAACTTCTCTTCGTAAGTCTAAATCAGGAGATGTTAAGGCTTCTTGTAAGTTGGTTGGATCTCCTTCAACATTATAAACAAGGTAATCTGGACAAAAATATTTTTTAATTCTACTCCTTTTACTCCTCATAAGTTCAAATTCCTTTTGTTCTATATTATTAGTCAACGATGAACTAAGAATATCACTAGACTTTGACATATTATCATTACCCCCACTATTTTTATATTTAAAAGGGCATTTATCTTCATGAAATATAGTATCTAGTGATTCAATTATTACATTATTTTCTAGGTCTAAAAATATATATACTTTACTAGTTAGTGAATACGCAATGAATACACATCTAGTGACTCTTATTCTTAATTTAGGAATTTTAGGATCAGTTGTACTAACATAAGCTAAGCAGCCCCTTTAATGTAATCCAAGCTAGACTTCCTTTTCCTCCACATTTTATAAGGAGTGACTAGACTTTATTTACTAACTCTGTTCATAACATAATTTTCAGTTAAAACTGCTTCTCCTCACAGATTTTTAGGTGCACTAGATCTAGTTAACATTGAATTGGTTAAATTAATTAAAGTTCTATTTTGATATTCAGCTACACCATTAGATTGAGGAGAGTATGGTGGTGTAGTTTTATGAACTATTCCTAAAGATTGAATATGAGTAATTAGTCTAAGCAATTCATACTCTCTACCCTTATCACTTCCAAATCTTTTATTTTTTCTGTCAAAATGATTTTTACTTTTTTTTTTAATAAAAGTTGTGAGTTTTTCAAAAACATCACTTTTATTTTTCATAAGATAAACATAAGTGTAGTTTGAAAAGTCATCGATAAAAATTATAAAATATCTTTTTCCACCACGAGTCAAAATTACTTCAAATTCACATATGTCCGCATGTATCAACTCTAATAATTCAAAATTTCTTTCTAATTTGACATTATGTTGTTTTTTTATTTTTGTCATGCCACAATATTCACATTTTTCAAAATCATTGTGTAGTTTAGGCAATAAATTTAAATGACTCGTATTGTTTAGATATTTGATATTAACATGACAAAGACGAGTACGCCACATATTCACACAAGAAATAATATAAACGGCATAAGTAGTTTCATTATTTCAACATTCAATTTAAGCGTACCATCACAAGAATAACATTTACCAACAAATGACCCATTATTGGTCAGTACAAATTGATCAGATTCTATGGTTTTCTTGAAACCAACACTATTTAAAAGATAACTAAAAACTAAATTCTTTTTCATTTCAGAAGTTTAAAACATATCTTAGGGTCAAAACTCGATTAGAGGTAAATTTGAGGCAGACCTTTCCCGTGCCCAAAACTCTCATAATATGTGAATCACCAAACAACATTTTTTTTTTATTATTTTCAACAGGAGAGTAAGACTTGAACCAAGATTTATCATGACAGACATGCCTAAAAGCTCTAGAGTCTACCCAACACCCTTTATTATTTTCAATAAAATTAACCTCAGTAATCATTGCCACAAGTGGTTCCTCAGTCGCATTAACTTGATGAGCATGACCACTTTTTTCAAAATGATAATCTTTGGCCTAATGTCTAGGTTCCACACACAAAACAAGCACCAGTATTGGACTGATTATTTTTATAATATGGTACTTGTTTAGAAGGGACCTTAGTTTGATGCTTGGTTCCATTTCTTTTGAAAAGGGTTCTGATTGGTATTCCTATTGAAAATTTTCATATTTTTACCTCTAGGCTTCAAATAGGCGTTGGTTCTAGCATTTTTACCCTTAGAGATGTTATCACTTGGAGGTGAGAAATTGTACCTTGTTATTGTTTCCATCACCAATGAGATTACCATTATTGTGGTTGTTTTTGTCTTGTTTTTTGGTCTCCTCCTCAATTCGAAGCCGAACCATTAGATTCACCATGCTTAATTTTGATTGGTTGTGATGAAGACCCTTTTGGCATTCCTTCCACGAACTCGACAGTTTATTGATAACTTTTGTAACTTGTATCTGTTCATCTACTTTATTTCCCTCATACACCATCTCGTGATCAATCATATGTTACTCGTGTTTAAGCAATTATATATTTATTTTCTATCATCTGGAATTTGAAACAGCGGCTACAAGTATATTTTTGTGTCCCCGCTTCTTTTGTGTCATAGTTTGTCTACAATGCTTTCCAAACCTTATTGACAGAAGAGTAAGCATTGGAATAGTAATCATATAGCTCATTAGAAAGATGATTGAGCAAATAATTGCGACACAAAACAAACATTTAAATGATGTTTTTTAAAAAAACATCACTTAGAATGACATTTTTTTAAAAAAAAATCACTCAGAATGACATTTTTTAAAAAAACATCACTTAGAATGACATTTTAAAAAAAAACATCACTTAGAATGACANTAAAAAAACATCACTCAGAATGACATTTTTAAAAAAAACATCACTTAGAATGACATTTTTATCCTTAGAAGACATCATTTGGAATGAGGTTTTATTAAAGTGATTGAGTTTGAAAAATAAGTTTTGATGATGCACAAATTGAGTTTGCACACAACTTATCAAGTATGAGTAATAAATGTAGTAATTAAAGTAGAGAGAAGACGAGAATTATAGTGGTTCGGTCAAGGTGACCTACGTCCACTTTTGAATGGCTAGGGTCGCTGGGTATTTTATTAACTCAAGTATGCAGGAGACCAGAGAGTTACAGGCTAAAAGGGAGAGGAGAGAGTTGTGCTCAACAGAGTGTGATGGTGCCCCTCAAGTGTTGGTGGAGCTTATAATTTATAGTTGTCCCCTAACAGATTTGGGCGACTTAATAGTAACCAAATAACTATTTTAGTGGAGTTGGTGACTTCTTCTCAACGGGTGAGGTGGTTGAGGTGCTCTCCGTGAGACTCGGACAAAGGATGACTGGGGTATTGACTATTTCCAAGGTGGCGTGGATGAGCTCTTAGACGACTTTGCATGCTCTTCTACTGATGTAATTCCTGGAACCTGATGAGCTTTATCAGGTGCAGACTCTTTTGGGCTTGACTAGCTGAACCTCTTGGAGTTGGACTCTTGGACTTGTAATATGAGTTGGTTTTTAGGCTTAACCCATCAAGTTTAAAAGTGACTGGTTTTAAGAATAATGTTTTGGAGGGGCATTGTTATGGTGAAAACTACATATTCTCTCCTCTAATGGATCATCATCGTTGCTGTGAGGACTAGACTTGTTTCAATGAAATTTAAGGACAACTATAGAAACTAAAGGAGGCAAATGCTTCATGATTGACAGCTATCGAATGCTTGTTTTTTGTTAACTGGTAGATTTTGCATGTTTTGATATTTTGGAAGTCCATTCATCTAACAAATCTATGGCGAAAATTGGAAATTTATCAACAACCCTCCTAGATTTATTTTCTTCTATTTTTTTTTTCCAGAAATGTTATATTGAATCTAGGTTGGGGACCTAATCAGAGATGTAATTCAATTTTAGACGCAATTCAGATTAATTCCCCAAATTTGGTTCAATAATATTTTCTATTTTATTGATCCTTCTGATATTACTGCAGGCAGTGGTGTTGTAACCTATATAGTCTACCTTGTATTCAGACACAGCTCTTTGCTTTGTTATATAATTCATTCATTTATACCCCAAAAATAGTTGTCTATGAGATTTACTAACTTCATTGTAGAACTTGAGTGTATGAAAAGTTGTCAACTGGCAGGGGAAGATATGATTAAACATTTTGTTGATGGGTTTATTTTGTTCAAACATTCAACAATCTTCAACACTATGTTAATGTCTAGAAAAGTACTGCAGCAGCACCACCAGGAAGGAAGATTGATTTGAAATAGGCCAAAATTAGCTTGGAACCTGTAAAAGAGGATATGATAGATCACCAATAGAAGGGAATTATAGAAAACAAAATTCATGTAGCTGACCCCAAATAATTGAGATAAATGTTTTGTTGAGTTAAGTTGAGTTATGACAAAGGACCGCAACAAAATTTGTGGAGAAAATCAAGCAATAAATATTGCACCAATGGGTAACATTTTTTTGTAAGCAATTTTAATTTATTAAAAAATTTTCTCAAATAAGAAAAAAATTTATAATTATTCTTTTGTAAAAGAAATTTTTATGCATCGTACTAAATAATAATTCAACTACATAGGTTCAGACATGTACTAGTACTTCTACAATTAAAAAAGCATCAAATAAACTCAAGTGCAATATCTCAAGTGTAGTCTCAGAGCAAGTCAATCATAACTTTGAAGCCACTAAAACTTCAAAATAAGCATTAAAATCTAAAAATTTTGAGCAACAATGTTCATGCTGTTCTACTCGTCAAAGGTAAAGACGAATTCCACCTCATAAGGTTAATAAATGAGTAAAATTTTTGTAATTAATTATACGGATCGTTAACGAATCTTGGGACTACTGTTCTAATAACACTATGTGGTAATGCTAGTATGGTGTAACCGTCAGTGCTAGGGAGAGTGATGTGAAAAATTTATTATACAAAAGAAGGTAGACCGAGAGAAAGAGATAGGAAGGGATAGACGTGATGGTTGAAGTTTACAGTTAAAAGAAATTGTTAGATGGATTAGCTTCTCAAGTTGCATTAGAATGCTACAATGAATTGGTTAAGGTAGTTAATCAAATATTAAAACAAGATCAGAAGGCAATAGGTATTTGATTGGCTTATAGAAAAAATAAGAGTGAAAATTGAAATCAAAAGTTTGTTAAGTTTACTGAAATTAATATGTTGTATAGATATATTAACGAACTAAGCTTGGTCGAGAGGAGAGCTTGGGCTCAAGTTTAAGCTCAAGTACATTAAAGAGCTTGATCTTAGAAAAATTAGGAGGCTGAGTTTGAGGAAGGTATTTGAAACTCGTCATTGAACCAAAACCAAGCCCAAACAATCTTGAACTCGGCTCAATTCGGTTCATTGGCAATCCTACTCTATGCTATGCTTGAGACAAAATACTTTAACTTCACTTACAATTTTAACTAGGATTAAAGACAAGACTACCTCAAAACCACCCTGCACCTCGATCTCCACCCTTCCCTCCTAGTCCTACCACCCACCCCAAAACCACCTTTCATAGAAGCATCACCATCACCATTCCAGCTAGGGGTGCAACTCAGGCGGGTTGAGAGGTCAATTCTAGCTCAACTCTAGGTATATAATCTTCTACCCTAATCCTAACCTTAACCCTATCTCAACATGAGGTACTCAACCCGAGTACTGTCCGAGTTTAATTCAGGTAGGTTTGTGTTGAATTTGGATTACTTAATTATGGCTAATTTTGGGTTAAAAATCGGGTTGAGCTTGAATTACTTAATTCGGGTTATTTTTTGAAGTGTAAATTTGATTTTTTTAAGTGTAGATCTAATTTTTTCAAATGATCTAAGATGAAGGGTGAAACATAGATGAAGAGAGAATGAGTGAGAGAAGAAGGAGTGATGAGTGAGAGAGGGAGACTAAGAGTCTAAGACAACTCAGATGAGCGACGATTGAGAGAGGGAGGCTGAGAGAGGGAGGAGTGATGAGTGATGAGTGAGAGAGGGATCTGAGAGTGATGGAGGTACAGGAGTAAAGACTTGAAGTAAAGTGAAAGTTTGGAGTTTAAAGAGTGAAGATGAATACTAATCCTAATTAAACATATTTATATATTTATGTATATTCGATTCAACCCGATTTTAATATTCTAGTTGCACCCGACAACCCAAGGCATTAACCCGAGGCTTGCCCAAATTCAATTTGGGTTGGAGTTTTTTTGCTTAAACCCAACCTAAGTATTAAAAATTTTAACTCAAACCCTATTTTTTTTTCAGGTTAGATTCGGATTGAATTCAGTTTGGCCCCAAGTTGCACCCCTACCTAAACCAAGCAGCCCAAACCCCTCTTTTTTTCCTTTCTATACATTAGACCTCCATTTACTTGTGTGAATAGGGAATTAGTATGTTGATCATTGTTAAAAAGGGAGTTGTGGTTATTTGGTAAGAAATGAAAGTAATGTTGATATTTCATGAGTGGAGGCCATTGAATGGAGTTAAAAGGGAGTTATGAGTAGCTATTTGAGGAGAAAAAAAAGGTATTGAAAAATTTAGGAGTGAAGACCAAACTTTTATTTTTTTTAGTACAAAAAACTGGATATGTAGATAAGTCAATTTACATATCCGTTAGAGAGCATTATTTCTCAGCACTACACAATTATATGTATAGGATCCCATTGCACCTACATTGGAGCCAAAACTAAGGTCCCACAACGTGCTTTGGGCATTGAAGAATAAGTTTAGTTCTAACAAATTGCTGTAATTATATAAAATTCAATTTTTTACCCATTAGACCAAACTTTCTCATTTCCATCTATCAAAATTCTCAGATACTAGTTGGCGTGTATATTATGTGCACCTTGTAGTCAAGTAATGACCACAATCAAAGTAAGACTATGTGAGACAGCCTAATGTGTTATAAATTGCACACTTTTTAGAGGTCAAAAGGGTCATTTATGGTATCTTGAAAAATGCTAAAAGTATGTTGGTTCATATAGTCACTTGTTCAGAGAATCAAGCTTGTTGGAGTATAGTCTAATTTATTAGGGTTTGGAGTATAGTCTAGTTATTAGGGTTTCTTTTCCCTTTTTAACCCTTACTATGACTTTATATTTTACCTAGACCACAAGGATATTCAAGTCATTTTGTATTATTATTTGACTATATACATGGGGCTTTACTCTTAATTTGAGTATCCCATTCACATACAAATATTTCTAGGTGGTATCAGAGCCATTAACCCTAACCCTAACTCTAGCCCCACCAAACATAGCAACTAGACATCACAGCACCAGCAACTAGAACACTCCACCGACTGCTCTACTGTTCAGTCCACAGAACCAGCAACTAGCCATAACCAGCCACCAGTAGGAACATCATAGCAACTGCATCCTAGTGCAAACCCGATGATAAAACGACGTTGAAACTTCGCATCAAACTGACAAAAAAAAAACGAGAAAAATCGACAGCAATAAACGACAGTAATACCAAGCAAGCCGCAAAACTAGTAGTCAAACTGCCTCACCTCAATCCACCGACTAACCAACTGCCTCACCTCAATCCTTACTACCATTAAATTGACAAAACCAACCCACTCCACCAGAAAACCAACACAAAGCACCACCGACACACTAACCAATTAGACCCAAGCCCTAGCCACAGCCAGTGACGACCGAACCAACCCAGTGACAACATCACTGCCTACTGCGCATTGCACACCTTTATGCTTCAGGTTCTTCATCACAGTGTTGTCAACCACTGATTTGTTATTCCTAGAGGTGTAACATCTAACACCTTTTTAAGTGGGGATGAATCATTTTCTTCGTTGATTTGCTCTTGATGCAATAGATCATTTATTTATATTTATTGAATTTCTGGGCACCGTGACTTGATTATTTGGGAGCTTTTATGGACCTTCTTTATTTGTCGCTACTGTTCGATTTCGACTGGAGGTATATTGTTCTCCCTTATTTTATTCCTCTATTTATCTTAGAGTTAGGTTTTTTTTTTTTCTGTCATAGGTGCCCATGTATTATTATTGTTATGGCTGCTACTGTTGAGATCTCTGCTGTTAGTACTTCCACCTGGAATGTACCTCCCGATTCTCGTCAGTGTGATTATTGTGGCCGACCAGGACATTTCAGGGCTACTTGCTGGAAGCTTTATTCGGAGCTTAAGCCACCTCCCACTTGGAATGTACCTCTTGGTTCTCGTCAGTGTGATTATTGTGGCCGACCAGACCATCTCAGGGCTACTTGCTGGAACCTCTATCCAGAGCTTAAGCTGTCTCCTCGCAGTCGTACTGCTGTAATTGTTGAGGTAACACCACCTACTGCCGCTGTTCCTACTATTGCTCATCCTCCTTGGTAGAGTGATATGGATATTATCATTTCCCGATTAGATATACTTATGTTCGCCCTGACTTCTCAGGGTTTGACTACTGCTACTACTATCACTATAGGTATACCTCATACTTTTTATGCTCGCACCAGTTCGTCTCCCATTTGGATGTTAGATTTAGGTGCACATGGTCATATGATAGGTGAGACCCATCACTTCACTACTTTTAACGAGTAGTTACATACACAGGTTCAACTAGCAGATGAGACACATGCCCCTATTATTAGTAACGGTATAGTCCGCTTTCCAGATGGATTTACATTACATTCAATTTTTCATGCGCCAAAACTGGCCATGAATCTATTATCCGTACGTCAGTTAGTCAGATATTTTCACTGTGCGATTGTGTTTTTGTCTGATTCATGTTATTTACAGGACTTGAGTACCAAGAGGATTATTATCAGGGGACATGAGAGAGATGGATTGTACTATTTAGGCGATCCACCTCTAGTTTCACTAGTTCCTCCACCTCTATCACCTGCCCCTGCTTTGTCTTTATCTATTCCTAGTTTGCATGCTAGTATTTTGCCTAGTACTTGTCGTTATGATTTTTCATCACAAACTATTCAGTTATGACATGATTGTTTTGGGCATACAAATTTTAAATATTTATGTATGTTATTTTTTGCTTTGAGTAATGCTTGTGTTGGTGGTAAACTTGACTGTGTTATATGTTTCTTATCGAAACATGTCCGGACCAGTTATATTCCTCGCATGCACCAGTCACCTAAGCCATTTGACCTAATACACTTTGATATTTGGGGACCCTCTCCTGTTACTGTTTTGTCAGGTGCTCGAAACTATGTGACATTGATAGATGACCATATTTGTTGTACTTGGGTCTACCTTTTGCATAGGAAGTTTGATGTACTCTTTGTCATCACTCAGTTTCTCCAAATGATTAAGACACAATTCAATATCATTGTTTGTGCTCTTCATTCGGATAATGCCAAAGAATATATGTCCGATGCCTTGGTGTCTCATCTTTTTTCTCAGGGTATCCTTCAGCAGCTCATTTGTCCATATACTACTGAGCAAAATGAAGTTGCTAAAATGAAAAATGGGAGTTTAATAGGGATGATACGTTGTATGCTTAGAGGTATGAGAGTACCAAAATCTTATTAGCATATTACTGTTTTAACTTCTACCTTTTTGTATAATTGTACACCGAGTCGTGTTATTCAGCATAGGACTCCCTTACATGTCTTATTCCTTGAGCGAACACTTTTTTCAGTCCCTCCTCATGTTTTTGGCTGTACATGTTTTGTTCAAGATCGGTCTCCTACTCGCCATAAGCTTGATGATAAAGCGATTCGTTGTATCTTTGTGGGCTATTGTCATCAGTCTAAGGGATATAGGTGTTATGATCCTATCAGGCGCTGTATGTATCACAGTCTAGATGTTACCTTTCTTGAGCACATTCCTTATTTTTCTTCTACTCCTGTGTCTACACTTTTAGTTGATGATACTTCCTTTGATTTTTCGTTACCACAGGAACTAGAACCATTGGTCACTATCACTACAGAGTCATCAGTCTCTCCTCCACCAAAGCCACTCGTCCCTGTTAGTACAGAATCACCAGTCTCTCTTCCTTTGCAGGTTTATGTTTGTCGCCCTCATTCTCATCCCCCTGCTGATGTCTCATCTATCTCAGGCGATGCAGGTAATACTTCTCAATTCGTTGAGCATATTGATGCATCTGTTGTTAGTACTGATGAGATTGTAGGTACTAAGCCAGTTACTTTCCTTGATGAGACATTGTCAGTGGAGGATGGTAATTTAGGGCGTCGTTATCCGCAGCGTGATTGCCGTCTAGTTGCTCGTTATGGTTGGACTGCCAAGACTTTGTATCCGATCCCTGCTTATGTTTCTTATGGTGATCTTTCTCCTACATTTTGAGCTTATAGTATGGCCTTATCAGATACGCCGGTTCCTCGCTCTGTTTTAGAAGCTATGCGGGAGCCCTAGTGGGTTATTGCCATACAGATGGAGATGGACGCTCTTCAGCGTAATCATACATGAGATCTTGTCTCTTTACCTTCAAGGGGGAAGCCTATTGGCTATCGTTAGTTTTACACCCTGAAGTTTTTTACAGATGGTACTATTTATCATCACAAGGCTAGGTTTGTGGCGAAGGGCTTTACTCAGNGTGTAATCATACATGAGATCTTGTCTCTTTACCTTCAAGGGGGAAGCCTATTGGCTATCGTTAGTTTTACACCCTGAAATTTTTTGCAGATGGTACTATTTATCATCACAAGGCTAGGTTTGTGGCGAAGGGCTTTACTCAGGTACCGGATCGTGATTTTGGTGCTACCTTTACCCCCGTNTGCCCCCGTGAAAAAATTGACTACTGTTCGATTGATTATTTCTCTAACTACGGAGTACTCTTGACCTCTTCATCAGTTGGATGTGAAGAATACATTTCTTCATGGTGATTTAGATGAGATTATTTATATGGATGCACCACCGGGCTTTCGTGGTGAGGGAGAGTATGCTGANTACCCCCGTGAAAAAATTAACTACTGTTCGATTGATTATTTCTCTAACTACAGAGTGCTCTTGACCTCTTCATCAGTTGGATGTGAAGAATACATTTCTTCATGGTGATTTAGACGAGATTATTTATATGGATGCACCACCGGGCTTTCGTGGTGAGAGAGAGTATGCTGAAAAGGTATGTCGATTGCGTAAGTCTCTCTATGGACTGAAACAATCACCACAAGCATGGTTCTCTCGCTTTAGTGATGTAGTTGTATGTTTAGGATTCACCAGATGTCNGATTGCGTAAGTCTCTCTATGGACTGAAACAATCACCACGAGCATGGTTCTCTCGCTTTAGTGATGTAGTTGTATGTTTAGGATTCACCAGATGTCACTCTGATCATACCTACTTCATTCAACGGAATACTTCTGAATTGTGTATCATCCTTTTGGTATAAGTTGATGATATTATTATTATTGGAGATGATGTTTCTGGGACTGTGCAAGTCAAAATAGACCTTCGAAAGGCCTTCGATGTGAAGAACCTTGAATTTCTGCAATACTTTTTTGGGATTGAAGTTGCCCATTATAGCAGGGGTATTATTCTTTCTNTTGTGTATCATCCTTTTGGTATAAGTTGATGATATTATTATTATTAGAGATGATGTTTCTGGGACTGTGCAAGTCAAATAGACCTTCAAAAGGTCTTTGATGTGAAGGACCTTGAATTTTTGCAATACTTTTTTGGGATTGAAGTTGCCCATTATAGCAGGGGTATTATTCTTTCTCAGAGAATGTATGTTCTTGATCTTCTCTCAAACACTGGAATGCTAGGGTGCAAATCGGCATCATCACCCATGATTCCAAGCCTGAAGCTTACTATTGAAGGTGAGGAGTTGAGAGATCCAACTGTTTATCAGAGGTTGGTAGGTAGACTTATCTACTTAGACAATACTAGGCCAGACATTTCATTCGCTGTCAGCTGAGTTAGTCAGTTCATGCGTAGACCGTGTCAGCCACATCTTGATGCAGTTCATCATATTATTCGGTACCTCGAGTCTTGTCTTGGGCTTGGGTTGTTTTGTGCATCAGGATCTCAGGCTAGCTCTCTAGCCTGTTATTCAGATTCAGATTATGGGAGAGCATGTGACAGTTGATCTACTATGGGCTTCTGTGCTTTTCAAGGGACTCATCTTATCTCTTAGAAAAGTAAGAAGCAAGTAGTTGTCTCTCGTTTATCAGTAGAGGCAGAGTATCGGGCATTGACACTGGCACTTGACACATGTGAGATTATTTGGCTATGGTCGATTCTTGGCGAGTTGGGATTTCCAGTGACTTCTTTATCTACGTTATATTGTGATAATCAATCTGCTATTCAATTCGCTTCTGACTCTGTATTACACGAGAGGACAAAACATATAGAGATCGATGTTCACTTTCTTTGAGAGAAAGTTCACNATCAGTAGAGGC
>CAUOFW020001837.1:77052-147052 GCA_963454935.2 Ilex paraguariensis | reverse complement strand
TAATTTTACTAAGCCAAAGTACTCAATTCGTAGGTATAAAACCCACTCATCAAACCCTCAAACTCTACAAAGTCTAATTTTGCCTCAGTTTCTTTGAGTTGACTTAGTCTATTTCTATACAAAACTGACTCATTAAATACCACATAAATGCTCCTGTGTGTTTTTCGATTCTCAAAATTATACAACCTATACCTATAGCTACTAGTATCACAACCTATGAGCACGCACTTCTGAGACTTATCATTGAGTTTATCCCTATCCTATAATTCTAGATGCATATAAGCAATGGAACCAAAAACTCGTAAATATGATAGATTTACCTCTTTGCCTGTCCAAGCCTCCTCTAGCAATCCAAAATTTAACGGAACTGAAGGCCCCCTATTGATCAAATACACAGCGTGTAGCCTCATGCTCCTTGCACGCTCTAGGATCGTCTTGTTCATGCGCTCAGCAACTCCATTCTGCCTTGACTTCTATGGGATCATTTTCAACCTTCGAATCCCATTTGCAACATAGTAAGCCTCAAACTCACTGCTACAACACTCACCACTATTATCTAATTTTAGGCACTTTAATTTCATCCCTGTTTCATTCTTAACTAATGTTTTCCAATTCTTGAAAACATCAAACACATCAGATTTATGCTTAAGAAAATAAATCCATAATTTTCTAGTAGCATCATTAATAAAAGTAACAAAATAACGTGAACCACCAATAGAAGATACCTTTGATGGTCCCCACACGTCGGTATGGACACGCTCCAACTTCTCCGTTTTTAGAGTCCTTGCCACCTTTGTGAAGCTAACCTTATTTTGTTTCCCGAGAACGCAATTCTCATAGAAGTGCAAATCCAGCGACTTACAACTCGACAATTTCCCCTTCGACATCATTACTTTCATCCCTTTTTTGCTCATGTGACCCAACCTACGATGCCACGTAATGAGTCAATCCCTGATGCTGTCACCGTGATACTACTGTAAGTACCCGAAGATACATATAGAGTTCCTTCCTTTTTACCACGAGCAAGTGTCAAAGCCCCTTTACTCATCTTCCAAGCATCTGATGTAAATGATGTGACCACTCCACCCTCTTACAACTGACCCACTGAAATAAGATTTCTTGTTAGACTAGGCACATGTCTAACATCCTTCAATTTCAAAACTGTCCCATCTGTCTAAGTAATCTGCACATCCCCTTTCCCAATTATATTGCAGGCTTCATCATCGCCCAAATACACTTTGCCAAAGTTTTCCTGCACATAATTTTGTAGCACATCCATCCGTGGAGTAGCATGGAATAAAGCTCCAGAATCTATAATCCAAGATTCACTGCGAGAATCTAGCGAACAAATCAAAGCATCATTATCAGACTTGTCAGCAATATTAGCAATATTTTTACCTCTTTCATTATTCCCATTCTGTTCCTTTCTCGGTGCCTTGTAGTCTAGCTTCTAGTGCTCTTTCTGACCACAGTTCCAGCAACCCTCATCTTCGCCATGAGATTTACTTCAGACTCTGTTTCT
Organism: Ilex paraguariensis; assembly: GCA_963454935.2. NCBI lineage: Eukaryota > Viridiplantae > Streptophyta > Magnoliopsida > Aquifoliales > Aquifoliaceae > Ilex > Ilex paraguariensis. The sequence continues at coordinate 145,530 of CAUOFW020001837.1, read as the reverse complement.
CGAATACGACTTTCCCTTACCCTTTTTATTGCCTCCCTTATTCATAGCCCTGCCTCTTTCTTCCGTATTGAGTGTTGAACCTGAAACAATATCATCATCCAATGCTTTTCTCCTAGTATCAACGCCACAACATTCTCCAATTTTATCTTTGTAGACCTGAAAGAATTGTTTACTGCCACGACAAGTCCATTCCAACTTTTTGACAGACTTGATAAAAGGACAAGAGCTCTAATTTCATCATCAAAAATAATACTCACGGATTCTAACTGATTCGTGACTGTATTAAATTCATTGATATGTTTAGCAACAATAGTATTTTCAGACATCTTTAGGTTAAACAACTTCTTCATAAGATATACCTTATTCAGCGTTGAAGGCTTTTCGTACATCTTTTCTAGGGCTTTGAACAAATTTGATGTAGTCTTTTATTTGGCGATGTTTGATGCAACTGACAGCGCGAGACACAGTTGCACAGTCCCTAGGGCTTTGCGATCCAGAACATCCCACTTTGCTTGCTCCATATTCATTGGCTTCGTCCCACTGATAGGTTGATATAGATCCTTTTGATATAAAATATCCTCCATCTGTATCTTCTAGAATGCGTAGTTCGTGCCATTAAATTTTTTGATCTTGACTTTGTCTTCAGCCATTGTGTAAACCCTTGACCTCTTAACCCACAGCTCTGATACCAGTTGTTGGGATTTAACACGCTTTAAACTCACAGACAAATGCACACAATCGAAGAAGAAACTAAGAATATAAAGCAATAAGAAACAAGAAAGAACAAGACACAAAAATTTTACGTGGTTCGGTAATTTGCTTATATCCACAAAGCTGTAGGGATTTCACTATTGAGAGAGCAAAATACAGATGACGGCTTTCAGTTACAATTACACCCTAAACACCAAAGTAGTAATTTTTATATGTCCTGCGTACTAGGAGTCCAAATTTTTTTTCTCGAGGGCATTGTCCCAGCCCAAGCCTTCGTTTTATGGCCCAAGCCTCAGAAAAATTTCCAATTAAAAAAATCACTCAACATTATTTTGGGTTGAGTCATTATCCGGATCAACACACAAAACTAGGCTCCACAAAAAAGCCCAACAATTCTCCCACTTGGAGATTAGTTCAAACACCAACATCAACCGCAATCCTCCCAAAAATAGTTCCTCATCCTTGCAGCTTAACCTCATGTCCTCAACTTGAGAGACCCACTGAAGCTGAACAAGACTTCAGTTTCTCCACAGTAACTACTTTTGTGAACATGTCTGCCAGATTATCCCTTGTGTGAATCTTCTCCAAAGTGAACTGCCTATCCTCCAACAAAGAGAGAATAAAGTGACACTTTATGTCAATGTACTTGGTCCTTGAATGAAAGGCTGCATTCTTTGCCAGACGTATTGCACTCTGACTATTCATCCATGAATGCTCTTCCCTAGTTATTGGAATATGGTAGGGTGTCGTCAAGACCTGTTCAACACCATTTCTTTTATTATAGATAGCAGTAGAAGGAGCAGCGGTTAAGCCCCCTACTTCATTGGCTGCGGCATAAACAGCCCAAAGAGTCATCCCTAAGAATTTATGCTCCATATGTAATGGCATATCAAAACATATCGACGATCCCATTCTTTGATGGTTAAACCAATCGGGAATCTTCTTACTTGGAAGGAAAATTTTGTAACTATCGTGTTTAGAATGTCCCTGATGCATGGAAATAGTGACATGAGAGTGAGAGTGAGAGAGAGAGAGATAAAGAGAGACTTAACAACACTATCCATAAATACTTTTGCCAGATTCTTGTAGCTTTCTAGGTGAATCAATGGAATAGAATCAAGGTTCTCTAGTCCTTGGATCTCAGATAATCTACTGCAAGTTGAAAGAAGCAAGACTGCCAATCTTTTGTAGCTCGATAGATTTGGTAGTTTTTCCATTGATGTGCAATCACTGGCATCTACTTTCTGAAGATTGGGAGGAAGCTTTCTGAGCGATTGAAGACTCTTACAATTATTTAACATGAGCATTTCTAGCTTTGATAGGTGACACAGGCTCGGTGGTAGGCTACGGTAGTTATTTCCTTCTAAACACAAATATTTTAGTGAGGATAAACTCCCGAGATCAGTTGGAAGATCTCTGTCGCACAAGTTGTAGTCACCCATATTTAGCATCCTTAAGGAACATAAACTTGAAATAGAAGGCGGTAGAAATCTGATGGAATCGAGATGTCTTCTTGGTGATACCCAAGATGAAATGAGTGAAAACCAAGATTTGGTCTGTAAATTTTGTTTACATCCATGTAGTGAGAAGCTTGTAAGGTTCTTCAAAAGTCTGCATGAAAAGGGTAGCTGTTTAACAACAGTTCCATCAACAAGAAACTCCCTAAGGCATTGCATATTCCCCAAATGCTCAGTTAATTCTTTTAGATTTGAGCATCTAGTGAGATTTAGATGTTCAAGTGATATTAACTTGCAAATGCTGCTTGAGAGTTCTCTAAGTTTGGTGCAACCTTTACAACTAAAGCAATTCAGTCTATCCAGAAGTCCAATTGATGGGTGAATCTCGAACAAACGTAAACAACCTTGAAGCAATAATGTCTCCAGCCTTGGTACCCTAGTGAAGTCCGGGGTTTTTTTAAGGTATTCACAGTGCCTAAGATTGAGGACTTTCAAATTTTTTAACTGGTAAATCCAAGCAAAATGAGATTGTAATTAAAATGAGCTATACAAATTATTTCAAAATTAAAGAAAGAACAAGGTTGTAAAAAAAATTGAATACCTTGATATCTAGCCCAATTTTTTTTGATGGGACTGTGTTACATGTCTAAGGCAACAAGATTTTCTAGATCAAAATTGGATGGTAAATCTTTCAAAGGGAAATAATGCCCACAGAGCCACCTTAACTCTCCAAATTGATGTTCAAAGCTTCCTGCAAGAGTCATATAATCAATCCGAAACAATCTTAATTTCTCCGTCCTTGCAATTATTTTAGTCCTCAGTTCTATATGGTTTAACAGTGGTTGGTCTAGGACGATATCTTCAATTGATTTTGTTCCCTAATTTTAATAAAAGAACAACTTGCCTCATTGCAACTCATAGACATATGGGAGGAACATGAATGTGTGTGTGTGTGAAAGAGAGAGAGAGAGAGAGATTGGATTTACCAGTTAAAAAATTTCAGATGACATATTTCAGTATGCCATATGAAATTTCTAGATAGTTTGCTAATGGCATGGTTTGTCCGAAGGCATGCCAACTGAAGAGCCGTAGAGACTCATTATAAATCAATTCCTCGGCCTTGTATTTTTCATCAACCTTAACTGCATTTAACAAATGCTCATCTGTAGTTGTGATAATGATTCTACTTCCTAAACCAAACCAATCATGATTTCCTACTAATGAATTTATTTGGCTAATTTCATCCACATCATCAAGGATCACAAGAATTCTTTTAGAACAAAGTCTTTCTTTTATCAAAGTAATTCCTTTATGAATAGTGCCAATCTTTAGATTCTTGTTCTTCAAAATATCAGAAAGAAGTTGCACCTATAATTTAACAAGACCATTTCGTTGTCTAGGCCCCTCTCTAACATCTAAAAGAATACAAACACTTTCAAATTGCTGAAAAATTAGATTCTAGACCCCTTTCGCAATGGTTGTTTTACCTATTCCACCCATGCCTTGGATCCCAATTATACGAATGCCACTTGATGCAGTTTTTAATAGCAAATGTATGTCATTGACACGATAATCCAGTCCAATTGGATGCTTGGCAACATTTAGATATATATGGTTCACTTTATGCAAAACCNTATAGACCCCTTTCACAATGGTTGTTTTACCTATTCCACCCATGCCTTGGATCCCAATTATACGAATGCCACTTGATGCAATTTTTAATAGCAAATGTATGTCATTGACACGATAATCCTGTCCAATTGGATGCTTGGCAACATTTAGATATATATGGTTCACTTTATGCAAAACCTCCTCAACAAATTTTTTGATAAACTTTGATTCATACCTGAAATAATAATCCAAACAATCATTAAAATAAAAAAAAATGTGACAAGTTGAAATTTGTAATAACTACAAGAAAACACACTAAATTGGATGCTAATTTTTCATTACTTTAACTATATTTACCAATTTTAAAACTTTAAAACATGAGGCTATGCTGTAATTTTAGCTTAGTTAAACTTAACTAAGAACAAGAGAAAAAGAGCATATAAAGAACAAACAAAGATGGGAGAAGGTTATATTTTTATTAAAGAATGATCTGCTTAAATACATGAGTTTGCNTTTAACTATATTTACCAATTTTAAAACTCTAAAACATGAGGCTATGCTGTAATTTTAGCTTAGTTAAACTTAACTAAGAATAAGAGAAAAAGAGCATATAAAGAACAAACAAAAATGGGAGAAGGTTATATTTTTATTAAAGAATGATCTGCTTAAATACATGAGTTTGCAACTAAAAACCAGAAATCAAAGTAACAAACTTCCTAAACTTTAGCTACTAACATTAACAGCTAGTAAATAACAAAAAATCAAAACAAATCTCCTAAAAACTTGGTCAAAGAGTATATAATGTGTTGAATATCAATTGCTGTCCTTAAAACCTGATCTTAAAAACACCTGGCATTCAAACCTGAGCTTGCAGCCTCAGTTTCACATGTGCTGCTACCTTTGCTAGCCATGTTAGCATCCATATCAGCAACCTAGCAGCTACTGATGCACACATTCAACACTTCTCCTTGCATCAGTGGGTGGAGATTCCAAGTTTCTGTCTTAGAAACTCAAACTTGCTTCTAGGAAGAGTTTTAGTGAAGATATCTGCTAGTTGGGTTTCAGTCTTGCAATACTTCAAACACACTACACCATCTTTTTGAACATCTCTGAGAAATATCAACTTTATACTGAAATGCTTTATTTTATCATGAAAAACTGGATTGTTAGAGATGGCTATGGCTGCTTGGTTGTCCACCATCACCTCTGTACTTATCCCTTGCTCCAAGTGTAAATCAATTAGAATTTTTATTAGCTATAAGGCCTGATTAACAACAACTGTGGCTACTATAAACTCTGCTTCAGCTGTTGATTATGTAACAATTTCTTGTTTTCGAAAACACCAAGAGAACACACCTGATCCAAAGTTGAAACAATAGCATGAGGTACTTTTCATGTCATCTAAAGACCCTGTCNCATGATCCAAAGTTGAAACAATAGCCTGAGGTACATTTCATGTCATCTAAAGACCCTGTCCAATCACTGTCAGAGTAACCCTGCACTTGAANCCTGATCCAAAGTTGAAACAATAGCATGAGGTACTTTTCATGTCATCTAAAGACCCTGTCCAATCACTGTCAGAGTAACCCTGCACTTGAAACTCTGACATGTACTGAACTTGATACCATAACTTAATGTCCCCTTGACATACCTTAAAACTCTTTTTACTTCTTTAAAATGACTTTCACTTGCACAATTCATGAACCTTGATAGTACACTTACAACATGCAAGATATCTGGTCTTGTTGTTGTGGGATACATTAAGTAGGCAATTAAACTTCTGTAGAGAGTTTCATCTGCTTGTTCAACTCCATCATCCTTGCACAACTTCTCCTTTTGACACATTGGAGTACTCATGCTTTTACNGGGATACATTAAGTAGGCAATTAAACTTCTGTAGAGAGTTTCATCTGCTTGTTCAACTCCATCATCCTTGCACAACTTCTCCTTTTGACACATTGGAGTACTCATGCTTTTACAATTCTCCAAGTTAAATTTATTTAGGATCTCCTTTGCATACTTCCTTTGACAGTTAAAAATTTTATCCTCTTCTTGTTTAATCTCCATTCCAAGGAAGTACGACATTTCTCCCAGGTCAATCATCTCAAAGACTTGCATCATGTCTTCTTTGAACTGCTAGATAAGTTCAGCATTGTTACCTGTAACTAGAAGATCATCAAGATACAAGGAGATCACAATTAAGTTAGCTTGATCACCTTTGACATATAAAGTTGATTCACTAAGGCTTTTAACAAAGCCTANGCATTGTTACCTGTAACTAGAAGATCATCAAGATACAAGGAGATCACAATTAAGTTAGCTTGATCACCTTTGACATATAAAGTTGATTCACTAAGGCTTTTAACAAAGCCTAAGTTCAACAAATGCTCATAAATTTTGTTGTACCAAGCCCTTGGGGCCTGATTTAAACCATACAAAGCCTTCTTCAATAGATAAACCTTGTTCTCATGCCCTTTCATAGCAAAAACTTCAGGTTGCTCAACATAGATTTCTTCCTTTAGAAATCCATTTAGAAATTCTGATTTCACATCAAGTTGGTAGAATTTCCATATTTTTTGTGCTGCAATGGCTAATAGCTACCTGATTGTATCTAGCCTTGCAACAGGNCACAGTCCCTAGGGCTTTGCGATCCAGAACATCCCACTTTGCTTGCTCCATATTCACTGGCTTCGTCCCACTGATAGGTTGATATAGATACTTTTGATATAAAATATCCTCCATCTGTATCTTCTAGAACGTGTAGTTCGTGCCATTAAATTTTTCGATCTTGACTTTGTCTTCAGCCATTGTGTAAACCCTTGACCTTTTAACCCACAGCTCTGATACCAGTTGTTGGGATTTAACACGCTTTAAACTCACAGACAAATGCACACAATCGAAGAAGAAACTAAGAATATAAAGCAATAAGAAACAAGAAAGAACAAGACACAAAAATTTTACGTGGTTCGGTAATTTGCTTATATCCACAAAGCTGTAGGAATTTCACTATTGAGAGAGCAAAATACAGATGACGGCTTTCAGTTACAATTACACCCTAAACACCAAAGTAGTAATTTTTATATGTCCTGCGTACTAGGAGTCCAAATTTTTTTTCTCGAGGGCGTTGTCCCAGCCCAAGCCTTCGTTTTATGGCCCAAGCCTCAGAAAAATTTCCAATTAAAAAAACCACACAACATTATTTTGGGTTGAGTCATTATCCGGATCAACACACAAAACTAGGCTCCACAAAAAAGCCCAACAATTCTCCCACTTGGAGATTAGTTCAAACACCAACATCAACCGCAATCCTCCCAAAAATAGTTCTTCATCCTTGCAGCTTAACCTCATGTCCTCAACTTGAGAGACCCACTGAAGCTGAACAAGACTTCAGTTTCTCCACAGTAACCACTTTTGTGAACATGTCTGCCGGATTATCCCTTGTGTGAATCTTCTCCAAAGTGAACTGCCTATCCTTCAACAAAGAGAGAATAAAGTGACACTTTATGTCAATGTACTTGGTCCTTGAATGAAAGGCTGCATTCTTTGCTAGACGTATTGCACTTTGACTATTCGTCCATGAATGCTCTTCCCTAGTTATTGGAATATGGTAGAGTGTCGTCAAGACCTGTTCTACACCATTTCTTTTATTATAGATAGCAGTAGAAGGAGCAGCGGTTAAGCCCCCTACTTCATTGGTTGCGGCATAAACAGCCCAAAGAGTCATCCCTAAGAATTTATGCTCCATATGTAATGGCATATCAAAACATATCGACGATCCCATTCTTTGATGGTTAAACCAATCGGGAATCTTCTTACTTGGAAGGAAAATTTTGTAACTATCGTGTTTAGAATGTCCCTGATGCATGGAAATAGTGACATGAGAGTGAGAGTGAGAGTGAGAGTGAGAGAGAGAGAGATAAAGAGAGACTTAACAACACTATCCATAAATACTTTTGCCAGATTCTTGTAGCTTTCTAGGTGAATCAATGGAATAGAATCAAGGTTCTCTAGTCCTTGGATCTTAGATAATCTACTGCAAGTTGAAAGAAGCAAGACTGCCAATCTTTTGTAGCTCGATAGATTTGGTAGTTTTTCCATTGATGTGCAATCACTGGCATCTACTTTCTGAAGATTGGGAGGAAGCTTTCTGAGCGATTGAAGACTCTTACAATTATTTAACATGAGCATTTCTAGCTTTGATAGGTGACACAGGCTCGGTGGTAGGCTACGGTAGTTATTTCCTTCTAAACACAAATCTTTTAGTGAGGATAAACTCCCGAGATCAGTTGGAAGATCTCTGTCGCACAAGTTGTAGTCACCCATATTTAGCATCCTTAAGGAACATAAACTTGAAATAGAAGGCGGTAGAAATCTGATGGAATCGAGATGTCTTCTTGGTGATACCCAAGATGAAATGAGTGAAAACCAAGATTTGGTCTGTAAATTTTGTTTACATCCATGTAGTGAGAAGCTTGTAAGGTTCTTCAAAAGTCTGCATGAAAAGGGTAGCTGTTTAACAACAGTTCCATCAACAAGAAACTCCCTAAGGCATTGCATATTCCCCAAATGCTCAGTTAATTCTTTTAGATTTGAGCATCTAGTGAGATTTAGATGTTCAAGTGATATTAACTTGCAAATGCTGCTTGAGAGTTCTCTAAGTTTGGTGCAACCTTTACAACTAAAGCAATTCAGTCTATCCAGAAGTCCAATTGATGGGTGAATCTCGAACAAACGTAAACAACCTTGAAGCAATAATGTCTCCAGCCTTGGTACCCTAGTGAAGTCCGGGGTTTTTTTAAGGTATTCACAGTGCCTAAGATTGAGGACTTTCAAATTTTTTAACTGGTAAATCCAAGCAAAATGAGATTGTAATTAAAATGAGCTATACAAATTATTTCAAAATTAAAGAAAGAACAAGGTTGTAAAAAAAATTGAATACCTTGATATCTAGCCCAAATTTTTTTGATGGGACTGTGTTACATGTCTAAGGCAACGAGATTTTCTAGATGAAAATTGGATGGTAAATCTTTCAAAGGGAAATAATGCCCACAGAGCCACCTTAACTCTCCAAATTGATGTTCAAAGCTTCCTGCAAGAGTCATATAATCAATCCGAAACAATCTTAATTTCTCCGTCCTTGCAATTATTTTAGTCCTCAGTTCTATATGGTTTAACAGTGGTTGGTCTAGGACGATATCTTCAATTGATTTTGTTCCCTAATTTTAATAAAAGAACAACTTGCCTCATTGCAACTCATAGACATATGGGAGGAACATGAATGTGTGTGTGTGAGAGAGAGAGAGCGAGATTGGATTTACCAGTTAAAAAATTTCAGATGACATATTTCAGTATGCCAACTGAAATTTCTAGATAGTTTGCTAATGGCATGGTTTGTCCGAAGGCATGCCAACTGAAGAGCCGTAGAGACTCATTATAAATCAATTCCTCGGCCTTGTATTTTTCATCAACCTTAATTGCATTTAACAAATGCTCGTCTGTAGTTGTGATAATGATTCTACTTCCTAAACCAAACCAATCATGATTTCCTGCTAATGAATTTATTTGGCTAATATCATCTACATCATCAAGGATCACAAGAATTCTTTTAGAACAAAGTCTTTCTTTTATCAAAGTAATTCCTTTATGAATAGTGCCAATCTTTAGATTCTTGTTCTTCAAAATATCAGAAAGAAGTTGCACCTATAATTTAACAAGACCATTTCGTTGTCTAGGCCCCTCTCTAACATCTAAAAGAATACAAACACTTTCAAATTGCTGAAAAATTAGATTATAGACCCCTTTCACAATGGTTGTTTTACCTATTCCACCCATGCCTTGGATCCCAATTATACGAATGCCACTTGATGCAATTTTTAATAGCAAATGTATGTCATTGACACGATAATCCTGTCCAATTGGATGCTTGGCAACATTTAGATATATATGGTTCACTTTATGCAAAACCTCCTCAACAAATTTTTTGATAAACTTTGATTCATACCTGAAATAATAATCCAAACAATCATTAAAATAAAAAAAAATGTGACAAGTTGAAATTTGTAATAACTACAAGAAAACACACTAAATTGGATGCTAATTTTTCATTACTTTAACTATATTTACCAATTTTAAAACTCTAAAACATGAGGCTATGCTGTAATTTTAGCTTAGTTAAACTTAACTAAGAATAAGAGAAAAAGAGCATATAAAGAACAAACAAAAATGGGAGAAGGTTATATTTTTATTAAAGAATGATCTGCTTAAATACATGAGTTTGCAACTAAAAACCAGAAATCAAAGTAACAAACTTCCTAAACTTTAGCTACTAACATTAACAGCTAGTAAATAACAAAAAATCAAAACAAATCTCCTAAAAACTTGGTCAAAGAGTATATAATGTGTTGAATATCAATTGCTGTCCTTAAAACCTGATCTTAAAAACACCTGGCATTCAAACCTGAGCTTGCAGCCTCAGTTTCACATGTGCTGCTACCTTTGCTAGCCATGTTAGCATCCATATCAGCAACCTAGCAGCTACTGATGCACACATTCAACACTTCTCCTTGCATCAGTGGGTGGAGATTCCAAGTTTCTGTCTTAGAAACTCAAACTTGCTTCTAGGAAGAGTTTTAGTGAAGATATCTGCTAGTTGGGTTTCAGTCTTGCAATACTTCAAACACACTACACCATCTTTTTGAACATCTCTGAGAAATATCAACTTTATACTGAAATGCTTTATTTTATCATGAAAAACTGGATTGTTAGAGATGGCTATGGCTGCTTGGTTGTCCACCATCACCTCTGTACTTATCCCTTGCTCCAAGTGTAAATCAATTAGAATTTTTATTAGCTATAAGGCCTGATTAACAACAACTGTGGCTACTATAAACTCTGCTTCAGCTGTTGATTATGTAACAATTTCTTGTTTTCGAAAACACCAAGAGAACACACCTGATCCAAAGTTGAAACAATAGCATGAGGTACTTTTCATGTCATCTAAAGACCCTGTCCAATCACTGTCAGAGTAACCCTGCACTTGAAACTCTGACATGTACTGAACTTGATACCATAACTTAATGTCCCCTTGACATACCTTAAAACTCTTTTTACTTCTTTAAAATGACTTTCACTTGCACAATTCATGAACCTTGATAGTACACTTACAACATGCAAGATATCTGGTCTTGTTGTTGTGGGATACATTAAGTAGGCAATTAAACTTCTGTAGAGAGTTTCATCTGCTTGTTCAACTCCATCATCCTTGCACAACTTCTCCTTTTGACACATTGGAGTACTCATGCTTTTACAATTCTCCAAGTTAAATTTCTTTAGGATCTCCTTTGCATACTTCCTTTGACAGTTAAAAATTTTATCCTCTTCTTATTTAATCTCCATTCCAAGGAAGTACGACATTTCTCCCAGGTCAATCATCTCAAAGACTTGCATCATGTCTTCTTTGAACTACTAGATAAGTTCAACATTGTTACCTGTAACTAGAAGATCATCAAGATACAAGGAGATCACAATTAAGTTAGCTTGATCACCTTTGACATATAAAGTTGATTCACTAAGGCTTTTAACAAAGCCTAAGTTCAACAAATGCTCATAAATTTTGTTGTACCAAGCCCTTGGGGCCTGATTTAAACCATACAAAGCCTTCTTCAATAGATAAACCTTGTTCTCATGCCCTTTCATAGCAAAAACTTCAGGTTGCTCAACATAGATTTCTTCCTTTAGAAATCCATTTAGAAATTTTGATTTCACATCAAGTTGGTAGATTTTCCATCTTTTTTGTGCTGCAATGGCTAATAGCTACCTGATTGTATCTAGCCTTGCAACAGGGGCAAATGTATCAAAACAAATTCACACAAAAAACTTGAGCATACCTTTTTACCACTAACCTCGTTTTGTGCTTGTTAATTGAGTCATCTGCATTTAGCTTTGTTCTAAACACCCACTTGACTCCAATCACCTTTCTGTGTTCAGGCTTTTCAACAAGTTCTCAAGTCTGATTTTTTTCAATCATGGAGAGCTCCTCCTGCATTGCAGCATTCCATTTGGGATCCTTTTCAGCTTCCCAATACCCAACAGGTTCAAGAATTGCGACGTTGCATCTCTGATAGACATTAGAGAGCAATTTAGTGCCTTTTACAAGAGGGTCATCAACTAACTCATCCTGAATTTGTATAGGATCAACAATCAGCTTCTTTTCTGCAGTATTCCAGCTCCATTGCTCATTCTCCATGAAGTGCACATCCTTGCTTATCAGAATTTTCCTTGTGTGAGGTTGGAAAACTTTGTAAGCCTTAGATATTGAGCTATATCTCACAAAGATGCCAAACTCAGCTTTCTTATCAAGCTTATCTCTTTTAATCTGTGGCACATGAGTAAAACACAAGCATCCAAACACTTTAAAATTTTGCAAATAAGGCTTGTAACTATACCAGGCCTTAAAAGGAGTCTTCCCATTCACTGCTTTGGTGGGAAGTCTGTTTAGCAAAAATACTGCAGTGTTTGCAGCCTCTACCTAATACTCTTTAGGCAATCCTTTTTCATAGAGCATGCACCAGACCATTTTCACAATTTTTCTGTTCTTCCTTTCACTCACTGTATTCTGTTTTGGACTGTATGGAGTAGTGAGTTGATGCTTAATGCCTGCTTCATCACAAAATAAGTTAAATTATTTTGAAGTATATTCTTTGCCATTGTTAGACCTTAGAACTTGAATCTTGCAACCACTTTGGTTCTCAATCCACGGCTTGAATTTTAAAAAAATTCCTGCAACTTCTAACTTAAATCTGAGAAAATAAATCCAACATGTTCTGGTGGAGTCATCAATGAAAACTATGTAATATTTACTCCCTTTAAGTGAAGGAGTTCTCTGAGGTCTAGCCAGATTAGTGTAGATGAGTTACAACTTCTCAGTTGCTGTCTAAGTTGATTGTGAGAAGGGTAATCTTGCTTGCTTGCCAAACTAAAAAGCCTTGCAATATGGCACAGCAGCTTCCAAGTGAGGCAATCTCTGAACCAGCTGCTTCCTTTGCAAGGGAGGTTTCTTTAACCGAGCTTGGAGAGGAATGTTTCCGAAGGGTGCAAGTAAGAAGAAATTAGGAGTCCCATCCTAGAGTCGAGGACAGGGAGTGAGTAGATCATCTTCATTTGCACTAGGTCGAGAGATGGGGTAGACTCAAGGAAGTACAGTTACTTGTTACCATTGTGGACAATTTGAGCACATTGTACGGAACTGTCCTATGGGAGGATCAGGACCTGCTGTGTCACGACGCTACTTTTTACGTGGACAAGAGGGATATATGCAAAGAGATTGTCTTCAATACTTTACCCAAAGTTCATTGGTGGGCAATGCATCTAAGGTGTCCCAAGAAACAATGAGTGGCAGAGGTTGAGGATGAGGAGGCAGTACTGGAGGTGGCACTAGAGGTAGCGGTGTTGGTGGTTGGGGACTGAGCGGACCTGAGGCTGGAGGTCGTGTTTTTGTACTTACCCAGCGGGATGCCCAGGCGACCCCGAATGTGGTCATAGGTATGATATCTATTTTTGGTCAATGGACATGAGTACTTATAGATTCAAGTGCCACACATTCATTTATATCACTATCGTTCTCCTTGTATATTGAAAGACCAACTACTCTGTTAGATTGTGGATTTACTATAGCTACTCCCACGGGTGATTGTGTGATGGCTAGGATAGTATATAAGGAGTGCCTAGTTCAGGCAAGTGATAGAGAATTACCTGCAGATCTGATACCTTTTGGATTCCAGGACATTGATTTGATTTTAGGAATGGATTGGTTGTCTGCATATCTTGCCACTATTGACTGTTTTCGTAAGGAAGTAGTATTTAGAATTCCACATGTTCCTTTGTTTCAATTCTTTAGAGGGCAACGCCCTGAGCCGATGAATTTGATATTAGCAATTAAAGCCAGAAAACTACTCAGGAAATGATGCTATGGGTACTTGGCTTATGTGAAAGATACTCAGAGGGATACTTCTGAATTGAAGAATATTCCTGTGGTTAATAAATTCGCTGATGTATTTCCTGAAGAGTTACTAGGGTTACCGGTTGATTTGGAGGTGAAATTTACTATTGAGCTTGTGCCAGGAACTAGTCCCATATCCATTACCCCATATAGGATGGCTCCAGCTGAATTGATGGAACTTAAAGTGCAGTTGCAGGATTTGTTGGATCGGGAATTTATACGGCCTAGCGTATCTCCTTGGGGTGCACCAGTATTACTTGTAAAGAAGAAGGATGACACTATGAGGTTATGCATTGATTACAGACAGCTAAATAGGGTGACTATCCGAAACAAGTATCCATTGCCGTGTATAGATGATTTGCTAGACCAGCTATAGGGTGGCCGAGTGTTTTCAAAGATTGTTCTTCGGTCAGGATATTATTAGTTGAAAGTAAGGGATAGTGAAATATCGAAGATCGCTTTTTCGGATCAGGTATGGACATTATGAGTTTTTGGTTATGCCATTTAGAGTGACTAATGCTTATGCTGTATTTATGGATCTGATGAACCGAATATTTCGGCCTTATCTTGATTCATTTGTGATAGTGTTCATTGATGACATATTGATATACTCCCGTAGTAAAAATGAGCATATACAACATTTGAGGGTGATATTGCAAACATTGAGAGATAGGCAATTATTTGCCAAATTCAGTAAATATGAGTTTTGGTTGGACAAGGTTGTGTATTTAGAGCATGTAGTTTTTGGTGACGGTATATGTGTTGATCCAGCTAAGATTGATACCGTAGTTAATTTGGAGAGACCGAGGATAGTGACAGAGATTCAGAGTTTTTTGGGTTTGACATGTTACTATTGGAGGTTTGTACATAATTTCTCTATTTTAGCTATGCCCCTAACCCGATTGACTCAAAAGGGTGTGAAGTTTGAGTGGTCTGATAGATGTGAGTAGAGTTTCTAGGAGCTAAAGACCAAGTTGACAACTGCACCAGTATTAACCATTCCGTTAGGTAATGATGGGTTCGTGGTTTATAGTGATGCCTCACAACAAGGTTTGAGTTGTGTATTGATGCAGCAGGGTAGAGTGGTAGCTTATACCTTTAGACAGTTGAAACCACATGAGTGTAATTATGCAACTATTGTATTTGCATTGAGGTTGTGGAGACATTTTCTATATAGGGTTACCTATGAGATTTATATAGATCACCAAAGTTTGAAATATCTATTTACTCAGTAAGAGTTGAACCTGAGGCTGCGGTACTGGATTGAGTTTATTAAAGATTATGATTGCACTATTCATTACCAGCCAGGAAAAACAAATGTTGTGACAGATGCTTTGAGTCAAAAATCATCAAACAAATTGGCTAGTTTACGAGTGATTCAGAGAGGTTTATTTGTAGATTTGAAATTATTGAGAGTGCAGTTGGAGATAGGAGAGATTGCAGCCTAACTTGCTACACTAACTTTGAGACCAGTGCTAGTGGATAGGATCAGAGAGGCACAACAATTGGATCTCCAAATTGAGAAATTGAAGAAAGAGGTGAAGACTGATTTTATTGTTGAAAATCCTGATGTTTTGTTATTTGGTTCTCGGTTATGTGTACCTAATGATGTAGGGTTAAAAAGAGATATTCTAGAGGAAGCACACAGTTCAGCATATGCTATGCATCTAGGTAGTACAAAAATGTATCGTGACTTGGGAAAACATTATTGGTGGTTTGGAATGAAATGAGAGATAGCGAAGTTTGTGGGTCGATGTTTAGTATGTCAGTAGGTGAAGGTTGAACATCAGAGACCAGTTGGGTTATTGCATCCTCTACCAATTCCAGAATAGAAGTGGGAACATATCACTATAAATTTTATGCGTAATTTGCCCCGAACGTAGAGAGGACATGAGGCCATTTGGGTAATAGTTGATAGGTTGACGAAGTTTGCTTATTTTCTAGCTGTTAAGATGTCTTATTCTCTTGACAAATTAGCCAGATTGGACATTGATGAGATTGTGAGACTACATGGTGTACATGTATCAATTGTCTCTGACAGAGATCCACGTTTTACTTCAAAGTTTTGGCCTAGCTTACAGACTGCATTGGACACTACTTTGAAGTTTGGTATAACATTTCACCTACAAATAGATGGACAGACAGAGCGTATGATTCAGACATTAAAGGACATGTTGAGAGCTTGTGACATAGACCTTAGAGGTAACTGGGATGACTATCTGCCTTTAGTTGAATTTGCTTATAATAATAACTATCAGAGTTCGATTGAGATGACACCATATGAAGCTTTGTATGAGAGAAAGTGTAGGACCCCAGTGTATTGGAGTGAAGTGGGTGATAGGAAGTTATTGGGTTCAGAGATTGTGTAGTTGACTACTGAGTAAATTAAAGTTATACAGGAGAGCCTACGGAGGGCACAAAGCAGACAGAAAAGTTATGCAGATAATCGATGTCGTGATTTGGAATTTGAGGTGGGTGATCTAGTATTCCTATGGGTATCATCTTGGAAAGGGGTCATTCATTTTGGCAGGAAAGGGAAGTTGGCTCCCAGGTATATTGGTCCGTACAACATCGTTGAGCAGATTGGAGCTGTTGCATACCGGTTGAAATTACCAATGGAGTTGTCCATGTTACATGATGTATTCCATGTTTCTATGCTACGAAAATACTTGCCTGACCCATCACATGTGTTGACTTTAGAACCGATAGAATTAGCCGATGATTTGACTTATGTAGAGTAGTCGGTTCAGATTTTGGATAGGAAGGAGAAAGGACTATACACAAAGACGATATTGTTGGTAAATGTTTTGTGGCGAAGTCATTCAGTAGAGGAAGCAATCTGGGAGATTGAGGAAAGTATGCGGGCTCAATACCCTTATTTGTTTAATCCAGGTAAGTAATTTCGAGGACGAAATTTTTATTAGTAGGGGAGAGTTGTGAGACCCGATCATGCATTGCATACATATTAGTATAATTATGTGGACTAGCTGCAATTATGTGAAATTAATTATTAGATAGAATTTTATGTATGGAAATAATAGTTGAGTTGTATATTATGTTAATGAGAGATTATTATAGCAGGTTAATAGTATATATATATTTGTAAATAGACTCAACAAACATACTTTGTGATGTATGTTATGTGGGTGTGGGGTTTTGTATCTGTCTATAACCTCGGAAACACACAATTGGTACATGTATTATATATGGTATAGGTTATGAGACAAGTTTACCATCATGCTTATTAACTAAGGTGATGGGTGATATTGTTGCATCTGTGGGATTAATTAGTGTTTTATTAATCTAGATTATATATATGTAACCAGGTGTATCAAAAAACCTGGTCGCGTCTTATCCTTGGGAGACCGGGATGGGGCGTGACAGACTATCTCACACTTAGCAAGTTTTGGCCAATATCAGGTACAAACAAAACATCAGTAATTAGTGTTGTACCTGTGCAACTTTCAATTGCTACAGTTCCATTTCCTTTGACAGTAATGTGCTCACCATTGCCAATTCTGACTTTTGATACCTCTGATTTGTCTAGCTCTCTGAAAAGCTTTTGATCATAGGTAATGTGATTGGTACAACCACTATCCACTAGCCAACATTCACTTGAGCTGCTGCTTGTAAAACAGGTTGCTACAAATAATTGCTTTTCCTCCTTCTACTGGTCTACAACTTGAGCCTCATTCCTCTGCTGAAAATTGCTTTTGCAGATTCTCTCTTGATGCCCCAACTTGTTGCACTTATCACACTTAACATTAGGTCTTCTCTAACACTTGAAAGGTGGATGACCTTTTTTTGCCACAGTGTTTGAAAGGAGGAAATTCTTTGTTGTTTCCTCCACTACTGTTGCTGGTATTAGCAACTGCTTCTGGTGTGCTAGAATTATTCTTTTTGTTTTTGTTTTTCTTGCCTTTTCTCCTTGGTTGATTTGCAATTTAGCTTGCAATGCTCCCTCCACAGAACCTTCAACCCTCATTATTCTTCTTTGTTCTTGGGCCTGCAAAGCATTTAGAAGTTCTGTCAAGCTGATTCTTGATGGATCTTAAGCATTCTCCAATGAAGAAATAGTAGTTTCAAATCTTTCAGGGATAGTTACTAGTATTTTCTGAACTATTCTTGAATCAGAAAATTCAGAACCAAGTAATCTTACCTTGTTGACAATGCTAAGAAGCTTATCAACATATTCTTTGATTGTCTCTGACTCCTTCATTTTTTGCATACCAAATTCTCTGACTAGATTCAGCACTTGTATTCCCTTGATCCTTTCATCTCCTACATATTCATTCTTGAGGAAATTCCAGATTTCAAATGTTGATTTCATGGTCATAATTCTGGTGAAAATTGCTGGTGAGACAGCAGCAAACAAAGAAGCTCTTGCCTTTGACTTTCTTGCTTTCCTTTCTTTATGATTTATGAGCTGTGACATTGTTGGATTGTTTGGTAATGGAAGAACTTCGTAGTCTTCCTCAACAGCTTCCCAGAGATCATTTGCCTCTAGGTATGCTTCCATTTTGATTACCTAGACATGATAATTGTCACCATTAAACACTGGTGGTGCTAGTGATGTGAATGGTGTTTCATAATCTATTTATTTAATGGATGAAAGCAAGGTATTGGTGAGGTTCACTCAGTCACTCACAAGTCTCTTTAAGAAGACTGCTTTGACACCAATCTGCTATAATTTTAACTTAGTTAAACTTAACTAAGAACAAGAGAAAGAGAACATATAAAGAACAAAAGAAAATGGGAGAATGTTATATTTTTATTAAAGAATGATTTGGTTAAATACACGAGTTTGCAACTAAAACCAGAAATAAAAGCAACAAACTTCCTAAACTTTAACTACTAACATTAATAGCTAGTAAATAACAAAAAATCAAAACAAATCTCCTAAAAACTTGGTCAAAGAGTATATAATGTATTGAATATCAATTGTAGCCCTTAAAACTTGATCTTAAAGACACCTGACATTCAAACCTGAGCTTGCAGCCTCAGTTTCACATGTGCAGCCATCTCTGTTAGCCATGTTAGCATCCATATCAGCAACCCTACAGCTACTGATGCACACATTCAACAGACTAGTTCAAAGGAAAACCTAAACAGAGAAAAAATAATTTTAAGATAACAGGTGCATGAGGAACTAAAGAAGCCTAACAAAGATTACATAACCATTTGCAACATTTTGCAAATCTCACCCTGATAAATTCCCTGCTTCAGTAAGTGCAGCTCTCCACCTTTTCAATTTTGGCTACAAAGCGCTTTGCTTGCCTTGCAAACGCCTCTGCAACGCTTCCTGTTTGCTTACGTACATCAAACGGATCGACACCATAAAATATTGGAAGAACCAACTGCCCTATTGTTTTCATGCATTTAAGGATCTCGACAAGTTCATCCAGGCACCATCGGGAAGCATAGTTCTTCGAGAATACAATAATAGAAATCTTTGACCCTCGAATTGCTTTCAGCAATTCTAATGAAATTTCTTCTCCTCGTGGTAGTTTATCATCCCTAAATACGTGAATACCAGCTTGATCTAAAGCTGTGTAGAGATGATCTGTAAAGTTTTTAAGTGTGTCACCTCGACAACTTAGAAAGATGTTGTACTTCCATGGAGCTGACAAAGACGAAGAAGAAAAAGAAGAAGGGTCGTCTTGAGTGCTTTTACCAGCCATGGAAAAAGTTAAGACCGGATCAACTTGATGAAGTGCCAATTCATCATCTGGATGAACTGGTAGGGCAAGATAGATAAAGTCGATGGATTCCACAGGAAAGTATACAATATTTCTTTCAGTATCCAATCATAAAAGCTTCCATTATTTCTATCATATATGTAAGCCCTCTTGCCTCCATTATTTCTTAGAAGAGTTTCACGTTCTAGGGCTCCACAGCCTCCAGTATGAAATTTCAAAGAAAGCTTATGGGACAATAGAGCTGGATAAGCCCATTTTTCCAACTTTTTCTTTGGTGCTGAAAAAAGTTATTTTTTGCTCAAAAAATTGATAGAAAAATCGCCTAATAAGACTGGTCTAAACGGCCCTCCTCCAAAGCTGAAGTTTTTAGCTACCTCCAAACATGTCCCTATTTCAATTCTCATATATAAAAAATAACTGGTCTTGTAGTAGGAATTCTGTCTAACCTTAAAAATTTGTATGTTCTATGTTCTATGTTTTGATTATTTATTTTTGGGAAAATTACACTGTACCTCCTTTTTTTTTTGATCAATACACTTTACCTTAAACTATTACTTTTGTTTCAATTTTTACTCTTTATTATAAAATTTTTCACATTATACTCTAAAATATTAATTTTGTTTCATATCACTCCAATAGATAACGGCTATCAAATGTTTGACGGTGAACGAACATGTGAGTGGTCTATATTGACAATAAACAATTGCATGTTGCACATGTACATATCAAAAATCAAGAAAAATATCTATCCATAACTTTAACCTTCTTAAGTTTCAATTTTTTTTTCTTTGGTCAACCTTATTTTTCTTTCCCACAACAGTTTAGTTACAAATGAGATAAAATAAAGTGGTATTAGGCACTTTACATAATTTTTTTTTTTGGATTTTCTCTCTTTTTTTAAATTGACAACTGTTATTTATTAGAGTGATGTGAAACAAAATTAATACTTAAGATGTAATGTGAGAAATTTTATATTTGAGAGTATAAAATAAAACAAAGATAATATTTCAGTGGGGTAGAGTGTATTTACTCTTTCTTTTTTCACTCCTTAATTGCCGATTGCCCTGGACACACAAGTTATTTTGTATTTTTTTTTTAAAAGAAAAAGAAAATTTGAGGTCTCTTTGGTCATGGAGTAGAATACTAAAATATTGCCATGCGAATCATGTATTTTCATGATTTAGACGTTTGAATAGTACCTTTTGAATTAATTCAATTGTTTAATCAAATTTCAAGTGGTGCCAAGACTAACTTTCGGCAAACTCTGGGATTTAATATTTACCCAGTGGGGACCGAAAAAGAATATAAAAACTTATTGAATTAATGAATGCTGAAGGGTCCCACCACTTGTCTTCTTGCATGCTTATTGAAATGTTCACTGATATGCGGCCTACTCATGTGCAGCTTAAAGATCCAAGCTCAGTTTCTACACTCTGTCATATGTCGTTATATATGTGTAGTAAAAATATTTAAGGGTATGGAACCCTAGTTGTTGTAATACAACGTTGAGTTATTTATCTACATGCAAATTGTTTATTGAGTTGATGGGTTAAATTAATGAAATATATGTTATATTACTATGATTTTAAATAATTACTTAAGGATTACCAGGTTATGATTATCCACACCCAAACTCTTATCCGATATGGGGTGTGATCCTTACAGTCTGGTCTTTTTTCCTTACTTCGTGGTTCATCATATACAAGCAATTCACATGCACAATTATTCGGCACTCAAAATCCTTTCACTCACTCTTTCTCGCACCATCATGTTTAGTAGCTGTTCCATTAACAAGAAGCTCCCTAAGGCATTGCACATTCCCCAAATACTCAAGCTGTTCTTGTATATTTGAGCAGTCAGTGAGATTTAGATGTTCACTCAATATTAACTTGCAAATGCTACTTGGGAGTTCACTAAAGTTGGTACAACCTGTGAAACTCAAGCAAATCAATCTATTCAGAAGTTTAATTTATAGGTCAATCTCGAACAAACGTAAACAACTTTAAAGTAATAATATCTCCAGCCATGTACCCTAGTGAAATTTGTACCCTAGTGAAATTCGGGGTTCTTTAAGGTAACTGGAAAACTCAAGCAAAATGAGATTGTAATTAAAATGATGTTCAAAGCTTCCAGCAAGATTCATTTAATCAATTCGAAGCAGTCCACCGTTCGGTAACGCTTTTGGAAAATACTTATTTTTTTTTAAAATAAAACAAACAATTTTGATAAAGTTTTGTTTTTTGCTTAAAAAAAATGATAAAAAATAAAATAAAATAAAATAAAAGCATGTTTGACTGATATTTTTCGAAAAGTGATTTCATGTATCTATATTTATGTCCATAATAATGTTAATCGAACAAAAAAACAAAACATAAGCAATAGAATAAAAAAAGCACAAGTTCCAAATAACATATGTTCATCCACACATTTTAAACATTTACTAAAACTAGAGTATTAAACAAGCTAATAAACTCATCAAAATGAAGTCCAAATTAATTTTTTGTTAAAGATAAAAAACACAAAGATAAAACTAATATGTCATACATAATAGAAAACGTAAATAATTTTCCAAGTGCAAAGCTATAAAAAGACCTCCATGTGACAAGTGACAAGAACCAACAAGTAATACACTACAGACTAGCTAACCACCCAATTCGACGCATTGCTGACATCTCAATAAATATCTCTCTCCATACCTGGGTCTGCAATTTCTCAATTGCCTTCAAGTATGTTGGCATATCAACATCCGGAATACTCTCAAGGACTTTGATGCATGCTGCCATTGAGTAGTGTCCTGAACTCGAACCCACACCACCAGATTGTTGCTGTGACAACACATTTGTCCTAGGATATGATGCCTTAGCCAAGGATCTAATGGCATCCAACATTTTTGATGTCCATGATTGACTCCTCACAAGACGCGCACCACTTGAAGTTGGACTTGCTGCACGACCACGATTTATTTGATGACTTGTTCCTTCCTCTCTCTCCTCATGTACATCACTTGTTTGTGGATTAAGGAAAAATGAGGTTTCCTCATTATTATCATCACTATCTGCGACATCTTGAGTGCCACCAAATATGGTTACTTGCTTCTCATATGTAGAACAACCTGCCGTACGAAGCCTCTTTGCTTTTGGATGTGCCTACAATTACATAAATATAGGTCATTAAATACTAAAGAACAACTAGGAATGTTATAAATCCATATATAAATTTAAAAACAAAAATTTTACCTTTTAAGTATCGATCCCAAACATAATCCGGAGTAGGCAGTGCCTATTGCCTAGGGTCAGATCCCATCCAAAACCCGTGGTTGTCGTTTTTAGCTTTGTAAAAGTTATATATTGAGTCCTTAACTGATTGTACTTATTTTGACATTGCTTCATATTGTATTTCAGCCTAGTTCTTTTATAAAACTCAACTCTTATATTGTTCCATGTTGCTCTTGCAAACGTTGTTGCTATAGATTCTCGACCTTGCTCTTCCATTATGTCTGTAAAGTGATTTTCTTGCTCAATAGACCACTAGACAGCAGCTGATTCTCGAGCATCTTCAAAATTGAAAAAGTGTGGATTGTAGAGTTGTGGTTCTGGGTACCAAGCTGGTCTATGAGAAGTGATACCACAATTCACTCAATCCCTGACAATCCATGATCTGGACATATCCATCTCAAATGGAGTGAGTTCGCGATCCAGCTCACCAAAGTGGACGACCCTAAATTGTAATATTAACCCTAAATCAATTTGCTTTGAAACATGTAACACAAATATAAAATACATATTAATAAACTACATGTATATAGATTTATAACTATATATTATTTTAGAAAATAGAGCATCAAGTATAATTATAAGATAAATGGTAACTGACTTAGTGTTTATGGATGTTCTGTGATATATATTATTGTATAATAGTGAAGACAATCTATATAAGAGTTCATTTTTAAATTATGACCCAAAATACCATACTAGCTATGTTTATCCCATCATACCGTGTGCCTAAAAAAGTGTCATACCTTGCACCCATACCACTATTGATGTTGGATGTTTCAACGTGGATGAAGTGCGATTTAGAAGGGATATCTACTATGACATTAGTGAGCTAGCTGACGACCCTGATGGTGAGGACTTGGGGAGCTACTAAAGGGGCTCTATAGTTCCTGAGTGACTGAGTCTGCTTATGGTGTAGGGAAGTTCTTTGATGAAATAGTATTGATCCTCAGGTGATGAAAAAGCAAGAAAGACCTGACTATGAGACAATCCAATAGTCATCGTGGGCCTATTAAGCCTGAAGAATCATCTCAAGTGGAGGAACTCAATAATATGGTTAAGTGTTTGGGGAAAATCAAGGGGTGGAATGAGGGACATAGGTTGTGGGTTCTTAGGTCCTTCTTCTCCTCTTGTTTTTATCTAAAAATCATGAGTTTGAAATCCCTATGAAAAGTCTTGCTGGGGATAAAGAGTTGAGCCCTAAATTACCACAAGTTGAGTGTGCAGCTGAGGGCAAAAGAAATTGCTCCTTTTGGTAACTATAATGCCATAACTTCCCTATAGGGCTAAAGGAGGCCAACCAATTGGGTTTTTTTTGGAGGGGGGGGGCGGGATTTGGTTGTTGTGAAAGTTGGAGAACACTTCGAGCAGGTTGAGGAAACGGGTAGGAGTTCATCTCATAATGTGGTCGAGGAAGAGGGATTGAAAGGGGATTTTCTCTTTGATGAGAAAGGGTTGTGTAGATTTCGAGATTTCTTGGCTTCAATGGACTTGTATTTGGTGCCTGTCAAAGGAAAGAGTAAGAAAAATATAAAAGGGAAAGAAACAAGGGTTAGTAAAAAGATGAGAGAATTAAAAAATTTGGAATCTAAGGTAAATTATGAGGGTAATAAAAGTAGGAAGGAGAATGTGGGTGAAATTGGGTTTAATAAAAATCTTTAGTTGGAATGTAAGAGGTCTAGGAAGTAGGGAAAAGTGAATAACAATTAGGGACGTGTTAATTAAAAATGATCCCGACATTGTAATATTACAAAAAAACCAAAAAAGAAAACATTACTTTTAGAATGATAGGAAGTGTTTAGGGGGTTAGGTTTAAGGAGTGGGCCTTTTTGCCTTCGTGTGGCACGGTGAGTGGCATTCTTATTATGTGGCAAGCTAGGATTGTATCAAGCTTTAGAGTTAGTTTTAGGAGTTTATTCGATTTCAATTCACTTTAGAATTAAAGATGGGAGAAACTGGTGGTTGTCAGGGGTTTATGGTCCAAAGAAGCCTTGTTTTTGGATGGATTTTTGGGATGAGCTAGCAAGGTTCTATGTCATGTGTGGTCCTAAGTGGTGCTTTTGGGGGGGGGGGTGATTTTAAGGTCACTAGATTTGTATTAGAAAAGTTGGATGGGGGTAGGGTCACTAGAAGCATGAAACATTTTAATGAGTTAATTAGGGAAACAAATTTGAGGATCCAAAAAATATAAATGCCCTAGTAGTCATATCATCAATAATACTAGGGCACTCATGACATAAAAATAACTCTAAGATAAATAGAGAGACAAAATAAAGGAGAATAATATACCTTCAGTCGAACAATAGCGACAGATAAAGAAGATTCAGAAAGTTTTCAAATAATCAGGTTACAGTGCCCAGAAATCCAGTAAATATAAATAAATGATCTACTACATTAAGAGCATATCAACGAAGAAGAGAAATCAACCCTTCTTAAAAGGTCATACGGTCCCGAATAATCAGGCGCATGAAGGCATAACTCAAAGTTGTGAACACGACTCAACAGTAGGCTGGTCCACTGGACTGGACTATGTTTGGGACTGGACTGGACTGGATTGGGTTTGAGATTGGATTGGATTGGACTGGATTGGAATTGGTACTGGACTGGACTGGATTATGTAGGTACTGCACTGGACTGGACTGGATTATATAGGTACTGGACTTGGTTGGCTTGAGAGGCAAAGAGGCAGAAAGGTTGACGGTGCTTTATGACCAGTTTGGTGGGCTGAGAGGTTTGTGTCTAAGGTATGTCAGGTGCTGTTTTTAAGGCAGGCGGTACTGTTGAGGTTGAGGTTTTAATGGGATTGAGGTTTTAGTTGGTGGCTATCGCTGGTCATCTTGTCAGTGTGCTGGTTCATTGCCGCTGCTGGTGGCCGGTGTGCTGGTTGTTTAGTGGTGATTGATGATGAGGGTTGTCGGTGAGAAGATTATGGTTAGGGTTAGGGTTTGACTCTGATACCAACTTGAAATAAATGTGAGTGAAAAAGAGATACAAACTAAGTATAGAGCCCCGTATATATATAGCCAATGAAAGTTACAATAAGAATAAAAAGGTAAAAAGAGAAAACTTAATAAGCCCTAATAAACTAGGCTGCTGCTATATCTCCAACATAAACAAATCGAAGTGTGTTTGGAAGGAGAAAAATACATTCTACTTTATGGGAGTGTTAGGTTATGATAATCTTTTGGGAGGTATGATTGGAGAGGAATAGGAGAATTTTTGAAAACAAAGAGGAAATTATGGAGTTCCTTTGGCAGAGAGTAAAGTTTTTGACCTTTTTATGGGCATCGACCGCTAAAGAATTCAAGGATGTGTTGTTCTTCTCTCTTACAATTGATTGGAAGGTAGCGTGTAACTAGATGAATAATCTATATTTCTTTATTAATGAAATTCTTGTTTCTTATAAAAAAAAAGCATCTTCCAAACTAATACTTAGTGGTGGATTAGAAGCCATCTAGAATATGGGATCACCTTAATAATAAGACAGGATTAAAAAGTATCTCAAAAGTAACACTCCGGGAGATAATGCATCCATGTACTTGGACCTAATAAAAAAAAATGCCATTGTATGTGTTAAGAGATGTCTTATAGTCATGAGGGGTATTTATGTATTTGTAGTCTTTATTATTATAAATACATGGGCCTAAGGGAGGTAACCCGAATCTAATTGTTGGGACTTTCTGTCCACATCAATTGACTACCAAAAGACTTATGTTTCTGTTAAAAGATGAATTCTATCCGTACTCTTCTTTCTTGTGCTGTTAATCTAGGTTGGCCCCTTACAATGACTAAATGTGAAGAATGCATTACTTAATGGTAACTTGGAGGAAATGGTTTATATGGATATTCCACAAGGTTTTTCATCCCATTGTTTGTAATGTGGGCATGAAAGATATCTATTTTTCAAATTAAAGAAAAGTGTTATGAGATGTATTATAGCCATAGGGGTATCTATGTACTTGCAGTTTATTATTATAAATACATGATGCTAAAGGAGATAACTCTAATCTGATTACTGGGGCTTTCTCTCAACGACCACTACATTCATACAAACTCTATCTTCCTCTCTACTTCTCCTCCATTCTCTCTTCATATCTTAATAGTATGTTACTCTAAAAATCAGTACTAGGCTATCATTTTTATTTATGAAGCTTGACTACATAGAACATATAAACAAAAGGTTGTCCAGAGTATGATGCACATATGTGATTGGTATACATAATGCACATGTATAGAGAGAGAAAAGGGCTTCAACTTCAATACAAATACAACAAAAATAGATGTTGTGCAATAGAACTAAGTGAACTAATAAAGATATCGTAAAGAAAAAAGCATACCAGTACTTGGAATTTTTGGCCTCCTTCTTAACAATTTCAAAATCGTCCTCTTATTGAAACCAAATCAAACCCAGAGAGAGTGGAGAGAGAAAGACAGACATAAGGATTCGCCAGAAAACCACAGGATTTGTTGCTTGAAAATCCGAGAGAGACAGAGACAGGGAAGAGAGAGAGAAACTCACTGGACAGAGGGAAGGGGAATTCCCTTTTTGGGAGGTCTAGGACAATACCTTCAATTTCATCTATTCCCTAGATGTAATAAAAGAACGACTTGTAGATAAGTAATTTGCATCTCATAGACAAATGGGAGGAACATGATTGAGAGAGAGAGAGAGAGAGAGAGAGAGAGAGAGAGAGAGCATCTTCTACGTGTCTCTAAAATTATATGAAAGAATATATACAAATATAAACCAAATAATTATGTTCTAAATTGAAAAGTATACTTATCAAATGTAAAGATGATTAATTTACTATTACCTTTTGAGTTTCTATCACATCACATGCATCTTTATGAAACCCCAATCTTTTGCGAGGAGATTCTTCACGAATAATTTCTCTTCCCATATCTCGAAGTAAGTCATGCATCCTCAATTGATTTTTTTCATTAATAGTTAGTAAACATCTCCGAGTAAGAAGAGTAATTCCAATTTCTGAGCAAAAACCATTATCATCCAGTATGTTAATTGCACATTCTTTATCCATTCCGATGAAAAAACGTGCAATATCAAGGAAGATATCTTTTATTTTATCATCTTCTAGTGCATCGAAGCTTATTCTAAGTTTTTTCTGAAGTTGGTTGTGAGGTACATGCTTCAATTTCTGCAATGCACTTATCCATTCTGGCATCGTTCTTCCAAACAAATATGACCCCAAAACTTCAAGAGCTAATGGCAGCCCTTCGGTGTATTTCAATATGT
Organism: Ilex paraguariensis; assembly: GCA_963454935.2. Classification (NCBI taxonomy): domain Eukaryota; kingdom Viridiplantae; phylum Streptophyta; class Magnoliopsida; order Aquifoliales; family Aquifoliaceae; genus Ilex; species Ilex paraguariensis. The sequence goes on along the minus strand of CAUOFW020001837.1, from coordinate 117,529 downwards.
CATATGAAATCTTTAGATAATCTGCTACTGGCATGGTTTGCCCGAAGGCATGCCAACTGAAGAGCTGTAGAGACTCATTGTGAATCAATTTCTCAACCATATATTTTTCGTCTACCTTAATTTTATTTAGCAAATGCTCTTCTCTTGCTGTGATAATGATTCTACTTCCAAAACCAAGCCAATCACGATTCCCTGCTAATGAATTTAGTTGGCTAATGTGATCCACATCATCAAGGATGATAAGAATTCTTCTAGAATGAAGTATTTTTTTAATCAAATTCATTCCTTCATGAATATCGTCGATCTTTAGATTCTTTTGCTTCAGAATTTCAAAAAGAAGTTGCTCTTGTAAATGAACAAGACCATTTCGTTGTCGTGACACCTCCCTAACATTCGAAAGAAAATAGGCATTTTCAAACACTTGAAAAAGTTGATTATAGACAGCTTTTGCAATGGTCGTTTTGCCTATTCCATTGATGCCATAAATCCCAATTATGCGGACGCCACTTGATCCAAGTTTTAATAACATATCTATGTCATTGACACGAGAATCGATTCCAACTGGATACTTGGCAACATTTAGATAGACATGATTCACTTTACGCAAAACCTCCTCAACAATTGTTTGAATAAACATTGATCGACACCTGCAATTTTAATTGAAAGAACCAATAAAATAACAAAAATTGACAAGTTGAACTTTCAAATAACTACCGGAAAACACACTCAATTGGATGCTAATTTCTCATCACTAGAAACCATATATACTGATATTAAAACTCTTAAAACACGAAACTGCTTCAAAGCAAAACTTCAAAAAAGTAAAAAAAAATTAATTCTTAGATATTGTCTTTTAATGTTGTCAAGTAGATAGGTATTATTTTGATACACTCAGTCTGCAACAAAACAAGCTCCCATCCCCAAACAACTAGAGATAGCAAGTGCACGAGGAACTGAAGAAGGCTAGCATGGATTACGTACCTATTTTCAAGACTTTGCAAATTCCACCCCGATAAATTCACAACTTCATTAAGTGCAGCTCTCCATCTCTCCACCTTCTCCATATCGGCCACAAAACGCTCTTCGTGTGTAAAAAAGGCCTCTGCAAAGGGCCCCGTTTGCCTATGCACAATAGATGGTTCAACATCGTAATATACAGGAAGAACCAACTGCCCTAGTGTCTTTCTACATTCCAGGATCATCACAAGCTCTTCCAGGCACAATGTGGATGAAGCATAGCCTTTCGACAATACAATAATAGAAATCTTGGACTCTTGAATTGCTTCAAGTAATTCCAATGAGATTTCTTTTCCACGTGGTAGTTCATCATCATCCTCCCTAAAGATGTGAATATTAGCCTGAATCAAAGCTGTGTAGAGGTGATCAGTGAAGTTGTCACGTGTATCTTCACCTTGAAAACTAAGGAAGACGTCGTACTTCCATGAAGGTGGCGAAGACAAATAACAAAAAGAAGGGCCATCTTGAGTGCTTTTACTAGCCATGGACAAACTCAAGACCGGATCAGATTGATGAAGAGCCAATTCATCATCTGGATGAACTGGTAGAGCAAGATAGATATAGTCACTGGATTCCACAGGAATGTATAGAATATTTCTTTGGTCATGGAATAGAATATTGCGAAGGGAATGAATTGTCAAATTGGAGCGCGTGCCTTGTCTTCCAAGATTTAGACTTTTCGGCAGACGTGAATAGTACCTTTTGACTTATTGCTTACTCAAGTTTCAAGTGGTGCCAAGCCAAGACCAACTTTGAGCGACCCTGGGATTTAACTAGTAATAATCTCGTGTTTGAAGAGATTGTATAAATTATATTTTAAATAATAATTTATTTTTTTCTTTTGTTTTTAATTCTATAATTTAAAATTAAGGTGGATGGAGAAAAAATAAGAGATGTAAGGGAAAGAGAAGGAGAGGTAAATGCAGATTAGTAGGAGTTTAGTTGTCTAACATTGTTGGCTGTACAAAAAAATAATATTTTGAGCGAAAAAAAAATTTGGAATGAGTTTTGTGCCATTGGACAAAAATAGACTAAAATTGAATTAATTTTAACCGTTGTTCTATTTTTATAAATTGAGAATTTTAATTTTTCAGCTGTAATATTAGACATATTGGGGACTAAAAAAAAAGATACTAAAATATTGAATATTTTATTGATTGGCGACTAAACAGCATGGTCTATTGTTTTTGTGAGAGATTGTTAATGACCAGCTATTTAGAAAAAAAAAAATAAAAATCAAATATGGTGTCAATTACGCGTCTTTTGTAGTCACGGTTATGACATAAAATCAAAATGCCTGTAAATACTTGCAAATTAAAAGAATCGAGTTAATTACGATATTTTTTGAATGATTTAAACTTGAGATGTGATTATTGATTGGTGTCTTCTACTGGGGTATTGACCGAACTTTTCACCCTGAAGTTGGAAGTTCGAGTCTTGGAGTCAACTAACTTAACTAGGTTTATTTTTGAGAGGAGTAACGGATACGGTTAAAGACCTCATAATCTCACCAGTAAATATCTATTAAGGTAGTCTCTGAACACTCTCTTTAACCAATAAAAGGCCTCACAAGAGGAAAAATCTTTGTTTATTTATTGGGGATTTCTTAATTTGGAAGGAGTTTATAAGTCAAGCTATTTAAATCCAGCCTATTTGTCGGAGGAAATATTTTGTGTACCTAATTTAGTGATCATAGTCATTGAATTAATAGTGAATCCCAATTTTTAATTAATAGTGAGTTCCACTGTCAAATTAATGACAAAAAACCATAAGATCTTTAAAGAAGATCGTTAAATAAGATTTATATAACATTCTCTTTTGACAAAATCAACACTTGGAAGTCGGAATTGTGGGTGTAAATGTGGGCCCATGCCCTTTGAACAACATCACAAATCTCCCTTGATCGTTATGTCTTCCCTATCACAGTATGTAAAAGTCAAACTATGAAGGCCTATTTGCAATGCACATGCAACATCCTCATCTCCCACCCGTAATCGATGGAAGTAATAATAGTACTTGGATGAAATTATTAATTAAATTTATTGATCAAATTTATTATTATCGTAAGATTAATAGTAATTACAATTCTGAACTCTCTCTCTCTTTGAATGTTCTGATGCACAGAGATCGACAATACCAAGAACTTCGTGTTGGAAAATATTGTTTTGACAAAGTGTATTTAAGAAACTTTGGGTTTGCATTAAAGTGGGATCCACACCTCAAAATTAGTGAAAATAAGTTTAAATACATTCTCTTTCATGAGGAGATTAATGTGGTATATTTATTTATCTAAAATCATTAAGATTTGAATGAGAAATTATGTCTCAAAGTAACTCATTTGAAATGATGAAATAAACTAAGATTGGTGTAATGGAATAAGACTTCTCTCACATTAGAAGAAGACCAACACTTTGATAAATTAATGTACTCCTAGTTGGTTTAATCAGTTGGGCCCCAAGGGATACTACATTTTTGTTAGTGGAGTAAGCACCTACACTACCTTGGTTAGCATCGGTGCTGCCTGCCCACCTCTTTTTCGACAAAGTTTATTTGAAGCAGCGAGGGTTATGGGTTAACCCAATCAGATCTGAATGTGGATCATAATTAAATTAAATTCTCAACCAAAATTTAAAATCCAAACGGAATTTTAATTTTTTTGCCCGTTACTTTGAATTTGGCGCCGAAACTGGGTCTGGTTCATTCCAGAGGGTCTATTCACTCTAGAGGTGTTTTTTTCTTGTTCAGATTAAAAGAGTATGTCTCTTCAATCCAAAACAGTGGTATCCCATGCCTCTTCAGATAATCTGAACAACCACCAAGGATCTATAAATAGATTGACCATTGCCATTTTCAATCCATTCCAATATGAATTCGTGTTTCAAAATTTCTTCTCTCTCTCTCTCTCTCTCTCTACATATTACAACATTAGTCTTTCTTGTTCAGTATAAACACATAATTATGTTCGCTGGAGTCTTGAAGATTGGAATGCTATTTTTTCAAGAACGAAATCCGTTCTATTTTGGTAGATAGTTGCTTGTCAACCTTGAGCACCGAGAGGGAGCAAATATGTCTTAAGAAAATTGTGATTACATATATTTTGGTTTTCTAATTTGACTATTAGTGCAGATCTACGTGACTGTGAGTGCACTAATTTGGCTTGTTATACATTTTGTTTAGATTAATTTGTATATTCCATATGTGGTTTCTATAAATTGATTTCATATAACGGTATATAGATGTAAAGTAAATTCCGTTTTGGCATGTTAATGTAATCTAATTATATACACACATTCTATAACAATCTTAAGACATATTTTTACCTTTTGAATGTTATATAATTAGAGTGATTACTGTTATAAGTCTAAAACAAAATTTTATATTTTGTTATTGTTTTACTTTGATTAATAACTATACTTATCATAATTAAAATTTTGTATCCTATTACATCAGTGCAATACTTTGTGGAAATCAGAATTGAATATTATAGTAACTATTTTTTCCCAAATCAGAATTTTGTATTTTGTTGGATTAAGTTAAGTGTGTTGCTTCTATTTATATTAAAATTATTTGTTTTTGTTTGGGTAACAGAAATGATAACAACAAGTTCTGTTCCTACAATCGTGAGTTTGTCTCATGGGGAGAAGTTTGACAAGTTCAATGGTTCGGCTTTTAGATGTTGATAATCTAAGATGTTTTTCTATCTCATCACCCTTAACCTTGCAAAGTTTTTCTATGAAGATGTTCCTTCTCTTGAGGAGAATGAAACTAATGTAGAAAACGTGGCTGCTGTGGATATTTGAAAGGATTCAGATTTCTTGTGTATAAATTACATCCTCAATGGGTTAGACAATGAATTATATAATGTGAATAGTGCTATCAAAATTGCGAAAAAACGTTGAGAGTCCTTGGAAAAAAAATACAAGACCGAGGATGCAGGCACAAAAAAATTCATTGTCGAAAAATTCTTGGATTCTAAAATGGTGGATTCCAAAACAGTCACATCCCAAGTTTAAGAACTTTAAGTTATCCTTCATAACATCCAAGCTGAGGATATGTCTCTTAGTGAGTTGTTTTAAGTGGGTAGGATTGTGGAAAAATTACCACTCATATCAAAGGATTTCAAGAACTATCTTAAGCATAAACGGAAGAAAATAAAACTTGAAAAATTAATAGTTTGTTTCAAGATTTAAGAAGATAATAGCAATTCCGAGAAGAAAAAATGGAGCTTTTAATTCCATGGAATCCAAAGCCAACATTGTGGAAGGTGGAATAAAGGTTAACAAAAAAAGGAAGCATAATAGTGAAGGTCTAAATGAAGGATTGACGAAATTCAAGGGCAAATGCTATAACTGTGGCAAATCGGGGTATGTTTCAAAAGACTATCGTAAGCCAAAGAATTTCAAGAAGCCTAATGCTCAAGAAAATATGATTGAATTAGAAAAAATTTCAATGAAAATATCCGACATGAATCTCTCCATAGTGGTTTCCAAATGTAACTTGGTGGGTAACCCCAAGGATTGGTGGGTGGATACTAGCGCCACTTGACGCATTTGTTCAAATAAGTTGATATTTTCTACTTACAAAAGATAGAGCATAATGAGCAGTTTTACATGGGAAACTCCTGCACTTCAAAGGTTGAAGGCTGTGAAAAGTAATACTCAAGATGACATCCAACAAGGAACTCACCTTAAATGAAGTGCTTCACGTCTCTAACATTTGCAAGAATCTAGTGTCTGTTTCTTTGCTCAACAAAAATAGTTTTAAGTTAGTCTTTGTATTCGATAAATTTGTACTTACTAAGAATGAGATGTTTGTAAAAAAGAGATAAATGAGTGATGGACTTTTTAACCTCAATGTAATGACTGTTGTACCAAAGTCTATTATTAATAAAGATGAAATAAATTCTTCTTACTTACTTGAGTCTTCTAATATGTGGAATGTTAGACTAGAGCATGTAAATTATGATGCAATTAGAAATATAGTTTATTTGAATGATTTACCAAAGATGTCTATTGATCCAAATCATAAATGGGAGACGTGTAGATTGAAAGTTGGCAAGAACATCTCTCAAGTAAGTTGAAAGAAGTATTGAACCTGTTGAATTAATTTGCAGTGATTTTTGTAACTTAAAATTTGTGCAAACAAAAGGTGATAAAAAATATTTTATTAGTTTTATTGATGATTACACAAGATACTATTATCTTTACTTAAGTGGAAGTATAGATGACGCTATTGATATGTTCAAGCATTATAAGAATGAAATTGAGAATCAACTTAATAGAAAGATAAAGACATTAAGAAGTGATAGGTGTGGTGAATAGGAATCTCCTTTCGAAGAGTTTTGTAACACATAGAATCATTTGCCAAAAAACTGCCCTATTCATCTCAATCAAATGGGGTAGCTGAACCCAAAAACCAAATATTGAAAAAAATGATGAATGCTATGTTGTCAAGTTCGGGAGCACCCCAAAACTTGTGGGGGGAAGCTTTATTATCTGTTAATTATCTTCTTAACAAGGTGACTCATAGAAAATTAATAAGACACCATATGAATTATGGAAAGGTCGAAAACCTTCCTACAAATTCTTTAAAAGTGTGGGAGTGTCTAGCAAAAGTGGTGATTCCTAAACCTAAAAAGGTTAAGATAGGAATAAAAATTATTGATTGTGTATTCATTGGTTATGCTCATAACAATAGTACGTATCGATTTCTTATTCATAAATCCGAGATTCCTGATGTGCATATTAATACAATTATAAAGTCAAGGAATGCGTCATTCATTGATATTTTATTTAATATGTCATATGAATCAAGCACATTAAAGAGATCAATTGAAACTACAACTAGTAATGGTCAAGACGAGGAGTTCAATGAAGATGAACCTAGATGCAGCAAGAGGACAAAAATTTCGAAGTCATTTGGTCATATTTTTTTAACTTATCTATTAGAAAATGATCCTCAAAGTTTCAAAGAAGCTATGTCTTCCCCCGAATCTCCTTATTAGAAGGATGCTNGCAGCAAGAGGACAAAAATTTCGAAGTCATTTGGTCATATTTTTTAACTTATCTATTAAAAAATGATCCTCAAAGTTTCAAAGAAGCTATGTCTTCCCCCGAATCTCCTTATTAGAAGGATGCTATTGATTCTGAAATTGAATCCATTATGAGGAATCATACATGCGAGTTGGTTTCCACCAGGTAATAAACCTTTAGGCCATAAATGAATTTTTAAAAAGAAGATGAAAGCCGATGGATCCATTGAAAAGTAAAAAAGTAGACTTATAGCCAAATGATATAAACAAAGGGAATGATTGAATTATTTTGACACTTATTCATCAGTTACTAGAATTACTTCCATANGTTGTAAATGAATTTTTAAAAAGAAGATGAAAGCCGATGGATCCATTGAAAAGTAAAAAANGCCATAAATGAATTTTTAAAAAGAAGATGAAAGCCGATGGATCCATTGAAAAGTAAAAAAGTAGACTTATAGCCAAATGATATAAACAAAGGGAATGATTGAATTATTTTGACACTTATTCATCAGTTACTAGAATTACTTCCATACAGATGTTAATTGCTATAGCTGCATTGATGGTCTTGAAATACATCAAATGGATATAAATACATCATTCTTAAATGGTGCATTAAATGAAGAAATATACATAAAAACCTAAAGGGTTCATTGCTAATGGACAAGAAAAGAAAGTACGCAAACTTGTTAAATCTCTATCAGTTTAAAACAAACACTAAAGCAGTGGCATGAAAAATTTGACAAAGCAATGTTGTCAAAGGTGTTTAAAATAAATGAGTGTGACAAATGTGTATGTCAAGAGTAATGATAGTGGATACGTTATTATATGTTTTTGTTTAGACGACATGCTAAGTATAAGTAGCAATAACGATGTCATTAAAGCTACCAGGCGGATGTTGACAAATAGGTTTGAAATGAAAGACCTAGGTGTTACTGACGTCATTTTAGGAATTAAAATTTCTAGAACGTTAGATAGAGTCACGTTATTTCAATCTCGCTACATTGATAAAGTACTTGATAAATTCAAGAAATATGAGATAAAACCTATAAGAACATTTGTCGATGTTAATATCCATTTATCCAAGAATAATGGCGAAGACATACCACAGTTATAATATATATGTATAATTGACAGTGATGATGTGTGGTGATGGGTGGTAGGTGGTTGGCGACGGGTGTTGTTGGGTGTGGATGTGGGTGGGGTGGTGGTGGTGTTGGGTGACGAGTGGTAGGTTGTTGCGATGGGTGGTGGTGGTGGTTGTGGTTGGTAGGTAGTGGTGGTTGGCGGCGATGATAGCCAGGTACTAGTGGGCTAGTTTTTCACCGTTTTTAGTGGTGGGCGGTGGTGGTTTACAATGATTGTGGCAGGTGTTAGTGGGTGGGGGGTGGATGTGGTGGTGGTGGTGGTGGTGGCTGGTGGCAATGAGTGGTGGTTGGTGGTGATGGTGGGTGGCTGTGGGTGGTGGTGGTGGTTGGTGGGTGACGGTAGGGGGCAGGTAGCGGTTGGTAGATTGCAGTGGGTGGTTGTGGTTGGTGGCGATGGTGGGTGGTCGCGGCGAAGGTGGTTGTAGGTTGTAGTGATGGGTGTTGTTAGAGGTGGTGGCAGTGGCGATGGTGGTGAGTGGTTGGTGGTTGGTGTAGGTTCATGGTGGCGGCGGTGGTGGTGACGGCATTGGAATGATGATGGTAGTGGTAATAAATATAAAAATTGAAAAATAGTGGAGGTTTTTAAATAATCTCCTTCATTAAGAGTATTTTTGCCAATAATTTTTATAGACTTGTGGCCTTAAAAGTGTTGAAAATGGACTTAAAGCCAAAAATTCACTTCGAGTGGATCTCCTCCTTCTGGTGCCTAGAGAGAGTAGATTATCACTCCGGTAGACCCATGCAGGTTTATGAGCAAGAGGGTTTAGGCATCAAATGTTGAAAGTATGCAATGAAATATTGTTTTTGTCGCATCATTAAGGAAGGGACGGAGCCAGAAATTTTATTTAGGGTGAACACTTTAATTACAAACTGTAATTTTTTTCCTCTTAATCAATCACACTATATAATATATTTTTATTTATTATATCATATTTGATACATGAAGGCCATTTAATATAAAAAAGGCCAAAAAATAATGTATATTATATATGTATAAAAAACTGATTAATTATCAGCATCATAAAAAAGTGTAGCTAATTATCATTTTTATAATTAAAAAATATCAATTATTCATTAATAATTCATTGAATTTATTTAATAAATGATATTCCAAACATTATCACTGAGATATTAGCTTAGCAAAATTACTAAACTAAAATTTAAGAGTTAAACATAGTAACATAATTGAAAGTCAACTTAAACATAATAAAGACTATACTCAATTCTTGAATAGAAATAGAAGCGATTTCTCGTAAAAATAAAAAGTCAAATAAATTTCAATTACAAGAACTTTCACTTGCAAAAATTCATGAATAATAAAATTAAATTCATTTGGATAAAACTTTAATACAATAAAAAAAGACTAAACAATTGAAATAAGAAAACTATAGGGTGAACACAAGTAAAAAACATATGCATAACTTTTAGAATATATAAATATAAGCATACATATAGTATTTTTTTTAAAAAAAATTGAAGGTAGGCCCGTTTCCACACTCGCCCCTATGCAGCTCCGCCCATGATTCACGGATATTCTTTGTTGATTTTTGAACCATATTGTTTGGTAATATATTATCAACCCATTCGAATTATAAGAATTTTAATTGAGAATGAGTATCTAATTTTCATTAAACGGGTTTTAATTTTCCTACAATTTAATGTTTGGTTATTGTCAAGATTCTTACAAATCATGGCATTGACCATGCTTCTTCAGCACTGGAAAAGCTCAAAAATAAGATTTTATGGCTGACAATCAAAACCATTGGAACAAGGTGTCTCTTCTGTAGAGAAGACCTGAATGTCGTACTCATTTGTTCTCCCAATGTTCCTTTTTAGTGAGGATCTGGGATGTATTTTAGGGCCAATCATCCTTTGTATCAGGAAAGAGTTTATCATTCTTGATTTCCATACTTAAAGATTAAATTTTTCATATTATACATTCAATGTCATGAATTGGTTGCAATGTGATCGTCACGTTAATTTCCATTGCTTTTTCCCTCATATTCACCCTTGTCGCTTGTAAAAGAATTTGACAGAAAAAACAATGAAAATTATTGTAAGGGCCACTTTGCAAACATTTTACAACGTTGAGGGTGTAATGTGAGAAAATTAAGTACAAATTAAAAAATTTAAAATATTGTTAAGGTGCAAAGTGCGATTATCCATTTATTTTCAAGCAAATGGTATATTCCTTGATAAAGACTTCCCTGGCAACTGTTGGTACACTGCCCTGCAACTTCCAAATGATCTGTAGTAATGAATACAAGGTCCAGGTGACTCTCCAACAAGAGAGAATATTCCATGTAATGGTGACATGATATTATTGAAAAATTGATGTTATTCAATGTAATGGTGATTTAGAATTAGTGAATCATACAAAATTCTACAACTGCTAATAACTTTCACATCTAATAACTAACATGCGACAATGTCATGACTTGGTTGGTGATACCAAGTGAATACAGAGTTCGCTTGTTCTACTTGGTTATTAATAATTGGTTGGTGATACTCTGACAATGATAACATGTTGTTATTGTTACATTGAATATTCTCTCTTCCAACAGATCATAGTCAATACTGTGAGGAATAGACTTGCTTCAATGAAATTTAAGGACAATTATAGAAACAACAAGAAGCAAATGCTTCATTATTGGCAGTTACCGAATGCTTGTTTTTTGTTAATAGGTAGAAGTTGAATGTTTTATTATTAGGTAAATTGCACCGTTAGTTTCTGAGGTTTGTCACTTGTTGCACTTTCGTCTCTAAAGTTCTAATTTCATCAATTTTGTCCTCCATGTTGAGACGTTGTCTGACTATGGTCCTTACCACTAATTGCTGACCAAAAAACCGACCAAAAAGAACACAGAAGCAGCATGTGAGGAAGTCTGAAGGGCAAGGAGTCATCTAACATGCCTTAATGTTTGTATTATAGTATATATGTTCAATCAAAAATATTTGTCAACAAAAAAAATAATAATACAACTTTACCTTTTTTTCTCCCAAACCTTCTCTCTCTTTCTTTGTGTTCCATCTTTGAAACCTAGTTGAACAAAACCCTCCCCATGCCCCCTGTGCCCATTACCAACGCCGCAAGCATGCCTCCATCACCAAAAACCATCTAATCAAACACCCATCAACCACCAATCTCAATGTCAGTGGTCAATTCTGTTTGAATGGAAATCCCAAGAGCCATTGACAACGCGTATGTATTGAATATAAAAAATTTTCCTTTAAAATCCTACAAGGAGGAATTAGGGTTTACCTTCGAGATCTCTCAGGTTTGATCTCGTCTCAGCAACAATGCAGAACATAACAACAAGCAACTGAAGGACAATTTAACGAACCTCACGGCCTTTTCTCGTATATCCCCGAACGTTAGAATCCGGATGTAGTGTGGGCTGCCAAGACCTCTGAATCCTTGCTCTCTCTTTCATCCTCTCTCAAAATGTGAGTGAAGAATAGACGCTGAATTAGTGAGCCTAGACGTCTATATATAGGTTACGACAAAAACCAGAAGCAGAAATAAGTATCAGGCTTCTAATGGGATTAGGATTCCTATGTTCAATCTAGAACAAATATTCTACTGCCCATTAATAATAAGTCAGTCTACTAAAAACTTATTATTGATATCCCGAACCTTATTTTAAAATTATTTTCGAGCTCCTTATTATTATATGCTTAATAATCTGCCCACGTTTAAGATTACAGATGTCATTTAATTAAATAAATTATTAACAATTATATGTATTTGACTTCTTTTATTCCTTGAGACCTTACCACTTGACTTATTTGTCATGTCGGATAAATAAATCCACTTACAGGTTTGACATGGACAAAACTTATGAGCTTTCTCAAGAGGACATCATTAACCCATTTAAATATTATAACGTGGTTTCCTTTAATATTTAATTTCCACCATACAAATAATATCGTCTCCCAATTCAAAGAGCTTATTGACTCAATATGAATCTCACCATTTGATGAATTAAAGTGACAAACATTATATGCATTTGACAATTAAATATTTTGAGATTAAGAACATAAAAATCATAATAATCATGATGTATTTATTATCTTATTGAATAAGTGAAAGATTATAACCTCAACATGGGTCTGTTTAATACACAGTGTACTAGTGCAATAATCCGATACATCAAACAGTCTCCTACAGTCAAGATAGACTATGCCAGAATATTACACTACAATCATACTAATGGTGTGTCCATTTCCATCTAGGATTGTGAACATACATCTAACTATCATTCCCTCCACATGACTATCAAAAGTCTTTGTTGGTAAGCTCTTTATAAAGGGATCTGCCAGGTTGTTTGCTGATGCAATCTTGATCACCACTACATCACATCTTCCCACGATATCTCGTATAAGGTGATATTTGACTCAATGTATTTCCCCTTCTTATGGGTTCGTGGTTCCTTCGAGTTAGCAACCGCTCCACTATTGTCACAATAAAGTGTAATAGCCGATTTTATCGAGGGTATCACTTCTAAATCCATTAGGAAGTTTCAAAGCCAAGCTGCCACTTTAGCTACTTCAGAAGCTGCCACGTACTCGGCCTCCATGGTGGAATCAACAATATAAGATTTCTTGATGCTCCTCCAACTTATGGCTCCACCTCCTAGAGTAAACACATATCCTAAAATTGACTTTCTAGAATCCCTATCTGATTGAAAATCAGACTTCGTGTACACGATGGATACTAGACTATTTGCCTGGTAAACTAATATATAATCTCTTGTCATTTTCAAGTACTTGAGTATATACTTTACCGCAGTCAAATGTTCTTGCCCAGGGTTAGACTGATATCTACTAACCATGCCAACGACAAAACAAATATCTGTTCTTGTGCAAAACATATCATACATGAGACTTAACACTACCAAAGCATAAGGAACTACCTTCATGCTCTCTATCTCTTCAGGTGTCTTAGGACATTGCTCCTTTGACTGAGAAACTCCATGTCTGAAAGGAAGAAATCCCTTCTTGGAATTTGTATGCTAAAACATGCTAGAATAATATCAATATAGGAAGTATGAGATAAGCGTATCATCCTATCTTTGCAATTTTGCATAAGCTTGATCCCAAGAATGTGACCAGTCTCTCGCAAATCCTTCATATCGAACTGATTGGATAACCATACCCTAATAGAAGATAACACCCTTACATCATTTTCGATGAACAAGATATCATCTACGTAAAGTAGTAGGAACACCACCACATTTTCGTCATGCCTTTTATATGCACACGAATTATCAAGGCATTGATCAAAACCATAAGATTTAATAGTTTGATCAAAACGAATGTTCCAAGATCTAGATGCCTGCTTAAATTCATAAATGGATCTCTTAAGCTTGCACACTAAATGCTCTTGACCCTTTGTTACAAATTCATCTGGTTGTACCTTATAGATACACTCATCAAAATTCCCGTTAAGGAACGTTGTCTTGATGTCCATTTGCCAAATCTCGTAATCGAGATAAGAAGCAATGGATAAGAGAATCCGGATCAACTTTAGCATAGTTATCGGCGAAAAGTAAACCTTTTCGCAACAAGCCTTGCCTTATATTTTTTCACCTTACCGTCCGATCCTCTCTTCCTCTTATAGACCCACTTGCATCCAATGGGTTTTATCCCATCGGGTGGTTCTACAAGTTCTAGACCTAATTAGAGTACATAAACTCCATCTCAGATATCATAGTCTTTTGCCAAAGTTCAACATCTTTACCTTGAAGTGTTTCGTTGGAGGTCCAGGGATCAGCATTGTGTTCCTTTGCAATCCTGTCAAAAGACTCTTCCAAGAATATATACCGTTCAGGTGGACAAACAACCCTCCCACTACGATGAGGCTCTGTCTGTATCTGTGTATTATCAGTAACATGTTGTGTAGGTTCTACACGAGTATCGATATTCCTCCCACTACGATGAGGCAATGGGATATTGTCTATTCTTTCATGTGGTGCCTCCCCTTGTATAGTTGGTATTGAAGAAGTATCCTCTGATCAATCTCCTCTTAATTCTTNTCTATTCTTTCATGTGGTGCCTCCCCTTGTATAGTTGGTATTGAAGAAGTATCCTCTGATCAATCTCCTTTTAATTCTTCGAGAACAATTCTAATCTTAGGCTTGTGATCCATCACACAGTGTTCCTCTAAGAATCGGACATTGGTGCTAACAATGACCTGCTGATCCTTAGGAGTATAGAAAATACCACATTTTGTTCCTCTTGGATACACTATAAACAAGCAAACTTCTGTTCTTGACTCCAACTTATCTGTGTTCCCTTTTAGAATGTGTGCTGGACTCCCCCAAATCCAAATGTGTTGCAAACTAGGCTTATGCCTAGTCCACAATTCTGTGGGTGTGGTAGGCACTGACTTAGATGGTACCAAGTTCAGATTGTATGCCATAGTTTCCAAGGCATATCCCTAAAATGAATCGGGTAAAATTGAATAACTCATCATAGATATCGCCATATCCATAAAAGTCCTATTCCTTCTCTTTTGCCACACCATTTTGTTGTGGTGTATGAGGTGCAGACAATTGGGATGTAATCCCTACATCTGATAAGTAATCCCTAAACTCTCCTAAGAGGTACTTGCCACCATGATCAGATCGTAATGTCTTGATACACTTACCTTGACACTTCTTTGTTTCAGCTTTAAATACATTGAATTTCTCAAAGCATTCAGACTTATGGCCCATCAAATAAATGTACCCATACCTTGAATAATCATCAATAAAAGTGATGAAATATTCAAAACCACCTCTAGCTTGGATAGTCATAGGTCCACACAAATCAGAATGAACCAATTCCAACAAATCTTTTGCTCTATAGTCCTTGGCCATGAAGGGCCTCTTGGTTATTTTGCCTTCCAAGCAAGACTCACAGACTAGAAGTGCCTCCACTTTCAATGAACTCGCTGATCCATTTGCAACCAGTCTTTGAATCCTTCTTAAGTTAATATGACCTAGGTGCAAGTACCAAAGATACGTTTGGTTCATTTCTCTTACATGACAAGGTACTAGTATTATTCAATTCAATTAATTGCAGTGTCGGTGAGATAGGATTAACAATATAAAGATCATCCACCAATGAATCAGAACAGATAAAACACTTATTATGCTTAATAACCACAGAGTCATTAAAATAAACATTATATCCATTCCTAACTAATTTAGAAACTGAAATTAAGTTCCTTCTAATATCTGGTGCATAAAGACAACCTCTCAAAATTAAAATCCTATCTCTACTAAAACATAAATGAAAGTCTCCTATTGCAACCACTGCCACTCTCATAGCATTGCCCATGTGAAGATAAATCTCCCCATCAGCAAGTCGTCTGGTTTCTTGGAACACCTGAATTGTTCATTTTAGAGAGATAGACCAGACATTACTTCTTCCAGTGTCTTGACTGCTTGCAATGAAAATACTTGCCTTTAGACTTTTTCAATATAGCTTGAGGCGCCTTAACCTGCTTTTGAGCCTTCTTCATCTTCTTCTTGCCTTGTGGCTTAGAATTAGAACCTTTCTTAATCACATAAATGCGACCCTGCTTCTGAAACAGGCCCTCAGCTGGTTGAAGTTCCTTAAGAAGTTTCGACAATGTATAAGAACACTTATTCATATTGTAATTTAGGTGAAACTGCTTATAGGACTCTGGTAGTGATTATAGTATGATATCAACTTGGGTTTCCTCGTTAATCTCAGCTCCTAGGATATCCAGCTCATTAAAGAGACTCATCATCTTTAGATAATGATCCCTTATTGGTGTCCTTTCAGCCATATTTGTGTTCATCAATTTCCTCATCGCCATTTGCCTAGCAACACAACTTTGGTCCCCAAACATATTCTTGAGGCTCAAAATCACGTCATAGGTAGTGGCCATAGACTTATGCTAATGTTGCAGCACATCTGACACAGATGCCAGAATGTAACACCGCGCCATCTCATCAGCCTTTGTCCATTTTCAATAAGCCAGGACATCCTCTTTGGTTGCCCCATCATCAAACTCATCTGTTCAAGGATCAATGAACACAAATTTGTACTCTTCAGCAGTCAACACAATATCCAAATTTCTTTTTTATTTTATATAGTTTGATCCATCTAGTTTGTGTTCTTTAAGTAGAACAGAAAGAGGATTGAAAGAACCACCCATTTTAAAAACTTGAAAATCATACAATGTAAAAAAAAATTATGACGGGCAAAATAAAACATCTAATTCAAATTTAAATTTGATTCCCTCTACCAATATTTAAATGAATGCAACAGTAGCTTGAAACGCCACGAATAGCAAGCCTCGATAGGGGAGGATGTATACTATCCTTCATTTGTCCAGACAGGCCATTGTCTATTAATTTTACTATCTAGCCACTATATCATGACAAGTAAAATTAAATAGATGATTTAGCTTTAGTCCTATAAATAACGATAGTGACTCAGATAGAGAGGATACTATTATTTATAGCTAAGTGTATACCATTATTTAATTTTGTGTCAATAGTTTCGTAATGAACTTGTAACGCCCCAAAAATCACCTTGGATGACATTACAATCTAAAACATTCACCTCATGAGAGTAACTAATAAAGTCCATCAATAAAGAAACTTCCATTCATCGTATATAATATTTACAACATTATCCAAAAGAATATGCCCAAATTTGGCAATTACATCCCAAAATAATCAAACTTAATCTCGCAGCGGAATAACAAAAATATTAACTTGAACATTATCTCAAAATGAATCCCCTAGTCTAGGACATAAAACTAACAATTTTACATATCCCCCTCCACTTGAGCTTCCCAAGGTACCTGCTCATCGCCTCCAAGATCCTCCTCTAGGACATAATCTGAAAAATGTTTGTATGTAGGGGGTGAGCACTAAGCTCTGTACGAAAATCCTCCCAACTCGAACAAGGTTTAGAAAAGCATGTAAAAACGGTAGGTCTCATTTCACAAATAGCATATATGAATTTTGAATATAAAACAGTGACATTTGAACACATCTCAAGTTTAAGCACAACAATAATTTAATACATAAATGAATCCAATATACAACAACTAATCCATTCCACCATAAATCGTTTCTCCCAAGTTCTTGCGGAATCTCATACTTCCCAAGATTCTTGTAGAAACCGTTTCTGGTACAATGAACAATAACCCACAATGTATTCGTATCTCAAGTATGAAGCAAGATCCCACATGGTCACCATTGAAATATCATGTCCCACGCACATACACAATACTACCCAAATGAGCAATAGTGCTAGGAAAAGTTCATACCCACAAAGAGTACGAAGGCGTCTACCCACTACGAGTGGTAGAAAAAGTTCATACCCACACGGGGTACGAAGACGTCTACACACCCCATGATATCCAATCAATAGTAGCCCATGTTCATCCAACCAACCACACAAGAGATATAATACCAACAATTATCTCACATATCAACACAATTCCATAAATCCCCAATTTATGAGCAAACTCCAACAATCCACAATTCTCACAAGTGACATTCCAAATAGAACAAATTAAGGAAAGTACAAGAGATCATGCGTAATAACATTTTAATACTCAACACAAAGCACTAGAGTTTTGAAATTTATAATAAGGGAAGATTTCAAGAAGAAGATCCATCACTCTTGTAACCTAGGGTTTTAAATCAAGAAAGAGGGATTTCATGGGTATTAACCCTAAATTCGTTCAAACATGATAATAATTGCAAGCAAGCCAAGAAACAAGGAACGCATAGCAAATTTGAAATCAAGAACAAATGAATATCAAGTCTTGAAATCAAGAGCAAGTGAATATCAAGTTTTTATATCAACACCAAATGAATATCAAGTTGTGTACTCAAGAACCAATGAATATCAAGTTATGTAATCAAGAACCAATGAATATCAAGTGGTGAAATCAAGAACCAATGAATATCAAGAAGAAAAATTCATACCTCTTGAAGAACTAGGGTTTGGATGTCAAGAACAAAGGTTTTATGGCTAACAAGCTATAAATCTCATTAAAACATGGTAAGATTTACAAGACTACCAAGAAACAAGGATTCCAATACATATATATAAGATTTAGAGTCAAAAGAGTACATATATTTAAGCCCTAGCCTAAATGTAAGAGAATGGAAGAAAATCCCTACCTTGCTTCCTTAGTTTGAGTGGAGAAGATGAAGTTTTGACCTCTTCCAACTTGAATCTACCCTTGAATCTCTTGGTTTTTCCTTTCTTTCTTCCTCTCTAGAGCTTTCTAGGGTTTGAAATGGTGAAATGGGGTTAGAGGATGCGTCCTAATGTATTTATAGGGTGAGAAATGAAGACAAAATCCGAAATCGGGTCGAAGTGGGTCTTACAGAGCGTACCGGTACTATTTAGCTTCTAGAGTTTGAAATACCGGTACGTAGTACTGGTACGATTACTTTCGGGCGTACCGGTACGCTTTGTCTGCTGAAACTTTCAGGGCAGTTTTGACCATTTTAGAGGTCGAATTGGAAACTTTTCATGAGATACACTTTTGCAGCCCTTGAAGTCTAGTTTCTAATGTAAAACTTTCAGTTCCAATGGACATAAGGATAAAAAGTTATGACCAAAATACTAAGGTAGTGTCAAACTCTTTTCTACCCAAATCCTCTCCAAAATAGGTTTTAACTTTAAATGACTTCCTAACTCCTAATACACTCCATATGACCTCTCCCAAGGTTTCTCGGCTTTCCGGATGCAATGGAGACATTAGTTTGACCAAAAATTATTTACAAACTTACATAATCACCCTTCTCAAGCATACACACCTTCGAAACTTAAACTTCACAATCAAGTTGTCTCCAAAGTATTCATTTCTAATGTTATAATATATATGGCTCATTCGTACTTCATTAAATGTATTAGAATTGCTAAATAATTATATCAATATATTAATATAATATGTGGGTGTTTACAGAATTCTTTTCAGATGAAGAAACTAGCTCATACTAGCAATTACCCAAAATTATCCCTTAATGAAGTTTGTACGAATGATTCTGTAATTAATTTCATCTGATAGAGAGGAAGGGACTAAGGCCAATACACAAAATTAATTACATCACCTACAAACCAATAATGGAGATAATGGGATTTATACAAAATAAATTTCCTCTCCCACTTAGTTATTTAATACTTTATGAGGGTTTTCAAAAACATATTCAATTTGTATTGACTTAAAATAAGGATGTTTTCTATTTTATATAAAGATATCTGGCTTACCCTATCTTTATATGTAGTATGTATAATAAATAAAATTTTAAATCCACAGAACTATTTTTCAAAAAAAAATTAGAGGATTTAATTTGAACATCCTTATTTTAAAACAACATAATTAACTATTAATCCATGACAAAAAAAGGTAGGTCAATTATCCATGTTGTCTATATATCAAGGTACTGTTATACAAGTTAACTACCCACATAATTAGAACATAAATAAAACACAGAGATTAACATAAACAGGGAGATTGAATAAAATAAGAACTCCCTGCTATTATGGTCATGTTTTCAATTTCAATCCAACAAGGACTCTCTAGTAATCTAAAATGAATCCAACTACGTCTATGTTGCGCTTCGACTAAATTGCATACTAGGATTTTGTCATGAAAATTGTTTAAAAAATAGTCATCTTCCTCAGTAACCTTACAACAGAGAACATTATACATGGCTCTATGCCTCCATGAGGGAGTTCACATACCACTGTAATTATTACAACAAGGTACGAATAAACCATTGTATAAATCTTTTGCAATAATATTAACGATGAATAAACCATCATTGGATCTAATCACATAAAATGATAATAATATTATGTGACCATAATAGCGGGACAAGAACGTTGCAAAACAGGGATTAGCACAGTTCTATGTTCTACCCATCATTTATGGTATACATCTATTCGTTTTACTTGGACAATAAGGCAATATTCGATCTATAAGCGGTATCAACGATGACTCTGATACCACTTGATGGAATGAAAATCTTAAGAGCTGTTGACAGTGTGTATTTATCGAATATCAAAATTTTTTCTTTAAAACCCTACAAGGAAGAATCAGGGTTTACCTTCGAGATCACTTGGGTTTGACCTCATCTCAACAACAACGCAGAACAAGAAAACAAGCAACCAAAGGACAGCTCAATGAACCTCATGTCCTTCTGTTGTATATCCCCGAATGTTAGAATTCGGATATAGTGTGCGCTGCCAAAACCTCCGAATCCTTGCTCTTTCTTTCAGCCTCTCTCAAAATGTGAGTAAAGAATAGACGCTGAATTAGAGAATCTAGACGTCTATATAGGCTACGATAGAAACCATAAGGAGAAATAAGTACCAGGCTTCTAATGGGTTTAAGATTCCTATGTTTAACCCAGAAGAAATATTCTACTGCCCATTAATAATAAGTCAGTCTACTAAAAACTTATTCTTGATCTTCTGAGTCTTATTTTAAAATTATATTCAAGCTCCTTATTATTATATGTCTAATAATCTCCTCACGTTTAAGATTACATATGTCAATCAATTAAATAAATTATAGAAAAATATATTTAATTGACTTCTTTTATTCCTTGAGACCTTACCACTCAACTTATTTGTCATGTCAAATAATTAAATCCATCTACAGAGTTTGACATGGACAAAACTTATGAGCTTCCTCAAGAGGACATCATCAACCCATTTAAATACTAGGACGTGGTTTCCTTTAATATTTAATTTTTACCATACAAATAACGTCGTCTCCCAATTCACAGAGTTTATTGACTTAATATGAATCTCACTCTTTGATGAATTAAATTGACAAACATTATGTGCACGTGACAATTAAATATTTTGAGATTAAGAGCATAAAAAATCATAATAATCATGAGGTATTTATTATCTTATTGAATCAGTAAAAGATAATATCCTAAATAAGGGTTTGTTCAATACACAAAATATACTAGTGCAATAATCCGAGACATCAAAAAGTCTTCTATAGTCAAGATAGACTATGCCAGAATGTTACACTACAATCATACTGATGGTGTATACAATTCCATCTAGGATTGTGAACATATACTCATTATACAAGGATCCGATAATTTGATCTTCTGCACATAAACTGAACTTTACACACCGGATTATTTACAATGTAAAATATAAGACACATATACATACCATATATTAAATATAATGCAAACATTTTGCCCATATAGATTCTCAATAAAATGGAAAGAAAAAAAAATCTATTAATAAATTGAGTTTCACTACAAGAAAAAAGCTTTTAGTATACTACTTTATCAAATTCCTCCTCCTCCCCTTTCTCTCTCTCTTTCTCTCTTTCTCTACATTGTCTCTCCATCCACACAGATTTGGTCATCTAAAGACACAGAGGAAGGGAGAACCAAGAGAAGAAAAATAGGACAAGGGAGAGAGAACAGAGAAAGTTAAAGAGAAAAGGAGCAATTAGAGAAGGAGAGAGAAAAGCACAGAAGGATAAAAATATAGATCTTTGGAAGTGCCCAACTCTGAAAGATTTTTGAGTGAACGATTCTTGGTTTCGTCAGAGACCACTGTGAATCTTTAATTTCTGGTGGGTCTGATCGAATATTTGGCGAATTTTTCTACAACATCAGTCTCAGATGAGCAAGACACAGAGGAAGATTTGGTTGTAATGTTGGGCAGTGTAATCGATGCCGACATCCTTGAGACAGAGGAAGTGGTTGTTTTTCTATGTTTCGTGTGTATGAATTGTGTGAGTTTGTGTGGTGTGTGTTCATCATATCGATGCTAGGGTTTGAGAGACATAGAGAGGGTTATGTTGGTCTCGAGGGAGAGAGGCATTGCGAGATGTGAAAGGGAGAGAGGGAGGGAGGGAGAGGGGAATCTATTTGGCATGGGAAGAGAGACGCTCAGATGCACAACAAGACAGGGAGAAAAAGGGGGAAAAAAGCAGAGGAAGAAGATGTATGTTTGAGTGTGTGTTTAATATTGTCCAGATGGAGAATAATATTGTTTGGATGCATAGATTGTTATAAAATGCCCTTAAAAGTCTGCAAGTGATGGGCACATGTTATTTTTTGTCTATTTTTGTGGAGCCCAATGTTAATTCAACAACTAATTAATTGTGTCTGTGAATTAATTCCCCAAAGTTGGTCCAAATAACATTTTGTTTATCCTTCTGATACTACTATAGGTAGCAGTGTTGTAACCTATAGTCTACCTTATTCTCATGTAGCTATTTGCTTTGTTGTATAATTCATTCATTTATATATTTTTTTTCTCGAAAGGAAATTGTAAATATTTTATTCATATGGAATATTTGAAAAGAGGAGTGACATTACAAACTTAGGAGTCTGATCCTTCAAAATAATTGAAATTTCAATGAAACTCGCATGTTTTGCTAAACTATGTGCTACTAGGTTGTCATTTCTACAAACTATGGCTACTTCATAACAAGTGATTAACCCTAAAAAGTACATAAATAAATTAGGGTTTAGTGTTAATTATATGCGTTAATTGATTTAAAGTTCTTAATTGAGATTATATTATGATTAATGTTTGAATTATATGTTTTGTAGGGTTTTTATATGCAATTACGAAAACTTGGAGCGTTAAAGCACAAAAGAAGAATAAAAAAGAAAAATCAACAACTACGTACCATTCGGATGGTCCAACCACCATCCCAACAGTGGAAAGTCACTGGAAATTAGCAAATGGAAACCTAAGAAACAAAATCCAGAGAATGAGCACCGTCCGGACGGTGGCCTTACCTTTTCCTTTACTTCCTTTGGTCCATTTGTGCAACACTTCCCTCCTATTGGTTGCCATCAGTGTCTACCGCCTTGAGCCTTCATTGGAGCCTATAAATAGGCATGTTCTAGCCATTTTCAAGCATGATTGTCCATCCTTTGGAGAGCCAAAGTCCTATAAAAAAATACCCTACCCTAAACACCCCTAGCCAAAATTCTCTTCTTCTACATTTCTTTGTATTCCTTTTTACTTGGTGGGTTGAACCTCTCGCTTTTCTGCCATACTTCGGTAGTGAAGAGTGGAGATGTTTCAACTATTCCTCGGGGAAGGATTCTTTGCTTCTTTTTTTTTTGTTGTTGTTGTTGTAATTATGTAGTATTATAATGGGATTTTCTTAGCCTTCTTTCTTGTCTATAGCAATGGAGATTGAGTAGTCCTTTTATGCTCTTTAGTAAGGGTGAAGTCCTGTTTGACATTGTTTGAATAATGGAAATGTTGATGTTTTATGTATATCTTAATGTATTCCTCCCTTAATGGATGGATTGTTTCATTTCTATTTGGTATCGTATTACTATATACTCGTTGGTACAAGTACCGAACTAAACTTATTGTTATATACCATTTCATCTATACGTTATTATGTATTTCATGCATGATACGACTATGCACATAGTTGGGATTTATGTAACAATTGAGAGATTGGTTATAGACGGGTTAAGTTTTGCCATAGTCAATGCTTTTAATTCAATGCATAATCTAGAACTCTGTTTTCATTGAATAATAAACCTGCCGGTCAATTAGCTATAGAAAACCTTTGGAATGGTTCATCTTCTAGTTTAACAGGGTTAATTAGTTGTTTCAAGGTGCATAGACCTTCTGGCTACCTTAAGAGTTGTTGTGATATGGTTCAACTTATATATCAAACCTACAGGTTAACTTTGTTGTAATATGGGGGTTAATTGCTATAAGGTGATCTTTTTATAATTTCAAGCAATAAAATGCATGTTAGATCCCCAAACTAAAGAGTAGCCTTTTTTAATTGTTGTAATCAAAGTTTAGTTTAAGTATTTACTTATTAGTTTTAAGTTCACATCACAAGTTGTTGTAATACACACTACATGCACGATAATCTTATCTTTTCTATTTTGAGTTCCAATAGATAACTCCTTATGGATTCGACCTCGGACTTCACTGAGTAATATTACAATTTGACCACTTATACTTTAGTGTACAATTAAGATCAAGTCAAGTTTTTGGCGCTATTGTTATGGAGTTACGGGAGTTTGAAAAATAATAGGGAAGTTGCCTAGTTTGTGTTATATGTATATATATTGTTTGTTTCATTTTTTTTGTTTATGTCTACTAAGTCATCAATAGGGTCTATAAATCAGTTTAATCCTTCATCTTCACCTTCTTCATCATTACAAGCATTTTCAGACTCTTTTGAATTTAGCATGACTAGTAATAATAGAAGAAAACAAGAGATGGTTCAGAATGCTAGGCCTTTGAGAGAATATTTGCATCTTACACGCACTAGTATCCCTTCAATTTTTTTTTCCCACAAATGCTCCAAATTTTAATATCAAACTCTTGAGTCTAAACATCTTTATTTGCAAATGAAAAAATTAGAGAAAGTATGTGGTGAATTACAAGATAATTATGAAATGGGCCGGTTGAAACTTTTTCCTCTTTCTTTGAAGGATAAAGCTAAAAGGAGGCTAAATTCTTTAAAAGCTCAATCCATTCCTAGTCGGCAAATCTTACAAATTGAATTTTTTAAGAAATTTTGTCCTGTACATCGTACTAATGCATTGAGACGTCAAATCATGAATTTTTGTGTAAAAGAGGCAGAAACTTTTTATCAATGTTGGAAGAGATTTAAGGATCTTTTTCAGTCTTGCCCATATCATGCATTCAAGAGTTGGACCCTAGTTGGTTTCTGTTATGATGCTCTGCCCTCTACATTGCGTCAGTTCGTAGAAATGATGACCTGGTGAGAATTCATGGGAAAGAGTTTCGATGAGACATTCTAGTTCTTTGATACCATTTCTAAGAGTTCCCAAATGTGGGACTAGGTCTCACCAAATATTGTTGAAACTAAGTCATCCACATTCCAGGGAGGGAAATATTTGTTAAAAGAAGATGATGACCTGAAGGTTAGAACGACTACTCTATCTCGAAAGCTAGATGCTCTA
This sequence comes from Ilex paraguariensis, assembly GCA_963454935.2. Classification (NCBI taxonomy): domain Eukaryota; kingdom Viridiplantae; phylum Streptophyta; class Magnoliopsida; order Aquifoliales; family Aquifoliaceae; genus Ilex; species Ilex paraguariensis. Next base: position 92,372 of record CAUOFW020001837.1, on the reverse strand, counting down.
GAGATGAAAAGGGTTAATGAAGTTTCTGTTGTATCTCCTACTGACTAGTTGTGTGGAATATGTGCTTTGTCAAGACATCCCACAGGGGGAGTGTCCCACTATTCGAGCATTTAAGGAAGTCTTGATGAAACAATCCATTGCCATTTCCAATTTTATCAAGCTCTATTCCAATGCATATTCTTAGATTTACAACTGAGGGTGGCAGAATCACCCAAATTTTAGCTAGAGAAACACATAGTCTATGAGTCGGCAACCAGGTCCACCCCCACCACAATCTTAGACTTAGCTGCCATATCAGTCTTACCAACGTCCACATAAACATGAATCAGTTCATTCAAAGTCAAATGAATTTCAATGCACAATCTACTCATGCATTCAATGATTTCAAAGCTCAAATGTCAAAAAAATTGAGGATATTAAGAGTCAATTAGCCATGTTGACCCAGTCTTTGAGCACAATGGAGAAGGCAAAATTCTCATCTCAACCTAAATCTCGATAGGTTTAAAATTAGGCTAATGTCGTATCTCTGAACCTTCTTTGAGCCAAGTCTAAGCAATTACCACACTAAGGAGTGGTAAAGTGATTGACGAGACTATCAAAGCCAAAACTCTTGAGACAGTAGCTAAGTCAATCCTTGTTAATGAACCAGTAGTTCAAAAAGAAATAAAGTTGTCTGATGAAAAAGACAAATCAAATCCTATTCCTTTACGTTTTCCTCAAGGAGTCAAGAAACCTCAACTATTGAACAATCATACTGAAATCTTTGAATTATTTAAGTAAGTAAAGATTAACATCCCCGTACTGGATGCAATCAAATAAGTCCCATCATATGCCTAGTTTTTGAAAGACTTTTGCATAGTAAAAAGAAGGATCAATATACAAAAAAGAGCATTTTTGACTAGACAAGCTAGTGCTATCATTTAGCACAAGGCTCCTTTAAAGTACAAAGATCCTAGGATTCCTAAGGTTTCATATATAATTGGAAACTTCAAAATTGAGCAAGCTTTGCTAGATCTTGGAGCCAGTGTCAATTTACTCTCGTATAAGTATATGAGCAATTAGGATTTGGAAAGTTGAAACCCACAAATATCAAATTACAATTGGTAGACTGATTTGTNTTTACTCTCGTATAAGTATATGAGCAATTAGGATTTGGAAAGTTGAAACCCACAAATATCACATTACAATTGGTAGACTGATTTGTAAAAATTCCATGAGGAGCTATGGAGGATGTGCTTGTTCAAGTTGATACGTTTTATTTTCTTGTGGATTTATTGTTTTGGATACTCAACTAGTTTTGCATGTCTTTACACAAATTCTTGTTATTTTGGGACGTCTATTCCTTTCCACATCAAACACATTAATTAATTGTAGGAATGGAATCATAAAACTTTAGTTTGGAAACATGACATTGGAATTGAATATATTTTATATTGATAAGCAACCCAGGGAAGAGGACGAGTTGCAAGAAGTGAATTGCATTGAGTCATTAACTTGTAATAAAAAGGAGTCACATGCATTGTTAGAGTCTATAAATAATGTTGAGTCTATACAGATATTTCCATTGTTGGAAAATAGGTTCCAAAATTTGAAAATTTATTACTCAATGGAACAAAGTCTGTTGAGTCTAGTGTCGTGGCTTCCAAGCCAAAGATTAAACCTCTTCCGATTGACTTGAAAAATGTCTTCTTGGGATAGGATGAAATCCAATGGTAATATCTTCAAAGTTGTCATAATTTCAGGAAAAAACAATTGATAAGAGTCATAAAAAATTATTAAAGTACAATTGGTTGGACAGTGGCTGATATTAAGGGAATAAATCATCTTCTCTGTACTTATTGTGTATATTTGGAAAAAGACTCTAAACCCTCCCAACAACTGCTTTGTAGGTTAAATCCATATCTTAAGGAAGTTGTTCGGCTGAAGTGCTTAAACTATTAGATGCTGATATTATATATTCTGATAGTAAATGGGTCAGCCTTACACAAGTAATACCTAAAAAGTCTGGTGTCACGGTAGTGAGGAATCAAGAAATGAATTGGTCCCTATGTAAGAGTAAAAATTAAGTTTTTAAAACTTTTATTGAATTTCTATTTTAATTATATTTAAATAATAAATTTCAATTGCAAATTTTTTGGTCCTATTTAGTGTGTATATTAAAGAGTAATATTTATTGACCTTAAATTTGGTTTTATACCTATTCAAGCTAAATAATCAAATTCATTGAAAATATATCATTGTAGGTTACAAATCATTGAAAAGTCAGAATGTGCCAAGTCATTGAAAACCATAGAAAACACATCATGTGCCAAACGGCTAAAAGGAAAAATTGAATAGTTCATGTGTACGTTATACACACAATTCACTATATAAAAGGCTGTTGAGATAGCTTTTGTGTATGCAACGAAATCCTCTCTAAGTGTTTGTCCTATTGCTCATTCCAGGAGACTTTCTAATTCCTCATTTCATTCTTTACACTTGCCTACCTTTTCAACTATTTCTTTTACACTTGGCCCTCCTTTTCAATTATCATTTTTCATTTTTGGGCAACTCGATTAGTGTCAAGTTCACTCTTACCTTCCAGTGGACGTAACCATTGAGAAGGTGCTGCTGCGAGCGTCTGAGTTGGATCTTGGAGTCGCTGGTGTCTGTCAGTACCCTCACATGGGGAGGCTCAGCTGCTTTAAGACAATGATCACACGTCTCTCGGACTCGTAGGCCAGCTCATTCCAAATCAATTTATTTAATTTATATAGATTGCTTGTTTATATATGTTTTGTATTTATACATTTACTGTTTGCATGCTTTATTAGAATTTTAGATTACAACACTCATAGTTATTTGCTCACATCATAATTTTAATATTTGTTGCTTTTGTCAAAAATTTAGTAGCAATATTTATTAAATTCCATTTACAAATATATGATTAAAACAATATTTATTTTTACACCTTATGCATACAGTTATTGGTTGGTGTATGTTTATTGACTATTGAAAACTAAATCTCTTACCAGAATAGACCATTTTCCTTTACCTCTCCTAAACTAAGTTCTGGAAAGGATAGTTGGACATGCAATTTCTTGTTTATTGAATTGGCACTCCGGCTACAACTAAATTGAAATAGCAAATGATGACCAGGAGAAAACTACTTTTACATGTCCTTTTGACACTTTTGCTTATAAAAGAATGCCATTGGGATTGTGTAATTCTTTAGCTAATTTTTAGCATTGTTTGTTGAGTATTTTCAATTACATGGTGGAACGATTTTAAAAGTCTTAATGGATGATGTTTCTACGTATAGCAATTCATTTGAATTGTGTCTAGAAAATCTTGAAAAAGTACGGACTCGATGTGAAGAGACAAACTTTGTTTTAAATTAGAAAAAATATCATTTTATAGTTACACAAGATATTGTTTTAGGTCGTTTCGTTTCTGTTGAGGGAATTGAAGTTAATAAGTCAAAGATTGATTTGATAGCTAATCTACCTCCACCAAAGACTATAAAAGATGTTTTGTCTTTCCTAGGTCATGCAGGAATCTATAAAAGGTTCATTAAAGATTTTAGTATGATATGTATACCAATGTGTAATCTTCCATGTCAATATGTACCATTTGATTGGAATGAAGCATGCCAATTAGAATTTGATAAACTTAAGAACATGCTTATTTCTGCACCAATTATGCAACCTCCTGATTGGTTCTTACATTTTCAATTAATGTGTGATGCTAGTGATTATACTGTTAGGGCTGTCTTAGGACAAAGGAAAGATAAGCGACCTTATGTGATTTACTACGTAAGCAAAGCTTTGAATGATACATAGATGAATTATTCTACCATAGAAAAAGAACTGAATGCTGTAGTATTTACCTTAGATAAATTCAGATTATATTTAGTTGGATCCTCAATTGTTGTGTTTACTGATGATGTAGCTTTAAAGTACATGCTTACAAATAAGGATACTAAGCCATGTTTCCTATGGAGGATACTATTACTTTAAGAATTTGATCTTATTATCAAATACAAGAAAGGAGTTGAAAATGTGGTAGTCGATCATTAATCAAGGCTGAATTATGATACAAAAGAGGAGTTAGTACCGATCAAGGAACTTTTCCTAATGAGAAATTATTTGCAACAACAGAGGTACCAAGGTATGTAGAAATAGTTAACTATTTGGCCACATGTACCATTCCTTTTCACTATACCTTAACCGATAAACAAAAATTTTTAAGAGAGGTATGCAATTTCTTTTGGGAAGATCCTATTTATTCAAATACTATAAGAATTAAATAATAAGACATTGTGTTCTTAATCATGAAATATGTGAAGTTATTTTTTTTTTTTCCATTTTGAAGCTTGTGGTGGATATTTTTCTTCAAAGAAAATTGCTGCTAAAATTTTGAAGTGTGGATTTTACTGACCTACTATTTTTAAGGATGTACAAATTTTTTTTTTGTCTAAATTGTGACTAATGTTAAAGATTGGGAAATAATTCAAAAAGAAACATGATGCCTTTAAACCCTATTTTGATTATTAAAATTTTTATTGTTGAGACATCGACTTTATGAGACCATTTTCGCCCTTTTTTGGACATTTGTACATTTTGGTTGTTGTTGATTATATTTTTAAATAGGTTGAGACAATTCCTTGCCAGAGTAATGATTATCGCACTGTGATAAGATTTTTAAAAGAAAATATTTTGGCTAGATTTGAAATTTCTCGAACTATTATAAGTGATGGAGGTGCACATTTTTGCAATAAATCTTTTGAAAATTTAATGAATAAATATTTGATTTTACACAAAATATCTGCTTCTTATCATCATCGTACAAGTAGATAAGCTGAATTATCTAATAGGGAGATAAAATATATTTTGGAAAAAACAGTTAACCCAGATTATAAAGATTGCATTTGAGGCTGACTGATTCACTTTGAGCTTACCATAATGCATATAACACCATTTTGAGAATGTTTCCTTATTAGTTAGTTTATGGTAAACCATATCACTTACCTGTGAAATTCGAACATCGAGCATATTAGACAATCAAAATGGTGAATTTTGATGTAGAGAAAACAAGTACATCCCGCAAGCTTCAGATTAGTGAATTGGAAAAAGTTGAAAATGAAGCATATGAACATGCAAAAATTGCCAAGGCCAAAATGAAAATTTTTCATGATAAAAATATTGTGCGACAGTCCTTTGTACCATCTCAAAAAGTATTGTTATACAAGTCAAGGCTCTGCCTATTTTTTTGCAAGTTAAGGTCTAGGTGGACTGGTGTATATATTGTTAAACAAGTTTTTGAACATGGGGTAATTGAAATTGAAAATCCATTAAGTGGAAATATTTTTAAATTGAATGATCAAAGGCTTAAGCCATATTATGATGGATTTATTCAAAATGTGGATTCCATTCAGCTAATGGAACCAGAGTATGTGTCTTGAGAAGTTATTACATGTAATTGTTTGTAAATAATAGTACTAATTGTTTCATTGTTTGTTTTGCAGTTAGGGTTTTGCATTATGGATTTGTTCAATTTCTAGACCTTATTAACGATTGTCTTAAAATTTTTGCTTTATGATGTTATACATTGAGGACAATTCTAAATTTAGGTTGGGGGGAAGGAACAATCCATAATCGTTTTTTGTGATTGGCAGATGTTAAAGAACCGGATAGTAAGTCTTTCTAAATAATTTTCAAAATTTTTCAAAAAAAAGAAGAAGATGAAAAACTCTTTTAGTTTAGTCTTGGTGTGTTACATACATTCCCATTGGGCGTGCACCATTTGATAATGATAAAAGCAAGGGGGTTAGAAAGAAAGAATTAATTGAAAATCAACCAAAACCCTTGTGTGGAAAAAGTTCAAATGCTAAGCATTAGTGAGCAAGACGTCTTGGTGGGTGTGAACGATGTGGTCAACTCATGTATATGAAGGAATTTATGCAGTGTTCTCAAACAATTTCATGTTGTGCACTTGATTGTCTTGATTGGATTTAGTATGGGCAAAGTAAGGATTTTCCTGACACCTCATCTAATACCAGTCCAATGCTTACATGATATGTATGAAATGAGATTGGTCGGTTCACTAATCTATTGGAATTAAAAGAGTCGGATTAAGAATTGAAAGCCTTTTTTGTAAATAATTAGAAATGAAGTTTCTTTGGTGTGTTTAATTTTAAATTTTAGAAAGTTGCATTTTTATGTTTAAGTTAGTGTTTTAATATTGATATGTTTTAATTAGAAAATTAACTGGAAGAATAAAGAATTTTGAATTAATATGGACTTTTATGGATTATAGGATTCGTAACTGCCAACTGGAAACAGGAAGTTGCAAGACAGAAAGTTGAAGAGCCAAGCGTGCCAAATCCAGTGAATGAGCACCATCTGGACGGTGGTAGTGGTGTCTGAACAGTACTTCTTCCTATAAAACCATCTTGTTCACTAATCCGATCAATTTGCCTTCCATCGCAACAAATTGTTCAAAAACCAGCGAACCAAACTGTCTTTTCCCCTCATATCTGTCCTACCCATCAATTTTCTTTTATTTTGCTCCAATTAAACTTTTACCCATCCTATTATATAAACTTTTACCAATTGAAATATTGTATAACTCATCTTTTGTCAAGAAATTCAAGATCTTCACTATGGATCCAAGAAGGAAATCAAGAACGCGCAAGGATCGTGCATCTTCAAGTCGTCCGAGATGAGGAATCTCTCCACCATCCCCAACAGTGCCACAAGAGGAGAAGCAACCCCAAGTTCAAAATCAATTTGATAATTATATATTTGAGAATATTGAGCAACAAATTTGATATAATACCCATTTTTTTAATTTAAAACTATCATTGTGAAAAGGCTTGTTATCTACGAAGATTTTGAGCATATTGGGGTTAGACAGAATTTTACGGCATGGGGATAATTGAATTATTTTAAAATTGTGGTTATTGCTTGTGAATGCTTGGTACGCAAATTTTATAGTAATGTTGAAGTAAATAGGCCAAGGAGATTGCTTGCAAATGTTAGGGGAATAAAATTTCAAGTTCCGGTGTCTACCATTGCTGATCATTTGTACTCTATTCTGAGACACCCTAATCCCTAATACCCTCTTACCTCGCTACATGGTATGTCTAATATATGGATTGAGTTGACTGGAAATTTGGATTATGTCTAGAGTAGGCATGACAAATACATTAAGTAGGGAGATTTTAACTGATAAATATCAAATTTTGAACTTGATTACTGTGAATAACTTGCTGCCCCAATCCCAGAAAAATCACATCTTCACTAAGAAATCATATTTTCTATACTCTTTTGGAATGTGAAATACTATTGATCTCCCAACTCTGATTATGGATCAAATGATACTGATAGTGGAGAATAAAAAATCATCACTTCCTTTTGCTATTTTAGTATCTAATTTGTGTAGATAGAAGGGAGTGATATTAGATCCATCATGGCCTATTGTGGAGCATTTGGCACTGCTAGACAAGATCTCTTTGCAAAAGAGCCATGAAATCTTGGTAGAGGCACAATAAGAGATACCACCCGAGCCACAAGCAAACAAGTTTCTAGGAGTTGCAGATTTCCAACCACCTGAAGAGCCACATCAGCAGTAGGAGGAACAACAACCATATATTCCAGTAGATGATCAAACTGACATGCTGATTTTGTTGGGTCTCAAAGCGAGGATAACTCAGTTTGATCAAATGATGACCCAATATGAGGAGAACTAGAGAGAGATTACTTGGAATGAGATATGATATTGGCCTATCATCATCAGCTTAGTCAGACAGAGTCTTCCGCATTTTTCTAACTTTCACTTTCTACCCTTCTTAGACTTCTTATTTAATTTCTAGTTCATGCACTGCATTTTCTTAAGTACTTTGGATATTTTTGAATTTACTTTTATGCTTTGGATGGTAGTTTAATTTTAGTTAATTCAGTTAGTTTGTGTTTATTTCATTATGTTTTGCTATGTTAAGATAATTAGTTCATATGATTTACGGTAGAATTACATTGTCATTCTATTGATTTGTAGGTATATCCCTAATCGAATCATAGGGAATTTTCATACTCTATTTTTGTACTATCTTTATATTTTCACAAAAAATTTACTGTTTTGAGTACATAATGATTTATTATTTTGAATATTTTTTTGAAATAACATGATCTTTTGTGAAGCTTGCATATAAAGTGGAAATGTGAAACCATTGTGCAGATTTTGAACCGATCCTCCTTTTTGATCCAAAAAAAAAAATTGATCCTCCTTTGAGAGATTTTAAACACTTACTCAAGTAAAAACTTCAGTTTAGCATAAGATTTATTTGAATAATCTCATTAATCTTGTTTTGATTGACACTAATTGAATGACATGTTAGCATTCTCCTTTAAAATTTTTATGAAAATCATGCAGATGTATGAATTCTGATAAATGATCTTAGGCTATTTGTGATCTTATTTTGAGCCTTGATTATTTCTTTTGCAAAAATATATCCCTAGAAAGTCGTGATTGAGCCAAAGTAAAAAAAAATTTCTTAAACCCATACGTTGACCAAGCCCGTGAAGATATATTTATTCTACCCATGCTATCTATTTTTCTTGGACCTTCTCTTAAAGAAAGCATTATACGGGGAAAGAAAAGTGGAGAAATATGGTTGAAAAGAAAGAACAAGAAAATGAAGGAAAGAATGTGTGGGAACAAAATGAAAAATGGTGAAAGAAAATTTTGAAAAGAAAAGAACAGCCAACTAATTACAGGTCTGAGATTGAAAAAAAAAATGAAAATGGGAATGATAAATATGATGTTGAGTCTGTAAAAATTTAGAAAAGAAAAGAGACATGTGTGCTTGAAAAAATGGAAAGGATAGCTTTTGAATCCCTTAAATGTCATTTCTTAAGCCCAACACCCTTGGCCACGTTATAATCCTAATAAAGTCATTTTTGATTATAAAAATTATAACCCTAATGTGTATCATTTTCAACTATTCATTAAAAAGGAAGAGTGTTGATACTGTTATTTGATGTAATGTTAATAGTCTTTCATGAGATTATGCCAATTTCTAATTTTATTCAAGTAGCCTTCTTTTGGAATATTACATGTGCCATTACTTTACTTTGATTTCTATATTCTTATTACATGTAATTTTTTAATTATAGTCACTAAAACTTGAGTGTGTTCTTTGTTGAGTAATTTTCGAAAAAGGATTGACATCGAAGCTAATTTTCGTACAACTTAGCAAAGGGGTTGTAATATTTCTTAAGTGTTTTTGAAAAAAAAAAAAAAGAAATCCACACATACATGTGTTTTTTCTAAAAATATACTGAATAGTGTTACAAATAGTATGAGTTACTCTTGCAGTGATATGGAAAGGGAGGTATTCTAGCATAAGGATGGAATGACAATTTAATTTTATATGTGAAAAATATGAATTATTTTATTTTAACTGTTGAAGTTTGTAAGTATTTTCACTAAAAACCTTCATGAGACAAAACTCATCCATTAGAGATCACCTAAGGGGTTTAACAGCTTGTTGCATAGGCTAAATGCAATCAAAAAATCTACAAAAATGATTGTATATATTTATTTATTTGTATTACTAGGGGCTAGTAATGATTGGATGGGGGTGTGATTAACCCTAAAAAGTGCATAAATGAATTAGGATGTAGGGTTAATTATGCGCGTTAATTGATTTAAAGTGCTTAACTAAGATTATATTATGATTAATATTTTAATTATATGTTTTGTAGGGTTTTATTTGTAATTATAGAAACTTGGAGGGTCAAAGCACAAAAGAAGAATAAAAGACGGAGAACAAAAGGAAAAATTAGCAACTATGTACCATCCGGATGATCCAACTACAATCCCAACGATGGCAAGTCATTGGAAATCAGCAAAGGAAGCCAAAGAAGAAAAATTTAGAGAATGAGCACTATTCGGATGGTGGTGGCGGCGTCTAGATGGTGGCCTTAACCGTCTTACCTTTTTCGTCATTTCCATTGGTCTATTGGTGCAACACTTCCCTCCTATTGGTTTCCATGAGTTTTTGCCGCCTTGAGCCTATATTGGAGCCTATAAATAGGCATGTTCAAGCCATTTTGAAGCATGACCTTCCACCCTTTGGAGAGCCAAAGTCCTAGAGAAAAATACCCTATCCTGAACACCCCTAACCAAAATTCACTTCTTCTACATTTCTTTGTATTCCTTTTTACTTGGAGGGTTGAACTTCTCTCACTTTTCCACCATAATTCGGTAGTGAAGAGTGAGGGCGTTTCAACTATTCTTCGAGGAAAGATTCTTTGTGTTTTGTTTTGTAATTGTGTAGTATTGTAATAGGATTGTCTTACCCTTCTTGCTTGTCTATAACAATGGAGAGTGAGTAGTTCTTTTATACTTTTTAGTAAGGTTGAAGACACGTGTAATATTGTTTGAGTAATGAAAATACTGATGTTTTATCTATATCTTAATGTTTATACCTCCTTTAAGTGATGGATGATTTTCATTTCTGTTTGGTATCATATTACTATATGCTCACGGTTACGAGTACCGAGCTAACCTTATTGCTATATACCATTTGATTTATATGATATTATGTACTTCATGTATGATACAATGATGCATGTAGTTGAGATTATGTAATAATCGAAAGATTGCTTATAGACAGGTTAAGTCTTGTCATAGCCAATCATTTTGATTCAATGCATAAACCGAAACTCCATCTTCATTGAATCATAAACCTGTCGATCAATTAGCTGTAGTAAGCCTTTTGAATGGTTTACCTTTGGGTTTTATAGAGTTAATTTGTTGTTGTTAGGTGCATAAACCTTCCAACTAACTTAATAGTTGCTTTGATATGGTGCAACTTACATATTAAACCTGTCGATTAACTTTTTAGTAATATGGTTAATTGTTGTAAGGTGGTATTTTCAAAATCTCAAGCAGTAAAATGCATGTTGGATCCCTGAACTAAAGAGTAGTTTTTTTCCATTGTAGTAATCAAAGTTTAGTTTAAATATTTACTTATCAATTTTAAGCTCACGTGACAAACTATTGTGATACACGCTACGCGCACAACAATCTCAACTTTTCTATTTTGAGTTCCAATAGATAACTCCATGTGGATTCGACCTCGGACTTTACCAAGTAATATTACAAATTGACCACTTTTACTTCGGTGTACGATTAAGATCAAGTCAACAGGAGAATATATAATTAAATATTTTGCTGATAGGTTTATTTTGTTCAAACATTCAAAGATCTTCAACCCTTCATTGACGGGCTTCCTATTGTGGTAACCCACATATAAGGATGAAGACTCATGAGTCTAGGGCCCAAAATGAATGATATGAGATCAAGGTAATAAATCCATGTATTTGTCACATATCACTTGGTGTAGTGTGTGTGAAGGTCTTTATAAATAGGAGCTTTGGACCTTCACCATAAAATGCATTTTAAAGGGAAAATTGTGAAAATGTACACCATACACTACTTATTTGTGAGGAAGTACCTTAGTATAAATTTTCTTTGTACAAGTCCTTTTTTGTGTAAATGTTTTGTGAATAAATACACTTTGGTTATTTTTTAACTATTTTATTTACATAAAAACTCTTTTCTTTTATTCATGAAAAATAATTTAGGTAGTTAATTGTGAGATTTAGTTTCCTATTTTTTTGGGACAACACATTTGAATTTTGAAGTACATCTTCCTCTTTCATTCAAAGATAAAATTCTAAAAACAACACTCTTCATCTTATTAGCCATTTTCTTTTTCTTTTTTGATTCTATTTACTAGGTAAGCGATTTCTTAAATTAAAAGATAATTAACCGTTTGAATTTTGAAAAGATTCTATTAGTTTTAAAAAGATTTCCTATTCTCTTTCTTTCTATCTGACTCTCACCATCACTATCTCTCTCTCTCCTCTCTCTCATTCTTTCTTCCTCTATTTTCTCTCTCAAACTTGTCCTCTCTCCCATCATTACTATACTCTCTCTATTCTCTCTCCCCCTATTTTCTTTTTCTGTTTATGTAGTGTTACATTTAAGTCACATTATATGATACCCACCTTGTGAAAAACACTGCATATGATATTTGTTTTGTAGTATGACATTGGTGTCATACTTTTGATGCTCACACCATGAAAAAAATAATGCATATGATGTATAGTTTCATTGTGACATTGAATTCACACTTTGATACCCATTATTTATTTTTGAATCTTTATATGATGTTTCTATAAAATGTTACATTGGAGTTATTGTGTGATACCATCCATGTGCAAACCCTGTATATGGTGTATGTATACATTATGACATTGATGCCACATTGTGGGAGAGAGTAGGGTGAGAGAGCGAGAAAGAGAGAAGACACGGAGAGAGAGAAAATAGGGACTAAGATAGTAAGGTGAGAGTCAAATAGAGATAGAGAATTAGAAATCTTTTTAAAACTAATGAAATCCTTTTAAAATTCAAATAGTAAATTATCCTTTAATTTAGGAAACCAAACGTCGACTCCAATGATAGAGACATGAGCAGTTGTTGTCTCTTTCCATTATTTCCACTGGTTTCCTTTAGACAGGAAGTAAGCTTTTCAAATTGAAAAAGAGTTATTTTGGACTTTAGTTGTACTGGGTAAATTTTTTTACAAATATTTTTAAAAGGTTTACTTTTCTTTAATAATTCTAATAATGTGTACCGGCCCTTGTTTTCCCCATTTTAGAACCATATGGGCCAAGCCTACAACAAATACCATGGCATTGCGGGAGGATGACTCATTAACAATAGTATCAGAGGTTGTACCCAACAAAACTATAAATGAAACGGGATTTAAACTAAGATGTTTGACTCCAAGAGGTGGATTGTCGTGACTTAAATCTAAGAGAGAAGAATCTTGGGACTTAGAGTTCAGATGATAAGATGAGGTAAACAGGAGCAGAGTCAGACATTTTTTCTAGTGGGGCAATTTAAACCATATGAATATTAAAATTAATAATGTTCATATAAGTATAGTTTCATTAATGAAATGTCAATTAAAGTCGCAACCTGTATACATGAGTGTTATAAAAAAAAGTCAACAAAAAACATCTCACTATAAATTTATCTATAGAATCTAATCACCTAAAATAAAATTTTGAACAAAAAAAATTGGGTTCAATAATATATAGTTGAATTTGAATAAACAATTGAAACAAACGTAAACTATGACTAATCTATTAAACTAAACTTGGGTATAAGAATTATTTAACTAATCATAATAAAATTATTCAAACCACCAAATAAAAACAATTGGGAGAATTACATCAAAACCCCTTGAGGTTTATACGTGCGTAACACTTACACCCCTGCCATCAATGTTCGTTAATAAATTACATCTAGACTACTGAAGTTTGTAAGCATGTAATACTTAAATTTCTTAAGTTTAAAATGTTACATTTAAACCAAAAATACTTCAATCAAAGATAGAATATCAAAAATCAAATATTTTAAGTTTTATAACCAAAATTCATGTTCTATTATGACATTTATTGAAATAAAATTTTAATTTTTTTCTTAAAAATCATAATTAGTGTACAATTATACTATATATTAAAATTTAATTTAATTGTTTAAACGACCAAATTATCCCAATTAAAGTTAGAATATATTGTGTCTATTATAGTTTGACCCCGTGTTTGATTTTTTAGTTTTATTTCAATAGATAGTATAATTGTATACTAATTATGATTTTTTAAGAAAAAAATTAGATTTTTATTTATGATTTTATTTTAATAAATGACATAATAAAACATAAATTTGGATTGTAAAATTTATGTTCTATTATGAATGATTTAAACCAGTTGTTTGATTTTTTAGTTTTATTCCAATAGATCGTATAATTGTATACTAATTACGATTTTTTAAGGAAAAATTGGATTTTTATTTTTGATTTTATTTCAACAAATGAGACAATAGAACATAAATTTTAGTTATAAAATTTAAAATATTTGATATTCTATTTTTTATTGGAGTATTTTTAGTCGAACTATAACATTTTAAACTTGAGGAGTCTAAATATTATATATTTAAAAATATTAGGAGGTTTGAGTGTAATTTATTAGTGGATATACTAACAAATATTTAACTGCAGGAGTCTAACTGTTACACACGTATAAATTTCAGGGGTCTATGCGTAATATTTCAAATATTAGGAAATCTAAATGACTAGGTGACAAACTTCTAAGAGTTTAGGTTTAATTCTCCTAAAACAATTTAATTTAACACATAATGTATGCATTTAGTTTTTGTAAAGGAATTTTTTGGACATTTATACGTGAGACCCATATATTTGTCAAAATATCATAACTATAATATAATAAATTTTAAAATTTGAAATTATACTTATTTTCCAAAAGTTTTTAAAATTTCAGTAGAGGCAACTGTCACGTTTATGGACTTTGTCTCGTAGTGTTTTGCTTAAGTATGTGTGACATGTTTTGTAAGTATAAGTTTTGAATCTTCGTTAAACAAAACATTTTGAAGTCATGCTACCCTAAGACAGACAACATTATGGAGTGTGCCTCGGTTCAATTCTCTTAGTTATCTTGCCATATGATTGCTATTGATGTTGTAGCAGTACTTGTTATAAATTTAATTCGGAGTTGACTGAAGCTTTTGGCATAATGCAGCTTCCAAAGCGCAGCAAAATTAGATTGGGAAACTGGGAGGCAAATGTTTTATCGCAGGAACAACTGCAGTACGCTGCCACAGATGCTTTTGCTTCTTGGTACCTATATCAGGTGAATGACAATGTATTTCGTTTTTGTTTCCTAAAATATTATGTCTATTTGTGTCTCTTTTACTGTGATTTTTTCTTTGGTCAAGACTGAAGAATTTCTTCTGTTATAGGTTATGAAGAGCCTGCCAGATGCTGCTGATCGCAATAGTGAAGTACTTGGAAATGTAGCACCACAATGATTTTGCTGTTATTAGCATTTCTGCCAGGAAGTTTAATCTGCTCCATCTCAAAATCCGTTATTGTAAGAGCACATCTACTTCACCGTTTTCATCAATCTGGATAAGATAGTTGAATGAGTATGTTCTTTGAACCTTCTTTACAGCAATCTTCTTCACTCGGTTGCAATAATGGCTTTTAATTATTTCATAGTGTGTAGGAGTGTGTATATATTTGTACCATGACATTGGCCTCAAAATGCTGTAGTTATTTTGTTATGTTTGTGGTGTTTAGTCTTAAACTCTGCTTCATATCTTTACTTCTCAGAGTGATAGACTTCTTAAACTTCTACATCAAGATTGACATTTACAACTATGTATCAGCTGAAGTTGTCTTC
>CAUOFW020001837.1:0-76571 GCA_963454935.2 Ilex paraguariensis | reverse complement strand
TGCTTTTGCTTCTTGGTACCTATATCAGGTGAATGACAATGTATTTCGTTTTTGTTTCCTAAAATATTATGTCTATTTGTGTCTCTTTTACTGTGATTTTTTCTTTGGTCAAGACTGAAGAATTTCTTCTGTTATAGGTTACGAAGAGCCTGCCAGACGCTGCTGATCGCAATAGTGAAGTACTTGGAAATGTAGCACCACAATGATTTTGCTGTTATTAGCATTTCTGCCAGGAAGTTTAATCTGCTCCATCTCAAAATCCGTTATTGTAAGAGCACATCTACTTCACCGTGTTCATCAATCTGGATAAGATAGTTGAATGAGTATGTTCTTTGAACCTTCTTTACAGCAATCTTCTTCACTCGGTTGCAATAATGGCTTTTAATTATTTCATAGTGTGTAGGAGTGTGTATATATTTGTACCATGACATTGGCCTCAAAATGCTGTAGTTATTTTGTTATGTTTGTGGTGTTTAGTCTTAAACTCTGCTTCATATCTTTACTTCTCAGAGTGATAGACTTCTTAAACTTCTACATCAAGATTGACATTTACAACTAAGTATCAGCTGAAGTTGTCTTCGGTTTAACTAAGTCGTCGGTGTTTGCATTGCATTAACCTAATAATAAGTAATCAGAGATTGAAATCAAACTGATTCTGTTTCAAATGCCCTCTTAGGCACTTGACTGCTTCCTGAAATGTGTTTGCTATCCAAGGTTGGAATTATTTTTAGTGTCTAGAACAGGACTGCAGCAGCACCCCCAGGGAGGAAATTGATTTGAAATAGGCCGAAATTAGCTTTGAACGAAATCGTAAAAAAAGGATATGGTAGATCAATGTTTGAAGGAAATTATTAGAAAACAAAATTCATGTAGCTAATTCCAAATAATCGGGATAAAAGTTTTGTTGAGTTGAGTTATGACAAGGATTGCAACAAAATTTGCGGAGAAAATCAAGCAATAAATATTGCACCACTGGGTAGTGTTTTTTTTTTTCCTGAGCAACTTTAATTAATTAAAAAAATTCATCAAAAATAAGAAAAAAAATGTTTAAAAGTAATTTATATGCATCTCACGATATAATAATTCAACTATATAGGTGCATTCATGTACTAGTACTAGTAATTAAGAAAAGTATCAAGTTGGTCTAATGTCCTGATCCACAACAAGTTTGGTCTAATGTCTGCAGAAACTTTTGCTAGAGTTCGAACATTCAGTCTACCTCAAAATTTAACCAATGAGAAAAATTAAATTACATAATCAAAATTACTCGGGATTGTGATTGATAGTAATATCCATCATAATAAGTAATCAGTTGCAAGATTGACGCAACAATAACAAAAGGACACGAAGAAATTATCGTCCACTAGAAAAAAAAAGAAGTGAAAACTTTCAAAATATTATATTATTAATTTGATTAACTGAATAAAATCATTCTTTATATCTTTTAAGATTTAAATTGTCTTATAATTTATATTAGAGATAATAAATAATTCATATTCATTAAACTCAAGATTTTAAAGACGCGTGGGCAAGGCGGAGTGTAAGGGAGTATATTGAAGACAATCTTTCAACTTGTAACTCTTTTAATTCCATATAATAAAGAATAATAGCTGTCATTAATATACAAAGGACTTTTGTCGAACCTTGAAAATTTGTGTTCTCTCTTATTTTTTGTCTTCACTTTTTTCTCCTTGATTGCCTACTGCAATGTATGTTCACATCACGGAATTTATTATTTATTTTTTGGAATAACTCTTGAGTCTTTGAGGTCTCGTTCTTTGGTTATGGTGTAAAAATTAATTTTTTTATTCAACAATCAAAGGTGTTTGAATCAGTTTATATGCATTTCGACTAATTCCCTCGTCGATTTGATCAAAGATAAATCATCCACTCCAGTCCTAAGATATTTTATATTCATGAGGAATTAATCTTTTATGTCAAGATTTGAATCAAGATGTCTGAATTTTTAATTCCTTCTTGCTACTATTTAAACAAACCTTTGACATTATGGAGTAAAAATATTTCCAAGCGAATGAATTGTCGAATTAGACCGAGTGGCATGTCTTCCATGATTTAGACATTCCAGCATACGTTAATGGTATCTTATTGAGCTATTGCTTAATCAAGTTTTAAGTGGTGCCAAGACCAACTTTGAGCAACTCTGGGATTTAATATTTATTGATTGGGGATTGAAAAAGAATATTAAAAGTATTGAATTAATGACTGGTGAAGAGTTCCACCACCACTTGGCTTCTTGGAAGCTGACCATTTATATATAGTAATGGTCTAATGTTTGTGAGAGTGTGTTAATGACAAGTTATTTAATAAAAAGAATTGAGAAATATTTCAATTATATGTATTTTATAGTCATAGTCATAATATAACATTATAATACATGCAAATACTCGTAAATCTCATGAATTTAGTAAATTATGATGCTTTTTATCAAGCTTAAACTTGGGACCTGGAGGCCCTTAGTTGTGACCGTGTCTCTCTCTCATTATCTTTCTTAACAAGAAGCATTTTTGTTGTTTACTGTATCACATAGTGCCTCATTTGCTCGAACCTAAGACACGCACCTCATCTTCCACTTATTGTTATTAGAAAATTTTCCTATGCTATTTTTGCCTTTATTTTAAATGTAATTTAGGCATAGAGGTCAACAAAAGTAGAACTGATAAGTGATGTATGAATTCTTGAGAAGAGAGGAGTCTTGGTGGTCCCCCCCCCCGGGGGAGCCGTCTAGATCCCACAAGTGAATTTAAAGTTGGATCTACATTGGATCTCACCTGAATTGTCTCGTCTATCCTCCTGAGGTCCAAGCACAACGATTCATACTTTGAATCCTCTATACCATAAAATAGTTGCAGTGCAGCCTTACCAAATTCATATCTGTAGGATGTAGGAAGATTTGACAAAAACAACGAAAGTTAGTATGAGGAGACATTGCAATCATTTTATGAAATTGAGAGAGCATTGTTAACTTTTTAGGGTGCAAATTAAAAAAATTAAAATCATGCAACATGCAAAGTGCGATTCTCCCTTTATTTTTAAGGAAATGTTATATTCCTTGGCAAAGACTTCCATGGTAATTTGGTAGGCTACTCTGCAACTTCCTGGAAGAGTAAAGCCTCTCAGAGCTCTATCACAAAATTATGTTTATTTTATCACAAAGTTTGGCAGTCTACTATGCAACTTCCTGGATGAGTAAAGCCCCTCACAACTCTATCAGGAAACTTTGTTTTATTTTATCACTAAGTTTGGTCGGCTACTATGCAACTTCCCGGAAGACTAGGTTACTTTGTTGTTCCGTGGGTCAACAACCTCCGTTATCTTTGGCAATTAAGACGAAATTACCGTGGAATCAACTTTGATGCACCGAATGTTCTCTTTAATGAGGTCATCTTAGAGCTATTCATCGTATAGAACTTTTGTTACCCGAAAAAATAGAGCACAATAGTAACTTTATAATTAAAGAAGTTATTTTTGTAATTTTAAAGAAATATGAGTCATAAATATAATATAAAAAGAGTAATAATCATGGTATGAATATTAACATAATTTTGGACACAAATAAAATAAAATACAATTGGAATAAACTTTTTAAATGAAAGTAATGTGATGGAAAATGGGTTATGAAATTGAGGCTCTTTGAAATTGGTAAGAATTGGGATTACGAAGTGGAATATCTTTTAAAATAAAAATTTTAGTAGTTATTGATAGTTGAATCATGGATGTTTATGATGAGTGTATATTAGTAAATGTAATTTTGTATTTTTTATTCGATATTATGGTGTAAATTATTAGAATTTAAGGACAAGATGAATCGAGAGATTTATTTGTTTTATCACATGTTAATGTGTTTATGTCCTATTTTTTTTGGGTGTGTCATATTGTTTCTGTGTCCTGCGTCTGTGCACACTTGACGCACCGGCGGGATGGGTTGTCAAACATTGATGTCACGCCCATACATAACAATGAGTTCATATATATGATGATCACTAACCTCCCATAAGGCCAGCAATTTCCCTCCAATGACACCCACAAGACTCGAAGAGACGATCTAACTCTCGTACCGAACAGATGATCTAACTCTGATACCAATTATTAGGGTCGAAGCACTACTATTAAACTAAAACCTATAGACCTTAGTGAAGTCGCAACTTCTTAAACCATGGTAGCATAGGGGCCTATGCCTATATGTACTACAAGTGGGACTGAGGGGCTTTGTAATGCGCACTTGGTGCACCGGCATGATGGACTGTCAAGCACCGATGCCACGCCCACATGTGACAAGGAGTTCATAGGGTGATGGCTAACACCCCATAAGGCCAACACTCCCTCGTCTCTCATTTGCTTCTTAGTCCCGTCTTCCACTTCCCATAGCCAAACGGAAGCTGCCACCTCACACCTACACCACCAGCACTAGCACCAATAGCTACAACACACCCAACCCCCTGCCCCCACGAGCACATTAACACACATTGAAAATAAACAGAGTGACATATACACATACATACATACATAGAGAAACCGAAAATATCAGAAAAATGAAACCGCCATCTCCGCCTTCAAAAGACTCAAATTCAGTCCTATCCTGCCACACTCTATTTGAATTCATCAATTCCACACGTGGTTCGAAGTCTTAAACAATATCAATATGACTCAGACGACTCGTATCTGACTCAATGCCTTCTATTTCGAGAGTGATATAAGGTGTGTAAACAATGAGTATCAATTGGTTTGTGGTTACTCGAAGACGTCTAAGAAGACTCAATGCGTTGCTAGTCATCGTTCTAAGACATTGTGATATCGTTTTGCAACGCCATAATATGACTTCAATCTCTTGCCACATTCAATTCCTTTGATCCAAAATTTTGTGTGTGTATATATATATGGTTCTACGGTGCCTCGATGTCTTATAGGTCATGTAATTACCCAAAAAAAAAAAATTATTATTATTATTTTATTTTGGTGCATTGGCCATCTAAGAGTTATTATATATAGAAAGATAAAAATAATTAAAGAAGACTAATATGTCTCTAATAAAAGTCTTGCCTTAGAGAGACCTATTAAAACTCTTATACATGTAGTTTTAAATATGGTAATATTGTGGGATAGGTCAAACTCATCATATACAAATATATAGATATAAATACATATACTTTCTTCCCAACACCTACACATATATTAGAATAAGAGAAGGGAGAGGAGAAGCTAGGGTTTTGAGCAAAGAAAAAGGAAGAGAAAGAAAGAAGGGAATTTAGAGAAGAAGAAAGAAAATTAGAAAATTTGATCATCAATGTTAGTCTTCATATTAAAATTTAATTTTGTATTTAATCATTATATGTACATATGTACAAGTTTGCTGATATAATCTTGCAAGGAATTCATATGGATAGGTTTATATATGGTTAAAATATGTGAATTCAAATATAACAGGGTGGTATTTGTGTTAAGAAGATATTGGGAAAGGGGGAAGAAAGTAAAGTTATTGACCAAGGCTTTTGGATACGTTAGGTTGACGAATATGGTGAAAAAGTGTAAAATTATGGAAACCTCTCTTTTAGTTTTAAAGAGATTTGCTTTGACTTCTATGTTCTTCCAAACTTAATTTTAACCACTGTTTTACTTGGTAAATTGTAAGAATAGAATTCTGAAAAATTTATGGCAGTCCCGAAAACAGAAAAATTCTTTTTAAAAAAATTATATTTTAACCCCAAAAGTTTCAAAAATTATGATTTGACCCCAGAATTTTAGAAATTTTTTCTAAACAGCGCAGAATACTTCTATACCTTATTCCTTCGTATTAGAAAGGATATTTATATGTAAAAAATATATTAAGTATATATCAATGAGTAGAAAGTACGTAAATTAAATATAAAATCGCGAAATAACGAAGTTAGAAATAGAAATTGATCGTTACATGTTATTTTGGATTAGGTGGTGATTGCATTGAGGTTGGAAAAGAGTGCTTTAAATTGAATTTTGGAAATTAAGATGAATAGTTTACTACTTCTTTTGGGAGGATTTTCTATATTAAATGTGTGGGTGTGTGCGCGTGGATTTTTCATATATATATGATATATGTGTTGATGTTTGGGGTTACAATTAAATATTTTGAAATTATGAACTGTTCTACATATGAATTTCAGAAAACTTGTTGGATAATTTTATATCATTGCTTTGGTGATAAAAGAAAAATTTTGTGTGCGTTGGAATTAAAACTACAGTTTTGATATGTGTGAAAATCATGTTTATGAGACGGGGATTGGGGTTACCAGGTCTAAGTGATAGCAAGAGACTGGGACTGAGATTACCAAGTTTAAATGGTAACAAGCAATTGGGTCAGTCATCAGGCTAGTGATGACAAGAGACTAGGCTAGTTATTAGGTTAGTGGTAACAAGAGATGGGGTCAGTCATCAGGCTAGTGATGACAAGCGACTGAGCCAGTTACCAGACTAGTGGTAACAAGAGACTGGACTAGTTATCAGGCTAGTAGTANCTTCAAAAGACTCAAATTCAGTCCTATCCTGCCACACTCTATTTGAATTCATCAATGCCACACGTGGTTCAAAGTCTTAAACAATATCAATATGACTCAGACGACTCGTATCTGACTCAATACCTTCTACTTCGAGAGTGATATAAGGTGTGTAAACAATGAGTATCAATTAGTTTGTGGTTACTCGAAGACGTCTAAGAAGACTCAATGCGTTGCTAGTCATCGTTCTAAGACATTGTGATATCGTTTTGCAACACCATAATATGACTTCAATCTCTTGCCACATCNGTTACTCGAAGACGTCTAAGAAGACTCAATGCGTTGCTAGTCATCGTTCTAAGACATTGTGATATCGTTTTGCAACGCCATAATATGACTTCAATCTCTTGCCACATCCAATTCCTTTGATCCAAAATTTTGTGTGTGTATATATATATGGTTCTACGGTGCCTCGATGTCTTATAGGTCATGTAATTACCCAAAAAAAAAAAATTATTATTATTATTTTATTTTGGTGCATTGGCCATCTAAGAGTTACTATATATAGAAGGATAAAAATAATTAAAGAAAACTAATATGTCTCTAATAAAAGTCTTGCCTTAGAGAGACCTATTAAAACTCTTATACATGTAGTTTTAAATATGGTAATATTGTGGGATAGGTCAAACTCATCATATACAAATATATAGATATAGATACATATACTTTCTTCCCAACACCTACACATATATTAGAATAAGAGAAGGGAGAGGAGAAGCTAGAGTTTTGAGCAAAGAAAAAGGAAGAGAAAGAAAGAAGGGGATTTAGAGAAGAAGAAAGAAAATTAGAAGATTTGATCATCAATGTTAGTCTTCATATTAAAATTTAATTTTGTATTTAATCATTATATGTACATATGTACAAGTTTGCTGATATAATCTTGCAAGGAATTCATATGGATAGGTTTATATATGGTTAAAATATGTGAATTCAAATATAACAGGGTGGTATTTGTGTTAAGAAGATATTGGGAAAGGGGGAAGAAAGTAAAGTTATTGACCAAGGCTTTTGGATACGTTAGGTTGACGAATATGGTGAAAAAGTGTAAAATTATGGAAACCTCTCTTTTAGTTTTAAAGAGATTTGCTTTGACTTCTATGTTCTTCCAAACTTAATTTTAACCACTGTTTTACTTGGTAAATTGTAAGAATAGAATTCTGAAAAATTTATGGCAGTCCCGAAAACAGAAAAATTCTTTTTAAAAAAATTATATTTTAACCCCAAAAGTTTCAAAAATTATGATTTGACCCCAGAATTTTAGAAATTTTTTCTAAACAGCGCAGAATACTTCTATACCTTATTCCTTCGTATTAGAAAGGATATTTATATGTAAAAAATATATTAAGTATATATCAATGAGTAGAAAGTACGTAAATTAAATATAAAATCGCGAAATAACGAAGTTAGAAATAGAAATTGATCGTTACATGTTATTTTGGATTAGGTGGTGATTGCATTGAGGTTGGAAAAGAGTGCTTTAAA
Organism: Ilex paraguariensis; assembly: GCA_963454935.2. NCBI lineage: Eukaryota > Viridiplantae > Streptophyta > Magnoliopsida > Aquifoliales > Aquifoliaceae > Ilex > Ilex paraguariensis. Next base: position 68,544 of record CAUOFW020001837.1, on the reverse strand, counting down.
TTGAATTTTGGAAATTAAGATGAATAGTTTACTACTTCTTTTGGGAGGATTTTCTATATTAAATGTGTGGGTGTGTGCGCGTGGATTTTTCATATATATATGATATATGTGTTGATGTTTGGGGTTACAATTAAATATTTTGAAATTATGAACTGTTCTACATATGAATTTCAGAAAACTTGTTGGATAATTTTATATCATTGCTTTGGTGATAAAAGAAAAATTTTGTGTGCGTTGGAATTAAAACTACAGTTTTGATATGTGTGAAAATCATGTTTATGAGACGGGGATTGGGGTTACCAGGTCTAAGTGATAGCAAGAGACTGGGACTGAGATTACCAAGTTTAAATGGTAACAAGCAATTGGGTCAGTCATCAGGCTAGTGATGACAAGAGACTAGGCTAGTTATTAGGTTAGTGGTAACAAGAGATGGGGTCAGTCATCAGGCTAGTGATGACAAGCGACTGAGCCAGTTACCAGACTAGTGGTAACAAGAGACTGGACTAGTTATCAGGCTAGTAGTAACAAACATGATTTTATAAATATATTTGGACTTGAATGTGTGTGTGAATGTTTTGAGTTATCATTTCATTTATAAAGTTATTTGTGAAAATGAGTGGGTGTTTGAGTTATAAATGTTTTTTTTTTATAAAGTTATTTATGATCATGAGATCATTTTGTTTACATGATTATGCGGAAGGAATTTGGATACAATTTGTTGTACGTATGTATGTAACAAAGTTTATTTTTGTATATAAAATATGAGATTTATTTTTACACCTTATTAGAGGTGGTTGCTATTCACGGGTCATTGTACTCATCCAAACATTTAATATTTTTCAGGTGAGGATTAGGGTGAAGAGTAAATCCACAGATAGACAAGAGATTAGCAGAGTCGAAGATTTATTTTATTATAGGTCTTTAGGAATAAAAGTCTTTTATAGTTTTGAAATAAATGTTTAATTGTTTTGGGAACAATATTATTTATGTTTAGAGTACTGAACTTTATAGTTTAATTATTATTTTACATGAGTTTAGTAATGATATTGGTGGTATTTAGTTTATTCCTCTGATATTCATTAAGTCGGCGGAATAGATCACTTTATTATTTGTCTTCCTTTGTATTTTGTATTTATTATGCACAAAGATGGTTGGTTAAAGCCCTAATAGCTGGTCTGCTGCTCACCCTATGTGATCCGGGGTGGGGGTGTGGCAGGTCACTAGCTAATGCCACAACCTAGAACCGCAATACTACAACTCTTCAACTTCACATTTGCCTTATTAAAGGGAAAAAAAGAGAAACAAAATGGTTAGTGAAGGAAGGTAGCAAACTTTTGGAGCAACACAAATAGAAAGAAGAAGCCGAGTAAGACCAGCATAGTATGGATGTTTGAATATCTTTTTCTTTGTTAACTAGAGACACTACAACAAATTTATTTTGTAGCGATGAGTTTTGGCGACGAACAATAAAATTTGTTATAAAAAAATGATTTTCTACAACAATTTCAAATGTTTCTCGCGATAAACTTTTTTATGATATTTTTTGCGACCATTTTTTGTAGTTGTTGCTAATAGTCTATGCAAATTTGTTCCCTCCAAAAAAAAATTGAAAATATTAATTTTATAGGCGACAAAAAAAATTGTCGCCAAAATAATTTTCGGTTGCTAAATTTTTGACAAATTTTACGAAAAATAAGAAAAAAAAAATAATACTTAACGACAATGAATGGTTGTCGCAGAAAAAAAAGTTAAAATTAATTTTTTTTGGCGACAAATAATATTTGGTGGCAAAATATGTTAAACTAAATGTGCACTCTTGTAAATTAAAAACGACGCCGTTTTGAAGTGAAAAGATTATAACTCTTTGGTTCTAAAACGACCTCGTTTTGGAACCCTAAATTAACCCCTTGTCTTCTTCTTCGACAAAGTTATCGAGTTGCCCCACCTTGTCGCCTCTATGCTCCCTCTCTGCTGTGCCGAAATTTTGTAAGTCTCCTCTCTCTCTCTCTTTATCTATCTATATATATATTCTCTCTCTGTATCGCCGTGTGTATCGCTTTTTTAGTTTCTGGGTGGAAGTAGGGGAGTCTTATTCAGGGGACTTTCTGGGTGGAACCATCTCCTCCTTGGCCCAAAAGTTTTTAGCTATAATATTTAGATTCTTTTTTATTGTTTGTATCTCTTTGCATTGTTTTTAATTTTTAATTGATGTGTATATTTCGGTTGAGACTATTAGTTGAACAGTTGATGTGCTTTGTTATTTATCTTTGAAATCTTTGTTTACTAGTATGTGTTCAATCCTGTATGATGGATTACTAATTGTTGTCTGACTCTTCGTCAAAAATATCTTTGATTGGTACAAATTGGCATTCTTGTTGATTTTGACACGGTGTGTATCTTTCAAGGATGCATTATTGTCAAACAGATAGTAATTACTGATTCATGTTGGCCAATATTATGTACTTTGATTTCTGTTTTAGTTTCATGGTTGAGTTTGGGAATTCTTGTTCCTCATAATGATCATGACCCACACTGCTCTTAGAAGTTTTTATTTTGTTTTGGTGTTGAACATTATGTTATTCCTGGTTATGTTATGTGTTCTATTTGGATCCTGGCTGTTATTGGGTCTTTACATTGTCTTTAGTAGGTCTACGTTAGTTTGAGTGGTCAGTCGCAATCCTAGATGGATGGTTCTCGGAGAACCGCAACACTTAAATTTACCTTCTCCAGTTTAAAGGAGTTTAAGTTATAAATATTTTATAGTTTTTTTATGTGACAGCACTTAAGCCCAAGAGCTCTGTGACTTTAATTCTTTTTCTTCATGTGAGCCCAAAGAACTCTAGGTAAGAGCATTTTAATCGGATAGTTCATTCTAGTCAGATAGTTGTTATCAAATAAACACTATTCAAGTTTTAGGTTGTCTTTGCTGCTGCTCTATATGCTTGCTTCTTTAGTGAGGCATTAAATGTTTAAGTTGAAGACTTGCTGCTAGATTTTCTGCATGTATTTTGGGCTCAACTATTTTATTTTGAAACTTTAATTCACCCCCTTTGTGACTATGGGTGATATAGTTGGGCATGCACATGAAAAACAAACTTTCTTAGCTTCCTATGAACGTTGGGTTTTCTTTTTTTCTTGGGAGATACCCTTTTTTTAGGGGTCCGCCCTGTTAATTTTAATGTTATGTAGGGTGCTATATCTCTTTCTTCATTTAGCTGAGTTTGGTTCCAAGACTTATTAATGTTAGGTGGCTTTGTGAATATAGAAGGTATTGCACCTGTGCCATTCTCCCTGGGTGCTTGTCCATATCACATCTCGTATAGGAACTAGCAAACTTTCTATATTTGGGTGTGAGATAATGTTCTTAAGCTTCTTTGTTTGCAGAAAAGCTCATTCTAGAATTCCATATGTTTGTTGCCTGGGATTGGCCTTTAGAGTTATCGGGGAATGAAATTTTGGAACAACTATAGTCACTGCCAGATGTCAAGTTTGGTAAACATCCGAGCAATAAGAAAAGGAAACGTACATCTGATGAACTTAGTTGGATGAAGAAAAGCATATTCTTCGAGCTACCATACTGGGTGAAACTCAACCTTCGGCACAACATCGATGTCATGCATATAGAAAAAAATATATGTGACAACATTCTTGAAAAATTGCTTAGCATTGATGGAAAGAACAACGACACTGAAAAAGCTCGTCTAGATTTGGAAGATCTGCACATAAGGAAAGAGTTGCACCTTCAGCAGCAGGGTGATTCTTATGTGAAGCCCCCCGCGTGGTACACATTATCACCAAAAGAGAGATAAGAATTTTGTGATTTTTTGAAATAAGTGAAGTATCTTGATGGCTATGCAACTAACATCACAAGATCTGTAAGTACTAAGGATGGAAAAGTATCAGGTCTGAAAAGTCATGATTGTCATATTCTCCTACAACGACTTATTCCAATAGGAATACGTGAGTTTCTTGATAAAGAAATATGTACTGCTTTGTTTGAGTTAGGCAACTACTTTCAACAATTATGTTCCAAGAAATTGAAGATTAAAGATTTGGATGCATCACAAGATCGAATTGTTTTAATACTATGCAAATTGGAAAAGATTTTTCCACCAGCATTATTTGATGTGATAGTTCATTTAGTTGTGCACTTGCCTCGTGAAGCTATGCTTGCCGGACCAGTTCATTACCGTTGGATGTACCCAATTGAAAGGTAATCATCATTTTGATATCAATATTTCTACTCTAAACTTAGATTAAATTATACTTGTATTGTATGAAGGTACCTTGGCATTCTAAAAAAGTATGTTGACAACCGAGCTCGTCCTAAAGGATCAATCGCAGTAGCGTATATTGTGAATGAGTGTCTTATTTTCTTCTCAATGTATCTAAGTGGGATTAAAACTATATTCAATTGAGAGGAGCGTAATGATGATGGAGTTGCACATGCTTCGGGGTTGACCGTCTTCTCACAAAAAGTTCGTTCCTTTGGACTAATAAGAAATGCATCTGATGTTTCACAAAAGGAACGCGATATGGCTCAATGGTTTGTCTTGCATAATAGTCCTAAGATAGATTCATACCTAAAGTATGTTGGCCATTATATATTTGAGAATGTCTTACATACCTCGATCTTGTCTTATATTGTATTAATCACATATTCTGTACATAGGGAGCACAAGAACTTATTACAAATGCAAAATGAACACAATGTCACAATAAAGCATCAACAAGAATTTCTCAAGTGGTTCGAAAAACAAGTAAGACAAATTCTTAATGTAACATTAAGCGTACATTAGTCTCTATTTTATTGTGTAAATCATGCATGCATTTTTTCATTTGATGCATTTGTAGATCAATCAATTGCGATCTCAAGGGTCACTTGAAGTTAATGATGAATTATGGTCATTAGCAAATGGTCCTGATGTTTCAGTGAAAATGTATTCGGGTTGCATATCCAATGGCATCCGATTCCACACTAAAGATCGTGACACCCGTTGTAAAACTCAAAATAGTAGAATAGTTGTTGAAGGGGATCATGAGAATGTAACAATGAACTTCTACAGTTATTTAAGTAAAGTATGGAAAATGAGTTATATCTTTGGGTATCGTGTTGTTTTGTTTCAATGTGAATGGTTCAATCTTAGCAGTGGAAAAACGATGAATGTTGATTCACATTTCACAAGTATTGATGTTAAAAGTCGATAGTATAAAGATGATCCCTTTGTCCTACCAAATCAAGTGCAACCAGTCTTCTATGTTAATGATACAAAGTATGGACCACACTGGCAAGTCGTACAACGAGTCCAACATCGAGACATATGGGATATACCAGAGCAACATGCAGTAAATTTCGGTGATGATGAACATTCTATTCCAAGTGATGCATTCCAACAAGAAGAACCCACGAAAGATGTCCCTATTGTTGTTGAAAACCATGATACGCACCCATTCTGTAGGCCCGAACTTGATCCCGTGCTTGTCCCAAGTAGGCGGGTAATGTCGTCTAAAAACATACAAGATAAAGATGTCAATGATGATTTCATTTGTGATGATGAAAATGATGATAAGACACTACTAGAGTATAGTGATTCTAAAGGAGCTATGGAAAGTCATTCTGAGTCAGATGTTGATCCCGAAATATAATGGTACTTTAACCAAATTTCTTTTGTAATGGTATGCTGTTTTGTTTTGTTATAGTTGTTGTATTTATAATTGATTATTTGCATAATGACTCATGTATCATAATTTTTTAGGAAACATAAATGGCTCCAGGTCGTCAACCCAAAGTCTTATCTATACCTGCAACTGCACATGAGAAGGTGCAATCCACATCACCAACATCGACCACCCGTAGTCCACATACTGTAGCTAGCAGTACAGGTATGATTTCATTTGTATTAGACACTTTTAAAATATTTTTCTCTATTCATCTATTATATTTTGGTAATGTCAGGGTCGACCTCCTGGAAGGGGCGAGGTCCTACACGAGGAAAGGCTGTAGAGAAGATGGTGGAGGCAAATGGAAAGTTACGTGTTGAGATCCCTAATGGTGTGAATGTCCCAGTCGGGAAAAATGCACAACGTTGTATTAATGAGATGGGAGCCTTGGCTAGGGCTTTCGTCCCAATTACTGTGACCCTATGAAATGATTTGTCTGATGACATGCGTTCCCCTATCATTGCACGCCTCCGAGTAATTATACTTATTTTATTATATTCGTTATTAATATAATTATTTCTGTTCAAAATAATGTATTATTTTTTCGTACAGACAAGGTTTGACATTGTTGAATACGATGAGTCAGAATGTGTTCAGGACAACATTGAAGCTAAGTTTGCTCGTTTGTATAGTGACCATCGTTCTAAGATGCATAGTCACTATAAACAATTGGTGAAGGCTGGCTTGGACCAAAAAACTGAGCCATACAAATAAGTTAGTAAGAATGATTGAAATTATATAATCGAGCACGTATTCAAGGATCCAAAATTTCAGGTAAAAACTTGATAGTTTATCACTAATGTTGTTGGTTTTTATTTATAATCGGATATTGTCTCTACACTAACCTATGTTAATTTTTTTATGTAGAAACGATCTAAAATAAATTTTGCAAATCGTGTCAAGCTACCCTACAATCATGCTATGGGTTCCAAGTCTTTTCCATCTGCAATGCCTGTTATGGTTAATTGTTTTAACTTATACTTTTTTTGTATGTTATCTTATTTATGATGTTGTAACTATACAGTTTTTTAAAACAGAAAGATCCCGAAACCCAAGAGCCACTTCATTTTGTAGATTTTTTTCGTGAATCTCACTTTAGCAAAAAGTCAAACAAATGGATATCACAAGAAGCTGAGTCTCGATATGTAAGTATAAAAATTTTCTTGATGTCATTGTATTTGAGATTTATAAGGTTGATAAGTTTCGTTTTGTGAACAAGTTATCAATTATTTTTTAAATTTTAGAATCAGATGAAGGAATTAAGAGACAAGTCCACACAAGATGGTGAATCACATATGTCTGAGGAGGAGATTGCAAATACTGTCCTTGGCTGCAAATCTAGCTATAAGAGAGGTTATGGGGTTGGACCAAAACCTTCTTCAAACAAGAAGTCTAAAACTATTGCAAATGAAGAAAAGGTGACGAGTCTGAAGATAGAGCTGGATGAAACCAATAAAAAACTCTAGAAAATGGAGAAGTGGCAAGAAATGATGATGCAACAAATGACAGAGGTGAGGTTAACAGTGCAGTGTGGTGGGGACATTAGAGAGCCGAGCAATTCAACTTTATCTTGGTAAGCTATTTTGGCTATTATCATATACTTAGTCAAATATTAATTTATTAACCTATAAATTCAAATTTTATATATATATTTTTTTACTTCTTATCTATAATGCGTTAATGAGTTTTTTGTGTTTGTCATAGATTGAAGATTGATTGTAAAGAACTCTTTTTAGATATCCAGACATCTTTTCTTTCAAATATTTGAGATATTTTGTTGTTGGGATTTTAGATGTTGGGTTGTTGGATGTTGAAAATTTTGGAAAATGTTAAGAGTTTTGGATATTGTTTGATGCTATTGAAAATTGTTAGACGTTATTTTATATTTTGAGTAATATATTAATGTTTTAGTAATTGTGATGTGTTTTTATGGATTATCTATTGTTGTGAGTGCATGATTGAAATTGGTCGGAATGTTTTTGAGTTGTTATAACTGTTTTTAAATTGTTATTGGACCAAATGAGATTTAATCATGTTTTTTTTTAGGTGACCAAAACACGTCGTCGCTAAAACATTGTTTATCAGTTTTGGCAACGAAAAAAATTCTTTGCTAAAATGCTGGGTGATTTTTTTGGTGACAAATATGTTTGTTGTCAATATTTTGTGTACTTATTTTTAGCAACGAAATAGAGACGGTCGCTGAAATTTTCACATTTTGTGACGAATATAATCATTGCTAAAGATTGTGGTTAAAATAATTTATTTTTTGGCGACGAACAAAACGTTGACGACGAAATAAGAACATGTTTGACAACAAAATTATGGTCGACTATTGTGTATTTTTGGTAACAAAATTTTTGTTGTCGCCGAAAACTTTCCTAGATGAGCCTAAAACGACAAAATGACGACGAAATAAGTTCGACGCAAAAAATTTTTGGTGACGAAATTTATACATTTTGTGTCGAGTCAATTCGTCGCTAAAAAACATATTTGTTGTAATGAGAAGGAGATATTTTCTCTTTTTATAAGGATGACAATGACATATTTTCTACGTATAGAAAAGACCTTTAACTAAGAGCAATACTATTGATTTCATCGTAGATATTTATTAAGATTCACTGCTTATTAAATAATTATGATCGATCAAGTCTCTATTTCAAGTTCAAATTTTAAGCGTAAGTAACTTTTTTCTTTAAGTAATGACAAAAACGGAAACCATATTAAATTAAAAATCAGCTGGAGAGTCTAGGTACATGAGACATAAAGTCTAGCCATATGAGACAGAAAATCTTGGAGGATAATTGGAGATCTGCTAGCACAGAGTTTGCTGCATGTTTTGAATTGACTTTATGCTGATTTACATTCTTTCCGTTACCTGTTTCCTTCAATTTTCTTTACTACATTACTAAATAAGTGAACTGTATAAGATTTTAAATTTTAATTGATAAAATATTTTCTCATTCATTTTGTTGTTGGTAGAGTGTTTACTATTATTAAAGAATTTTTTTATAAGAAAAAAATCTTATCCATTAAAATTCAGAACTTTATGCCCCTTGACTAATGCGTGATCTGCTCCTTTAGATTTTTGTGCTCTCCTCTTTATTCAAGGCATGATTGTGTTCCTTGCTCTTTTTTTTTCCTCTACTTGCTCAAATTGGATCTGGGTTTTGAAATTTTGTTAACTTATTCAACTGGGTTTTTGTTGAATTTGAATTTAATCTTACTTTTTGATGGTATGTGTTGCACAATTGAGCAGAGTTGTGATCTTAGGGATTAGAGAATCATTGGAAGTCTAAGTCAGAGCTCCTAGACTCTTAAGGATTGAACAATGGTGATAGAGAATTGCAAACAGATAGTTTATAGTAGTTTCCCAGTTCGGGAGGTCGACTAATCCACTCTCAAGGAAGTTTTTTACTCCTGAGAAATTTTTATTCATAAAAAAGAGGGATTACACATAGTATTTGCTTAAACTTGTTGCTTGTGTTTTATTGTGAGGAATATGCCTCTTATTTATAGTTTTCAAGGGCCTTGCTTGATCCCTTGGCGTGATCCATGCCTTTCCCTTCTAACGAATGTTATCCAGTTATTGTGGATAGTGCTGAGGCGCGGTTGCGACTTCCTTGCTTAAATATTTGACTGTTATGGTTTATGCGTGGTATTTCGATGGAAGCCAATTGTCATCCTTGCTATTCTCATGAGGGTGTTGTTGTTGGGGAGATGGTGCGACCTGAATTCTCCTGATTATCTATGATGAGCTTTGTGATTCGACCTCGATATGACCGAGCTAAACACCCTAACTCAATCTTATTCATATTTTGAGCATCATCACTTTTCATCATTGATTTTGTGACCCATTGGCTTAAAGAATGTGACAGGGACCCAAACAACGCTTTTTCAAGCTCTCTCTCTCCCTCTATCTCAAAACCCATTCTCATAATGTGTTTTATTGAGTTGAGTTATGACAAGGACTGCAACAAATTTTGTGCATACATGCATCTTACTATATAATAATTCAACTATTGGTGCATACACTTATTACTATTACTATAATTAAGAAAAGTGTCAAACAGTCAAGCGCAATATCAAAAGTATATAGCCTCAAAACAAGAAAAATCAGAATTTTGAAGCCAGTAAATCTTCAAAATAAACATTAAAGTTGGTACAAAAATTAGTCGAAAACATTGAATTTCCCCAAACACCTAGGCATATGCAACTGTTATGCAACATATCATATAAGTGCGAAAGTCTCTTTGCTTTTTATTTCATTGCACTCTCTCTCTTGTGCATGTGTATGTGATTATGGTGTCCATGTGAGGGAATGGAACCCCAATGAGAAAAAAATAAATTACATAATCAAAATAGCTCGAGTTCGTTTGAATTGAGCCCACATAATGTGATGGATAGTAATATCCACCATAATATGTAATCATTTGCAAGATTGATGCAACATTAATAACCAAAGGACACAAAAAAATTATTGCCTACCAGGGAAAAAAAAAAAAAAGAGGAAGAAAAAACTCTCAAAATATTGTATTATTAATTTGATTAATTAAATAAAATCATAGTACACAGGACAATTTATAAGGATCTTCAAACTCCTAAAGGTTTTCAAAACGGGCCTAAATCCATAGTTTTGAAAAAGTTACTAAAAACATATAAAAATATGTCTAATGAATTAGAAAAATTGACATGGTTTAAACAACAAACCACTTTAGAATATTTTTAATAAAACTCTCATTCTAAATAAATAATAAAATAATCTGTTATGCACTCTTTTGTAGATCTGTTATGCCCTCAAGAACAGATAAAATAATTTCTCATTCAACAACCTTTGGTAACCTTAGCATGGTCTTCAGGATTTCTTAACAACTCAAAACAATCAGGATCCAATATAAATTGAAAATCATTTGAACAAAAAATATGTGGACCAGCTAGATCCAAATTATGCGGACGTGCCACTTGATGTAGTTTTTAATAACAAATGTATGTCATTGACACGAGAATCTAGTCCAACCAGATGCTTGGTGACATTTAGAGGTTTCCTTTTACGCAAAACGTCTTCAATGATATTTTTGATAATCTTTGATTGATACCTGCAATTATACACCAATCAACCAGTAAAATAACAAAAATTTGACAAGTTGAAATTTACAGGAAAACACTCTAAATTAGATGCTAATTTCTCGGTACTAGAACTATATTTACCTCTTTTAAAACTTTAAAACATGAGACTAGTTCAAAGGAAACTCTAAGATAACAGGTGCACGAGGAACCGAAGAAGGCTAGTATGAATTACGTACCGATTTTCGACATTATCACAACAAAGCCCTGCTATACTCCCAACTTGAGTAAGTGCAGCTCTCCATTTCTCCACCTTTTCAATTTCGGCCACAAAGCGCTCTGCTTGCTTTGCAAATGCCTCTGCAACGATCCCCCTGTGGTTATGTACATCAGACGGATTGACATCGTAAAATATAGGAAGAACCAACTGCCTAATTGTTTTGCTACATTCAAGGATCGCCACAAGCTCATCCAAGCACCATCGGGAAAGAGCATAGTTTTTCGACAATATGATAATATAAATCTTTGACTCTCAAATTGCTTTCAGCAATTCCAATGAAATAGATTTTCCTCGTGGTAGTTTATCATCCCTAAATATGTGAACACCAGCTTGATCTAAAGCTGTGTAGAGGTGATTCAGTGAAGTTTTTGCGTGTATCACCTCGAAAACTCAAGAAGACTTCGTACTTCCATGGATCTGACAAAGACGAAGAAGAAGAAGGTGGAGGAGGGACGTATTGAGTGCTTGTACCAGCCATGGACAAACTCAAGACCGGATCAGATTGATGAAGAGCCAATTCATCATCTTGATGAACTAGTAGAGCAAGAAAGATAAAGGCAACGTGGGTATGGGGGCAAGATAGATAAATTCAATAATTCTGAACCGCGGGTCTAGGGGGCTCCAGTAGGAAATTTCAGAGAAAGCTCGCGGAAACAACTTAGCAATACGACAAGGTTGATAGTAAGGCGGCTAGACTTTTGCTTAATTTAACAATTTTAAAATCTTAATAAGGGTAAATTATATTCAAATTCCTTAAAATTTGTCATTTAATCATATAGATCCCTCACGTTTAAAATATTACATTCAGACCCCTTATGGGTGACCATCTGATAATGGAGCAAACGAAAATGATTAAAAGACCAAAATAGCCCCAAACTACAAGATATTTTCTTAATTAAGTTATAATTACCAAAATACTCATTTACTTATATCTTCGGATTTTTGTCCCCATCTCTCCCTCTCTCTCTCAAACCCACCTCCCCTAAAGCTTCCCTCTTGTGCAGACACCCCCCTCCCTGGGCGAACTCCACTCCTACGCAGACCCCATCGGCATAACCTCTTCTCTCTCTCTGTGTCACACACGCAAACCCACCTCCCCCCAAACTCCCCTTCTACATAAACCACCCCTTGTCATAACACCCTCTCTCTCTCTCTCTCTATGTGTCACAAACGCAAACCCACCTCCCCCCAAACTCCCTTCTTGCTCAAACCATCGTCGCGCCATAACCCTCTTCTCTTTCTCTATCACACGCATTTAAACCCACCTTCCCCCAAAGCTCCCCTCCTATGCAGACCCCTTCTCCCCAAAAAAAACTCCCCTTGTGTGCAAACCCCTTCACCATAACCTTTTTTCTGATTGGTGGTGGCAGTGGGTTAGGGATTTTTGGGTTGGTGGAGGGGTGTTGATGGTGCCATAACCCTTTTTCGGATTGGTGCTGGCAATGGGTTAGGGTTTTTTGGGTTAGTGGAAGGATGTTGATGGTGGCAGAGAGACAAAGAGAGGTGTTGTGATGGAAGGGATTATTGGGGTGTTGTCATGGTGATTGAAGGAAATTGGCGGTGGAGGCACTAGTTGAGGAGTCAATTGCTTGATTTATGGAATTTATTACTAAAATATAGTTTTTTTTAAACTTTTTTACCAATGTACAACAGTTTTGAACTTAAATACCAATCTACGACATTTTTTAAAAGCGGAATCAATAAATCTGACTTTAGTAGAAAGGGGAATCAACAACTCCGCTTTCATATATGTAAAGCGGCTTTGTTGATTCCGCTTTTAATAAAAGCATAATCATCAAATCCATTTTTTACACAAAACCGTGTTCAACAATTCCGCTTTTCAATAGGGCAGATATATTTAAGCCTTCATTGAAGGCGGATGTGTTGAATCCGATTTCATTTAGAAATCAAATTTGATAAAACACTTTTATTAGAAAGTGGACTTGTGAAAAACCTTAAACCCTAAACATTAAAAAACTCTACCCTCTAAAAATATTATTATCCAAAAAAAAGAATACCAATGGTACCTCCAAACTCAAGCAACAAACCCTAAACCAAGGGGAAAGAGACTTTATTTCTTTTGCGAAAGAGCATTACAAAAAAAAAACATTCAAAATGAAAAGACTTTATTTCTTTTGTTGAAATAGAACTATAAGATTTTATTTTAAACGACATAATACAGACATATTAGTCAAAATATTTCTAATAATGATCATATTTTCAACAGCATAGTGGTGTGTCATGCAAGTAAAGAGTAGCAAAGATAAATTTTTCATTATGATCATCACCACTTGATTCTTCAAAGACAGAAAGTTCATTATCAGAAGGCAAGGATAGATTGTATAGTATTGCATTAATAGGTTGTAAAGGGTCTGAATGTTCAATCTTTGCCTTAATAATAAAGTGAAATCGATTTAGCCGTTGTTCCATCTGATCGAGCTAGTATTGCAATGATATCATTGTAGTTATTCATGCACCATTCCACATACATTTCAACTAAACGTGCCTTTGACACTCATAATTCTTGCCAACGACAATATACTTCAAGCACACAGCACTTGAAATAAGATTTCTACCAACTTGGTCCCATTAGATGGTAATAAAATTCTAGAGGCAGAACAATGGTTGCAGGTCCAACCACACATGACCAATTTCGATGAAAGGGTTATGAATGTTGATTGTCTCATTCTTAAAGAAACACAATTTTTCATACCTTGTTACGTTGTTGGGATCTGTGTAATTACCAGATTCTGGTGAACTGAATGAAGAAAATGTTTCAAGATGTCAGTGGTTGGTTGGGAACAAGTCATCGTTTGTTTTGCTTAAAGACCCAATTGTTGATGTTGTTGACAGTTTAGAGTAGGATTTACACTGCAGTTAATTATCTGTATATAAATAGAAACGTAACTTATTTTAATATTAGAGGCATTGCACTGAGTAGTAACTTATTGCAGTGATAATACATTAAGGAGTGAACAATGATAGTGACTAGACACTGATGACATAATACTGATACCAACGTACTAACAGTGTTTTGTTAAATCATCACTTATGACATAATACTGATACCAACGTACTAACAGTATTGTGTTAAATCACCACTGACGACTTAATACTGACAGTGATGTGCATCGTTCAGTGATGAGGCAAATCACCAGTGTTGCACGATTAGTTAAATCATCATATTTAAAATTTTTTATCCAAAGCTGGCAAAACAGTGACCACGACTAGCATCACAATATCACTATAAATTCATTGTGTGTGTTTCCCTCTTAACATACTTACCAACTGCAAACATGAGTTACAGTCCATGAATAGTGTTTGAAAGTATGGGTTATCATTGGGCTTTAGAGGATAAATTCTTCTATCATCTAAATCCTCGTTTACGTTTCTCATAGAGGTCAGTGAATAGAATGAGGGAGGAATGACAATATCGTTTTAATGAGAAGGAAGTTCTAAGTGAAGATTTACGCACTTGCAACATATGCAGGCCACGCCAAATTGCCATTAATATGCCTTTTGACACTCCTCAGTAGTTGGAAGGTGCATTATGGTGTATTTGAGTTGAAAACAACCATATGGAAATACGGAAAAATCGGTACAACCTCCGCCGAATTGCAGGCGACCATGCTGTAGAAGGTTTGATTGACGAAGCACATTTGTGCTTATATATCTACGGAAGTAGGATGTGTTTCTGACGTTGAAATGTCGGATGAAGAAAGTTTCCCATAATGAAGATTCCTTGATCAATAACCATTTATGCATATGTTGGTTTGTCCTCCAGGGTTTGTACTAATGTATGTCAATAGTTATAATCATGTTTATATGTTTGTACTAATGTGTTGTTGTAGTTTATCTGTACTGTCATTGTGCGGTGCTAAAATATAATGTATCGTTTGTTGTCTTATGTTATCAAAAGCATTGAAGTGGAGAACAATGCTAAACATAACAATGCATACAATATATAGAAAGTACATATACATTTGAAAACAATATAAACTACAAGTTGAAATTAAGTATGTATTACAAATATTGACTTTACACATAATGTATTTTAAAAAATTTTGACAGAGTTTCACAATATCAAAACAACAACAATCACAACAACAATACAACCACAAACATAACCAACACAACCTCTACCACCAACACCCAATCACACCAACACAAAAACTCCACCACACAACCACATACACCCCACCACACAACCAACAATAATACATTGAAACTACTCTATTACATACATGTGAATAAATTCAACAAATGATAAAACATGATAACACTAAGTATCACAAGACGGCTTCTTCCTNACCACACCAACACAAAAACTCCACCACACAACCACATACACCCCACCACACAACCAGCAATAATACATTGAAACTACTCTATTACATACATGTGAATAAATTCAACAAATGATAAAACATGATAACACTAAGTATCACAAGACGACTTCTTCCTAAGCCATTTTGGACGTCGTTCCTCCAACTATTACGGATCCCCATTGATCACCTGTGACACCGGATCTCTGACTGGAATACTATATCTACCTCTGCCTCGACCACTCCGTCCTCTACCACTGTGGCATCTAACACCTCGAAATCTGTCACCTCGACCTCGACCTCGAACTAGTGAAATAAGATGGGCAAGTAGAGTCGTAACATGCTTTTGTGACCTATGTACAACTACGGGAGTTGTAGCAACTCCCATACCATGACCATGAATGACATCATTTGATGACTGCGAAATCTGAACATCTGACAGAGGTGATGTCATCAATGCCTCATGACAGATAGACTGAGTGGGCAATATAACTCTTGAAGCATGATATGGATAGCCATAGGGGAAACATGTCTTACGGTATACTCATATGGTATGGAGGTCCCGGTCAATGGGGTTGGATGGGGTGAAGTATGTGCTGAGGTATACGAGGGACTCGATGTGGATGGTGTCTCTAAATGGACTACGGACGGTGTCTGTGAATGCCAAGGTGCACTAGGTACTGTGTCGATATTGGCATCTACTTGAATAACAAGTCAGTGACATGGAGGTCTCTATCGTCGTATAACAACACCATGAAGTCGCATAGGTACATCGGCTGAATGTGGTAACATTGTANGAACGGTGTCTGTGAATGCCGAGGTGCACTAGGTACTGTGTCGATACTGGCATCTACTTGAATAACAAGTCAGTGACATGGAGGTCTCTATCGTCGTATAACAACACCATGAAGTCGCATAGGTACATCGGCTGAATGTGGTAACATTGTAACCACATATGCCTCCCCGGTGGTTCACGTAAATGTTGTAACATTGTGACCAACTTTTTTGATTGCAACATACGATATCTTCTTCACAACGTGAGATGTGAACAAGCAGCCACTATTTGACGTNCTTGAAGCATGATATGGATAGCCATAGGGGAAACATGTCTTACGGTATACTCATATGGTATGGAGGTCCCGGTCAATGGGGTTGGATGGGGTGAAGTATGTGCTGAGGTATACGAGGGACTCGATGTGGATGGTGTCTCTAAATGGACTACGGACGGTGTCTGTGAATGCCAAGGTGCACTAGGTACTGTGTCGATATTGGCATCTACTTGAATAACAAGTCAGTGACATGGAGGTCTCTATCGTCGTATAACAACACCATGAAGTCGCATAGGTACATCGGCTGAATGTGGTAACATTGTAACCACATATGCCTCCCCGGTGGTTCACGTAAATGTTGTAACATTGTGACCAACTTTTTTGATTGCAACATACGATATCTTCTTCACAACGTGAGATGTGAACAAGCAGCCACTATTTGACGTCGAACCACGCCTGTCATTGAAATACTTAAAAAGCTTGTAAAGTATTGTTTCAACGCATGATGTGATCAACAAATGCCTTTCTTTTTTTAGGACAAAGTTGAACACCTCAAAAATGTTGGTTGTCATGACTTCATAACGTCTTCCACCATCATGTGCAGGTGTCCACTGCCTTTTTGGTATATGATTAAGCCAAGGAACTGCAAATGGGTTGATTTCGTGGATTTCTTCTATAATCTTATCATACTTGCAGATTTGATGTGTAGTACTAGCATCTCATACTAAACGTTAAAGATAGGAATTATGAAACTTACTACTGAAGTTACTACGGACAAGTCGTAAGCAAAATCGATGGTATGCATACGTCATTTGCCTTTCAAAACCATGAGCAACCACCGATTGAATTATACCTTGATGACGGTCAAGTAACAGACATATGCTCGGACAGTCACTGACAACATCATGTCTAAGTATCCAAAAAAACCAACCCAATGTATCTATACTTTCCTCATTGACGATTGCAAATGTGAGAAGATAAATCTGATGATTTTCATCAAGGCCCGTAACAATTAACAACTTCACCTTATACTTCTCGTACATGAATGTGGCATCGATGCTTATAAGTGGATGATAGTGTCGAAAACCATCAATACACGATTTAAATGCCCAAAAGACTCTATCAAACACAGCCGTCCCATTTCCAAGGTTGGCCAACTTTCATCTGACTATTGTACATTGATTCTACTTTTGTAATGCAGCGAGAAATTTTGGCAAAGTAGAATGTGATTCATCCTAGTCACTAGAAATCATAGCTAACGCAATTTTTTTTTGCTTTACATGTTTTACTATACAAAATCTCATACTCATACATATTGGCAATGTGTTGTATTATCACAACAATCTTCAGAGATGGATTTGCCCTCGCGAGATCTTTAGTTTGGCATGCAACGAATTGGGAATCTAATTGCATATGGTCCTGAGTGGCTGACACATGCAGACAAGTGTGTGGGCCTTCATATTTGGTAATTTGAAACATCTCGTGCATTTTCTTTTGACAAGCATGAAGCCTCCACTTGCACTCGAAATGGTATTTTTTACACCGCAAAGCCAATACCTTTTTTTCACTCTCAACAACCTCAAATTGGATATGACTATTGATTGAATAAATCTTCACTGCATCTTACAATTCTGTTTTACTCTTGAAGATTAGGCCGATGGATAACTCAGGCCAATTAGGATCTCACAATAGAGTTCTTGTTTGATTATTGGAGGCATACAGTTGGGGAAGTTCATCATTAGTGAAGAAGGCGGACGATGGCTCACGCATACGAACAGTGTCTTGCACTATAACTGATGGGCCAGCTTCGTCACCATCATCATTAATGTTTTCCACATCGTCTAGCAATGTAATCTTCTTGTCCTCATCGTCTGTGTTTTCTGCACGATCAACTACACGTATTCCATTACTTGCCAACACATCACTGTCTGACTGAACCAGATGACGAATTACATTAGTCCTTGTTTCAGTCTGAGGATGGATACCAACATTCAAAAAAGATGTGGTTTATCCCACAAACATCGACGTCTGTGTACTAGGCCCTATACGTAATTCTGGCATATAAGGCTTGGCCTCCAGAATTTCATGGCCTGAATTAAACTCTGTTATAAAAGCATCGTCCGCCATAAAGCCATGCGCATATTGACTACTCCCTTCAACATAGTAAGAGTTAACAAGTGCTAGCAAACTGGGACATGGATTGATGCTCTCCTGTGTAAGCAATTAGATATATAGGCTATACTCATTCACCATTAGCTGAGGAAACTATTAGATTTACTCTGCCTGTATATACAAGTCAATACTATTCAGTGCTTGGTTCTCAAATACAGCATCCAACATCATTCCCATGTCGTCATCATTTTTAATTATCAAATTCCACGTACTGTTGCATGCAATCCCCCAAAAATGATGGAAACCGACAAATTCGTTGTAGTAATGATGTTGAACTATTCAGCTGCATTATCATATACATAGTTCTCAATAATTCCTCATATGTTGTTTTGTGTTTTAACTTTATACAATGCTGAGGCTTTACATTGTACGATAAACAACCTTCATTTTATATAATATTACCTCCCTAATAGCACATTACTGTGACGTTTCTCCTCGACATTTTATACCTTTAATGTAAAATATAATATCAAATAATTTTCATATTTTAATTACTGTATTAGGTTGCATTACAAAATTTACTTTTAAACCTATTAACATACTTAGAAAGTGAAAACATAAGAGGTTACTTTCTGAATTTCCTACAGTGCAAGGACCTCAGAGCTGCTATGTTTAACATGCACGAAAACTCCAATCCAAGTACTCTTAATTTTATAGTCAAATGTATACAATATATAAGACTTGGTTGTGCATAGACTGTCAGTTAGATGCTGGCTCAATTCATTTTAAACACGATCATTTTTTCATTCTACACATTTTACAACAAATGAATTTCTTTCCATCGAGAAAAATAGGTTCTTCCCTTCACCAAAAACAAGGTTTGTACCATAAGCAACACGATTCACCTCCAATCTATGAATATGCAACATAGAGAGAGAGAGAGAGAAGGGTAGAGAGAGAAAGTAACAACAGAAAGAAAGAGATACAAAGTTGTCCTATCCTATACCTATCCTATCATAACCCACTGTCCAAACTAATTTTTATTATCGCCCTCTTATTTTCTTTGTAGGTAGATCAACCTTATTTACTTTCTACTCTCTAATTTTTACCCCATCATAATTGTAACAAAATTCTCCAGTTTTATATATTTACGTACAAAAAATTAGCGTTCTCTAAGTCTCGTCGTTAGACCTTAAGATCATGAATTAATAATAGTGTAACTAAAAAAAAAAGGATACATTTTCAATAAAAAATTGTTGGTGTTAGAATGTTAGATTTGTTTTCCTAAAAAGTAAAAATCACTCTCTCCATGTTGGACCTTTTTTTCATTCTCATTTGAATTTGTAATAAATAATCCTAAAAATAACAAAAACCATTCCACCTCACTAGAGTAAAGACCCAAACCAAAGTTAAGCACAACTACAATTCATTGATCAATTATCAATAAGAAAATCTCAAAGAGTAATTGAAATCTCAAAGAGTAATTGAATTCATTCGTTGGACTATTACCAAAGTTGATGATCCTAATAAAATTTCAAATATTTGACTGTATAGTATCTTAATAGCTATAATATGTAAGCAACTCGAGAGATGGTTATGTGCTTGTAGCTTAAGCTTGATTTGCTTGACTTTATTTTGATGAAATTTTAAGAGCCTACCTAAAACCCACCAAAGGTAGTGTGGTTACATGTTACATTGAGTAGTAAAAAAAAAGTGATTTACTGCATCTAAAAATAACACTCAAACCAGAATAAGAACTAATATTTCTAACCACATTAAACTTTGTATCCAACTATAATGAGAACTAAAAAAATAGTAAGCCACATGATATGATTATAACTTCACACTGTTAATATTTCTAGCGGCATTAATCTTTTTTGATGAAATTTTAAGAGCCAACCTAAATATATTCTAGCCACATTAAACTTTTTCCCACTCTTAATATTTCTAACCCCCGCATACCTTTGTAGGATTAAAACTTCCCACTCTTAATATTTCTAGCCACATTAAACTCCTTTGATGAAATATTAAGAGCCAACCTAAAACCCACCAAAGGTAGTAATGATGCAGAAAACTGTCTCATGCAAGATCAACAGTCAAGTGTGTGAAGAGGTGTAATTAATGAACAGTAAATAAAGCAATCAATGAAAAAATAGTAAATATGAAATTAATACACAGATATATAGTGGTTCGGTCCGAGTGACCTGCTCCACTCTCGGGAAATGGCAACGATGGCGGGGAGCCTTTATTGATGAATAAAGTAACAGGGGGAGAGCTCCGAAAGAGTATACTCTAGGAGAGTTACAATAGCTAAGAGAGAGAAGCTATGTGTGTAGGAAGGTGTAGAGAGAAAAAGCTCTATGTGTAGAGATGTGTGTTGGAAGAGATGTCTCTCCATGTAGAGAGAGCTTACAATATATAGGTTTAGTGAGGCGGTGACGTGAATGAGATGACACTACTTATTTGGTAAGTACAATTAAGGTAGGATTGATCTTCCTGAGTGCATATCCCGATAATCTCTCTCCTACGTGCTCTTATCTTCCCGGACTCCTTGGATCTTGGACTGGGTCGGATTGATAAAGTGGCCTTGGGTTACTTTTTAGCTGACTTGGGCTTGGTTGATTTATTGGGCCTGGCCCAGTTGGTTTTGGGCTCTTCATTTGCCCCCCATGCCCCAAGCGCTGATGGTGGTGAAGGGATTGAGGGCATGAGTGAGTCTTCTATTTAAGGTGGCTTGCTTCCCACAGTAGCTTCTTCGTCTTTCCATTTCTGCATACCTCCGGAGTTCATCTTCTTCACTCTTCAAATCCCAGAGGAGATGGAGATCTAGGGAAGTGGGTCACAACCGAAATCGAGTTCCAAGGATATCTCAACGATATTCGAAGGAGATCCATACCCATTCATGGCTGCACCCATTATCGGAGGCAAGGGCCAGATCCAATGGAGGCAGGGAGGTGTTGGTCAACGCCTTTGAAGAGACAAACCAGCTGCTGGGCGGCGCCAGAACGGTGGGCTCCTTCGATGTAGGTGAAGACTTTGATGATCGCGTCACAAGGCAGGTAAGGAGCTTCAAGCACAACAACGTGGGGATAGGTGACGAGGTAGGCGGCGCCTGCCTGGAAGCTGGCCTGGGCAGCATCTACCATAAGCGCCTAGGCGCTGGCTGTTGGAACTGGCGCTGGCTTGAAGTAGGAGGCAATGCCTTGGAGTAGAAGCTGGCCTGGGCGACACCATGGAGGCCTGGGCAACGCCAAAGGATGTATGTGCTCTGGGCGACGCTTGGGAGGCCTAGGTAGACGACCAGAGTATCAGAAAACCATGAAAAAATCATAAAACTTTGAACGACCATAACTTTGCGCCCGATTGTTCGTTTGAGGTGAATTATTTTTTGAATTCGGGTATTTTTTCTAGATCTACAACATACAAATTGCCAAAGGCAGTTTGGTCAACAAATATTTCTAAAAAATGCTTCTATCTCTCTGAATTTGAGTTTTAAGCACAAATTAGTGAAACCGACGATGGTGGGAAACTGCGTTCTGGCAGGCATCTGTCAGGCACTCTTGGGTGACGGATTGAAATTCTGGGTTTTTGTCAGAGATGGAGACTATGATGGCTTTCGATTATGTAAGAGACAAACCCACTTTCTCCAATCCTGTTTTCTCCTTAATGTTTTCTCAATGTTGGTTCTTTATACTAACCTTGTCTCTAATTACAGGCACCCTGTTGATAGGGCGATGGTGGAGACTCTTTGTGCTTTTTGGGTGGTGTCTTCCCCTTCTCCCAAGAGGGCGAGTTTTGATGCCCCTAGTGCTTCTCGATCAAGATCCGATGGCTAGGTTGCTTCCTGGGAGATGGGACCAGGTGGTGCCCCACTCCTTCCCAGACTGTAACTATTGTGTGTACCAGAGCTAGCTCTTGTACCGTTGTAGGAGTTGAGACTTCAGTGCGGTCTTCTACTGGGACTGTAGCTCCACATAGTTGTCTTGCTTCTAGTAATGGCTCGGTGTCAATGCTTTGACTTGACTTTGGTTAAGGAACGACTTTGGAGGTCTGTGACTCCCGGGGATATCAAAGAAGCAGGCATAGGGGGGCTGCTGAGAGCAGTTAAGGTTGACTTATAAGAGAGTAACACCTCTTGAGGCTGAGCTTGAGGCGACTCGTGAGAGAGGCGCTAAGTTGGAGATTAAGGTTGCTTAGGAGCAGAGATAGGATTAGGCCGAGCTTCTTGGCGACTCGTGAGAAAACGTGAAGATGTATACATAGACTGCTTAGCAGCAGAGGTAGATTCAGGCCGAGCTTCTTAGCGACTCCCGAGAGGATGCGAAGCTAGATATATAGGCTGCTCAAGAGCAGAGGTAGGATTAAGCCGAACTTCTTGGCGACTCGCGAGAGAGCATGAAATGGGATACATAGACTGCTTAGGAGCAAAGGTAAATTCAAGCTAAGCTTTTTGGTGACTCGTGAGAGAGTGAGAAGCTGAATACATAGGCTACTCAAGAGTAGAGGTAGGATTAGGCTGAGCTTCTTGGCGACTGGCAAAAGAACGCGAAGATGGATACATAGACTGCTTGGGAGCAGAGGTAGATTCAGGCCGAGCTTCTTAGCGACTTGCGAGAGAATGCAAAGCTTGATACATAGGCTGCTTAGGAGCAGAGGTAGGTTCAGGTCGAGCTTCTTGGTGACTTGTGAAAGAGTGTGAAGCAGGAAATTGATAAGGTGACTATCTGTACGAGAATAGAGTCAGAGCTGCAAGCGCCCCGTGAAAGGGTCGTTGGAGCTGAGGCCGAGCTACGTATAGCTCAAGAGAGGGCTATCGTGGTAGAGGATCATTTCATTGATATGGAGATGAGGAGGGCACTGAGGAGCTGAGCACCTGAGGCTGGGCGCCTGATGCTAGGCGCCTACTGAGAGAGCCATTGTTGATTTATCTGGCTTCGTCCCCTATGAGGCACCAACAATAATTGGTGACGAGGAGAGCCTTGATGATAGTGGTTGTGGCTCAGGGAGTAGTGACTGATCGTCGGGAGTATGATGACTGTTGTTTTTTTGTCTACCGTGTTGTTAGGTCATGTTCTAACTTTCATAAGCTGTCTACAAACTTTATGAAATGAAAGCAAGATAGTTATGTGCACTATAATCTTCGCATAATTTTATTTCACAAAATAATAAATAACAGAATAAATCAACTGAAACAACAAAGGATAGATAAAATGAGAGTCACTAGCTTGTACTCGTTATTGATAATAACTCTTCAGGTGTTTGGCATCCCATAGCTGGGCCAAGGCTTTTCTGGAGGAGTTCGAGTCCCTTCCTCCTTTTAGCCCTCAAGAGATTGTCTGAATTTCTTCAAGGAGTTGCTGGCGTTCTCTATCATTTTGGTCCCAGTCAGGTGGCAGGGCTTGTCCTTTGCCAGCAACGTACTGCCTCAACAGGCCACGTTGTATGAGCTCCTCGATCTTCCTTTTAAGATCAAAGTAGTCATCAGTATCATGACCATGGTCACGGTGGAAACGACATTACTTGTTTAGTCTCCTACGGTTCAGGGCGGATTTCATTTTTTTGGGCCAGCGGAGCATGAGGTCATCTTGTATCTGGAACAAGATGTGCTCCACCGAGGCGTTAAGTGGTATGAAGGGTTGTCATTCTCTCTTGGGTACTAGATCGAGATGGTCTTTGATAGAGACTCTCTCAGTTTTGTGTCTCTTGCTTTCTGCCTCCCTCTTGTCTTTACGGGTGTTCTTCCTTTTCTCTCTCCCTCGGGAGAACTCACCTCAACAGACTTTGGTGACGTCCTTGGCGTTTATGTACTTTTGTGCCCTTGACAGTAGCTCGAGCATACTAGAGGACAGCTTCTTGAGGACAGAGAATATAAAACTGGAGGAGCACAGACCCGCAATGAAGGCGGCTAAGGCTATTTTATCGTCTGACTCTTCAATCTGGAGAGCCTCCTCGTTGAAATGAGTGAGATAGCTCCTGAGGTTTTCATCCTGGTCTTGCTTGATGGTGAGCAGGTGGGTAACAGGCTTCTGATGTCGGCATCCCCCAATGAAGTGGGAGACAAAAGATATGCCCAGCTCTGCAAAGAAGTGAATAGAATAGGGTTTTATCTTTGCGAACCATTGTCGAGCAGACCCCTTTAGGGTGGTGGGGAAGGCTCTACACATGATCTCATCAGGCACATTGTGGAGTTGCATGAGAGACTTATAAGTGTCGAGGTGATCTAGATGTTCCTTGGTACCATTGAAGATCTCAATGACAAACATCTTAAACTTAGAGGGTAGGGGATAATTGACAACATCTGCAATAAATTGGGTATCAGTGCGCCTTGGTTTTGTACTTCAAAAATTAGTAGGAATCGAGCTACACTCACTAACCTAAGTCTCTTTATGACTTAGGGAATTAGAAGAGAAAATTTCACGAGGAAAAAACACAGAGCTTGCTTAAGCAGTCCTTCAAGGTCACTTGAGCAGGGTTTCTCTTGGACAGGATGAAAATGCGATTTTCATTCTAGAACCAACTGCCCTATAACTACTCCTCCATTGATCAAATGGTCATTTCCGAATCTGAGTTTTTTTATTTACTAAGCCCACTCTTATTCTGAATCTAAAAATAGGGAGATTCTTTCTCACAGCTAGGTTAAACCTCTTGTGAGTTTTTTAAGGGAGAAAACACTCCTTCTACCTTGAAAGCTTTCACTACTAACTTATATCCCTAAATCCAAAGGCTATCACTATAGATTTTACTTACGAATCATTGTCGTGTCTATGATTGCTCAAGACATAGACGAATCGAGCAGCGTGGAGGCCCAAGTGAAGCTACATTAGACGTCGAATGAGAGCTTTTTTCGGAGAGACAACAAAAAAAGGAGCATCTAACCATGATGCTGGTTGAGGTATAAGTCTCAAGTACTTATATGTTGACTTAACATGTAATAGATTAGACTTAAATGAACCGAGAAGGTTCCCCGCTATTTTTTTCGAGGAGGGTTTCCACATCAACAAATCACTTTATTTATTATATACACTTGTAATTGTTAGCACACACGTGTACTATATTTTTGTTGATTTGATTGATTGATATCCTTTCAACTATGGTGTGAAAATTGGGTTTAGGATTTGGAATTGTCGTGAGATTGATTGTGAGTGAATTAATTAAAGACAATCATCATGATTAATTTGGATTGTAGTGACTAAAGGGATTCTCTCATTAACTGCAATATCTTTGTTGGAAGAGATAATTGTGGTCGATTAGATTTTTATTAGTAATTAATTGAGCATTAAATTGAAAAACCTATCCATCCCCCTTTTAGGTAAAATGCCTATTGCTCCACGGGTAAATCGTGAGGAAAGATCTACACTTTGGAACAACAATTGATATTAGAGCGTGGTTGTCTTGAGTCCATAGACACTTGTATGCATTTTTTATTTTTGCTTATATACCTAGTTTGCCTTCAAGAGATCTATTGTTACTTCGAGTTAGTATTCAATGGATATTCAAAATGAAGGTAGTTCAATTGGACGACTACCACTCTTCAATGGATCAAACTTTGCATATTGAAAAGCTCGCATGAGAGCATTTCTTAAACTCATTGACAAGAGAGTGTAGTTGACCATCCAATAGGGTTGGAGCCCACCTACCACCACCACCACAGAAGTCGAAGGTGGTGAAACAGTGGTTGAAGTTAAATCCCCCAATGACTTAGTCGAGGGCCAAGATTGAATCGACATGATGAAATTAAAAGGCTTGAATGCGATATTTAATGCCATGACACACAATGAGATCTAAAGAATTGTGAATTGTGCGACATCAAAATAGGCATGTAATATTTTTGTGGTTTTCACATGAAGGAACTACAATGATCAAGATGTCCTTTCTCTAACGGTACACCTCACAATTCGAGATCTTAAGGATACAAGAGGAAGCAAGACGAAGAGATATTTGGCGAGTTTTATCCCAATTTATATGATATTGTTAACTCTTCATTTGCACTAGGTACCAAGAACGGCGATGCCGCTATTAAGTATCCATTGTTAACTCTTCCTTTCACTACTTTAAATCTAAATTTTAAATAATATTTCTTAACTTTTCAAATTTTAAAAGAAGTATCATTTTAACTTATAAATAAGTAATTATCCAATACTATTAGGGTCAGGGAGGATTTGATGGTAAGGTGATGGTAAGACAAGATTACAAATTTTGTGCATCACACAGGTTGCACACAAGTATGTAAAATAATCCAATTAAGTGGGAAGTGGATTAAGAAGCCTTCCCTCTCAATTTTTATTTTTCTTAGAATTTTTAATCATTTAAAACAATTTTCATTTTTCTTAGAATTTTCAATCACTTAAAGGGTAAATTATACTTTGACCCTTTTTTCACTTTGCCCTCCAACTATTGAATTTTTAACATTGCCCCTAAATTATTTAGATTATTTCACAATACCCCAATCATAAACACATGTTATCTCTTCAGTTGAAATTGCTAACGTGTCGAGATAATTAATTGAAACACCGCTACAAGTGAGTTCCATACAAACTCTCTGTCATTAATTAATTGAAGCAACACATCTGCTTGGTCAAATAACAGCAAGGGGAAAACAGGAGATCTTCGTGGTTGAACAGCCAGTCCAAATTACTCCGGCAATTTCGTAGTTCGACGGCCAAATTTACTCCGGCCAGATAAGTGACAAACACATAATAACTCTAAGCACGATATATCGCGCTTATCGAGAAGAACCCGTCTTTAACTTTCAGATGTGAAAATTTCACAGAAATAAAAGTCGGGCGAAAATATGAGACAACCCATTGATAATGCTAAGCTTCAATGCACCAAATTTTCAGATCTGACAAAAACCCAAACTACAGTACTGTTGGGTATATAAAATTGTGTCACATCACTTAAAATAAAAAATTTGATAAACATAACATTACTCTTTTTTTTAGCCTGCAATGTACTGTATTAATTAACTAGTAATTGCCCATATTTGAGGGTACTATTTTACTCGTAAAAAAATTATAAACATTTGTCCATACATAAGGATAATGTTTAACAAAAAATCAGCAATTGAAAAAAAATGAGCTTAAGCAAAAGAAAAGTGACAAAATTCATTTTAAGGGACCGAATAATTTTCTGGGTTCAATTAATTCCAAAAATTAAAAATGGGCATAATTTAATCTAAAAAATTTCACACTTTATGAGCATTAAATTTAGAAATAATAATCCAAACAATAAAATTAAAACAAAAATACAATCACAATTCTATCATTCCATATATAAAGAAGCAAAAGCCAAATGAGAGGTAAACAATTATAGTTAGTACAATATGCATATGAATACATATAAGACACAACAAAAGTAGAGATTTAGAGAAAAACAAAGAACCTTCACGCATCACTTCACGCATCTCAAAAAATTTTATTATTTTTACAATTACCCTTCTCCAAATTTAGTACCAAAAAAATTAATAAAATCAAATAAAATTTAATTTAGTACCCAAAAAATTGATTAAATAAATTTCAATATTAATTTGATAAAAATAAAAATTAATTTGATATTAATTCGATAAATTTGAATATAAATTGGACAAATTAAATTTCAATCTTTGATAAAATTATTTATTAATTTATGATCTAAGATTCATTTTGTTAGTATGTGATAAAATATATGTCATTAGATATATAAAATTTTTGAATTAGTTTCATGAAATAAATAATTGTATCACATGTAATTTTATTTTTATGAAATAAAAAATAAAAATAAAAAACACAATACAAATAATAAAATAAAAAAGAGATACTAGTATAAGAGAGAGAGAAAGAGAGTTATATAAGAGATAGTAGTTTTAGAGTTGTAAAAAGAATGAAAATTCAATTATGACCATTAGATCAAAACGATCTGAAATGCGAAAAGTTGAAGATAATATAATATAACTACTTTATTATATAAATATACTAATTATTACTTGTGCCTGAAAACACTCTTAACACAAAATATTTGCCAAGGAATTGGGACATCCAAAAATATCTTAAATAAAAGAAGTGCAAAGAATGAAATGAAAAAATTATATCGCATTAGTATAATCTAAAAATCCTATGAACTTAAATTAACACTATTACAAAATTATTCTGTCATATATTTCTTCATTTTGGCTCTCCTTTCCAATGAGTGTTCATTTTTTTCAACCTCTTGCTAAATCTAATGAATATGTTATCTAATTCACATTGAACTATATATCAAATTTCCAAAAAATAGAAAAAAAAAAAAAAAAACTAACTAAACTAACATTATCTAGCAAATGTGTTTGTAGCTGCAAGGAAAATTGATTTAAATTATTTGCCGCTATGACTTCTCGGATGCTAAAAAAATATTCTCCCACTGCAATTAAACCAAATCAACAAAATCAAAATTTCATTATTTAAAAAAATTGATTTAAGTGACATTTTTATCGTTTCGGTGTCTATGCTGCACAATTCAAGTATTTAAAAAATATGAACATTAGCAAGAGGAAAAACAATGCAAATAAGGGAAAAAAAATTAATAGTTGGTTTAGAATATTTTTTTTTTGGTGCAATTGGTTTCACTTATTTTTTTTATTGGTCATTGATATTTTTTTTATTTGTCATTGATTTTTTTTATTGGTAATTAGCTTGACTTTAAATTTTTTAGTTTTTTTGGTACAATTGATATCACTTGTTATTTTTTATTAATGATTAGCTTGATTTTGAATTTTTTATTTTTTTGGTGCAATTGGTATCACTTGTTATTTTTTATTAGTGATTAATTTGATTTTGAATTTTTTTTTATTAGTGATTAGCTTAACTTTGAATATGTATAACCTGAGAATTTTTTTTTAATATTTAAATATTTTCTTATCTATAAAATCATACAAATATTTTGAGTAAATAAGTCTGATTAAGATCATTAAGACAAACAAATAATGTTAAGAATGCTAAGAGAAAAAGTATGAGATAACATTCTTTGTCTTAAGATCCTAATTATATTTTCATTATATATATATATATATATATATATACAAAGATGAGAGAGTGTGTGTTTAAAATATCTTTGAGGGAGAGAGAGAGAGAGAGTTATACACTAATATACGTATGAGAGTTGAGTGTATGAGATAGAGAAAGAAAGAGAATTGTATTAGAGATAGAAGTCTTAGAGTTTTAAAATGAATGAAAGTCTCATTAGAATCATCGAATCAATAATTTTCAATTGATCCGAGCCGCAAAAAACTTAAAATAAAAAAATTTAACTACTTTATTATATAAATATAAAGATTTAATGAATCTGAGAGAGATAAAAAAGAGATGGGACTCTAGTGTTAGAAATGGATCCAAGTAGAAGAGAAATGAGACTCTAGTGTTGTAAATTGAACAAAACTCTTAGTTCAATTCTTAGGTGAAAAAAAAAATTTGAGAATCAATTAAGATCGTTAAATTAACAATCTTAAAATAATTTGGACCGTTCGAGTAGTTTCATAAGTTTGAGGTTCGTAACTCTTTGTAGTTTATTATATATAATATTAATATGAGAGAGAGAGTTTGTATGGGGCCCACTTGCATGACATGGCAGCTGGTAGGTCAGTTGAGATGAAAATTTTGAGCTATCTATGGGGCAACAAAGTATTACTGACGTAGAACACACGAGGCCTCTTTTGTTTACGTCTTAAAAAATAGTATTCAAAAATTATTTTTAGAAAGAATTTAAAAAAAGTGTTTTTAAAAATTTTTAAATTCTAAAATCTATTTAGTTATATAATTTTGAAAATAATTTTAAAAAATAAAAATTATAAAATTTATTTAGACAATAATTACACTTTCCACCTTTCTCTTTCTTTCCCCTCTTTCTGTCCCCACAAAACACACTCACACTCCCACACACATAGACACACTCACACACATGCATACACACACACACACACACACGCAGACACACACATACACAGATCCCCCATCTCTCCATAGATCTATGTAGATACACAATCTATAGCTGATGCGAAAGATAGAGAGAGAGAGAGAGGCAGATCGTCGCCCAAGAAGTAGACGCTGGGCAAAGTGGGGAGAGAGAGAAGAATGAAAAAAAAAAAGGGAGGAAGTCTTTTGCTGTTAAGGGGAATTGAAGGGCATACCTCATTAAAATTTCCAAGCCAACATCTATGTGTTTTCAAAATTTCCAAGAAACTTCGTAGAAAACAAATCTGGCTTGTTTTTTGTTTTTGTGCTCCAAATCTCATTTTTTTTTCCAAAAATTTAAGAATGAAAATGCTAAACAAACAAATTTTGAGTGTTTTTGAAATTTTGAGAACAAAAAATAGTTTTCGGAAAGTAAACCAAACAAGCCCACAATTTTTTAAGACACATCTACAATCATTCCCGTTAAAATAATCACACGTGACAATCACAAAAAATACTAAGATAACTATTCTTTTTTCTGAATGGTACTTGGGCAAACTGCATCGGGTGGGCAGCATAACATTACTGTTATAGAAGATATAATTTTTTTAGACACATCTAAAATCATTCCAGCCAAAATAATCACATGTCACAATTCTCACAAAAAATACCAAGATAACTATTCATTTTTAGAATGGTACCTGGGCAAAACTGTATTGGCTGGGCAGCCTTCATGTTGAATCAGGCTCCATCCTCGACCTTTTACTGTATCTGTCTTCCAAGTTGTTGCTTCTTTCATCTCCATCAATGTCACGGCTTCTCTTAACATTTACCAAATCATGTGTCAACACCCTCATCGTCATCGATGTATAGCGATTGTCCCTCATTATGTTCTTGAATATCTGGATTGTGTACTAGATGAACACCACACTTCTTCGCCTCTAGAGATGAGCTTATGTTGAAACAAACCTCAATTCTTTCTCCACCTTTTATTGGGTATTCAAAATATTTTTTTGGTATATAGCTCACCCACGAATGGTCTTCACTGTTTGGTGGAATGCCTTGGATTACTTTGCTATGTTCCCATTTATCACCATTGGTTCTGTTCTAGATGACAGCAGAACTAAATCCCCCGCTACCTTGTTCCCTTGATGCATAAACAACCCAAAGAATCATCCCTAACAACTTATGCTCCACATGCAGTGGCACATCGAAACATATTGAAGATCCTGATATGTTTCGATGGCTAAAAAAATTGGGCATATTCCCCCTTGGAAGGAAAATATTGAAAAGTCCATGTGTAGAATATCCCTGTTACATGAAAATGGTGTATGTGAGAGAGAGAGAGAGAGAGAGAGAGAGAGAGACCAACCTCAAAAAAACTATCCGTGACAGCATTTGCCATACTGGTGCAACGGTCCAGGTGAACTGTTCCCAGAAAACATAGCCTCCCCAGTCCCTCAATTTCAGATAATCTAAGGCATCCGGAAACAGACAAGGATTCCAATCTTGTGCACTTTGATAGATCTGATAGTTTCTCCATTGCTGTGCAATTAACAGCATCTAGTGTCCCTATATTAGGAGGAAGCTCTGTGATTGATTGAAGACTCTTGCAGTCACGTAAACAGAGACTGTCTAACTTGGATAGGCGACAAAGGCTGAATGGTAGGCTACGAAAGTTATTTCCCCCTAAATCTAATATTAGTAGTGAGGATAAACTCCCGAGTTCAGCTGAAATGTCCCCTTCATACAAATTGCAGTCACTCAGATTTAGGCTTTTTAAGGAAGACAAACCTAAAATAGACGGCGGTAGAAATCCTAAAGGATCGGGAGGTCTTCTTGATGGTACCCAAGGCGAAATGAGAGAAAACCAAGATTTGGTTGATAAATTCTTGTTACACCCTTCTAGTGATAAGGTTGTAAGGTTCTTCAGATGTCCAACGGAACAGGGCAACTTTTTAATAGCAGTTCCATCTGCCAGAAGCTTCGTGAGGCAGTTCATATTTCCCAAATCCTCGGGCAATTCCTTCAAATTTGAGCAGCCATTGAGATTTAGATGTAAAAGTGAAGCTAAATTGCAAATGCTACTTGGAAGATCACGAAGATTCTTGCAATCTTTCAAACTCAAAAAAGTCAGTTCACCCAAAAGTCCAATTGATTGGTGAACCTCGGACAAAGTTGAACAACCTTCAAGAAATAATGTCTCCAGCCTGTGAACCCCGGTGAAGTCGGGGGTTTTCGTGAGGTACTTAGATTGACTAAGATTGAGGATTTTCAAATTTTTCAAAAACTGATACATACAAGTAAAATAAGATTGTATAAGAGTTTCCTTCATGATGAACCATGCAAATTGTACAAATACTAAAGAAAGAACAAGATTGGAAAAAAATTCAATACCTTGATACCTGACCCAAGTTTTTTGATATTAATCATGTGTTGCATGTCTAGAGCAACAAGATTTTCTAGATGAAAATTGGATGAGAAAATTTTCAAAGGGCAGTAATGCCAGCAAAGCCATCTTAACTCTCGAGATATATGTTCAAAGCTTCCATCAAGCACATAATGAATTTGAAGCAGTCTCAAGTTCGTCATCCTGGCAAATGCT
This sequence comes from Ilex paraguariensis, assembly GCA_963454935.2. Classification (NCBI taxonomy): domain Eukaryota; kingdom Viridiplantae; phylum Streptophyta; class Magnoliopsida; order Aquifoliales; family Aquifoliaceae; genus Ilex; species Ilex paraguariensis. Next base: position 35,491 of record CAUOFW020001837.1, on the reverse strand, counting down.
TCGGTCCGTAGATTCTTTAACGGTGGGACTGAGGCAATACCTTCAATTGCTTCTGTTGCCTAATGTTAATGAAGGAACAACAACATATTTGATAAGTAATTTGCAACTTGTAGGCATATGAGATGAATATGTGAGAGAGAAAGAGAGCATGCTATGTGTGTCTATAATTATATCAAACTACTTATATAAATCTAAACTAAAAAAATTTATGTTCCAAGCGAAAAACTATTAATGTTGAAAGAAAGATGAGTGATTCTCTCTTACCATTTGTTCTTTTAGTACATGACATATTTCTCTAGGATGCCACAACCTACTGCATTTTCCAAGATCTTCAATGGATTCTCGACGAATAATTTCTCTTCCCATATCCTGAAGTAACTTGTGCATCCTCAATTTATTATGTTGATCAGTTGTTAGTAAACATCTGTCAATCAAAACATGAATTCCGCATTTTGCGAACAAACCACTAGCATCTAGTATAGTAATTGTATATTCTTTATCCATTCCGATGAAAAAGCATGCAATATCAAGGAATATATTTTTCACGTTATCATCTAGTGCATCGTAGTTTACTTTAAGTTTGTCCATAATTGTCGGTTCAGGAATATGTTCGAATCTCTTTAATGCACTTCTCCATAGTGATGTCGATTTTCCATACAAAAATGAACCCAGAACTTGAAGAGCTAATGGAAGTCCTCCAGCGTAACTTAGGATGTCCTTTGAAAGTTCCAAATAATTGTCTAATGGCATGGTTTGTCCGAAGGCATGCAAACTGAAGAGGTTTAGAGACTCAATGTCGTTCAATCCCTTATACTCTTATTTGCCATCTACTTTAACTTGATTCAACAAACCCTTATCTCTAGTTGTGATAATGATTCTACTTCCAAAACCAAACCAATCATGGTTCCCTGCTAATGACTGCAATTGTTCAAGATGATCCACATCATCAAGAATGAGAAGAATTCTTTTAGAACGCAATCTTTCTTTTATTAAATTGATTCCTCTATCAATATCCCAAACCTTAATATCCTTCTGTAGAATGTCAGAAAGAAGTTGCTCTTGTAAACGAACAAGACCATCTCGTTGTTTAGAAAATTCTCTAACATTAGCAAGAAAACTGGAACTTTCAAAATGTAGAAAATTTTGATAATAAAAATCTTTGGCAAGGGTCGTTTTGCCTACGCCACCCATGCCATAGATCCCAATTATGTAGACGACACTAGATCCATCGCTGAATAACCACTTTATGTCAGTACGAGGATCCATTTCAACTGGTGGTTTGGTGACATGCGAAACTACCTCCTGAACAATTTCCTGGATGACCGTTTATTCACGCCTACAATTGATCCAAACAAAAAGTGAAATAACAAAGTTTGAGAAACCAGATCAAAAAAAAAAAAAAAAGTTTGATAAAATTAAATGAGTAAAAACTACAGGGAAATAAAGTAAATTGGGTGCTCAACTTTTAAGACGAGAAAGCAAACATTAAAAAAAGTTATACTATGATATTGTCTTTTAATGTCAGGCATATCCATAAATGTCATTTTGCTGAAAAGAATTTTGAAGTTAAAATCTATTTGAAGTAAACGAGTTTTAGTTTAATCTTAGCAAGGTCCGGTGATAAACAAGTGGGCTAGTCAAGTCTGTTAAATTGAGGGGTAAACAACTCCTTAGCTAAACACGATACAGATCTAACTAAACATAATTTAAAAATAACCTCAATTAATCTGATTATGAATGGATCAAGTAAGATTACATCCAATTTTAAAGTGACACAATTAACAGGATTTCAATAACATTGACAGTCCAAGCCAAAAGCTCACAGATTGTAGGTATTGAGATTGAAGAGTCATATGCAACTATGCAAGACATGCACACAGCTAGTCATTAGTCTCCTAAATGTTTGTTATTACACAATACAAATTAGCTTATCTGACAACCACTCAAACAGCACCAAACAAACAAGCACACCACCCCACACACGTTGCTTATTAATAGAATATAATTATAATAGGCGCACAAAGAACAGAAATAGAGATTACCTACCCATCTGCAACATATCGCAAATAATCCCAGCCTGCTAAGTTCCCAACTTTATTAAGTGCAGCTCTCCATCTCTCCACCTTCTCAATTTCACCCACAAAGTGTTGGGTTTCCCTCCTTTGTGGGACTCATCAATTTGCTAATTTTTTGGTGGCTTACCCGTGTAGGACTCTTATCCAAGACTTGGTTTGGAGTCTTCAAGTTAAAAGGAATTTGGCAGCCACCAAAAGACTATAAGTTTTGTCCTTTTATTTGGTTCATCTCTTCTCTGTTGGTTTGGCAAGAAGACATATTTTCGGCAGTCTTTGGTTCAACAAAAATTCAGCCTTCTTCTTCTCCTTTTTTGGTGACAGAAAAATCTGCAAATTTGTTGTTCAAGTGGGTAACATTTCTTCACTTGATATTTGGGTTTCTTGCGATTTGTTCTTGGAGATTTGGTTCACTTATTTTGTGAGGTATTTTCCTCTTGTGATTTACACCTTGGTGTGTTTGTAAGGCTTATGCCTTTTGGCCACTTTGTAATCTGATTTGGTGATAGTGGAAGAAACTGACCTACCGGTCGTCGTGGATGTACCTCAAGTTATTTGAGGGAACCACGTAAATCTTGTGTGCTTATTTATTTTCTGTTATTTTATTTATATTGCTTCCATTGATTTACACTTGTGGGAAAGCCTATTTTCCCAACATCTGGTATCAGAGCAATTGGTTAATTCGGTTCCGATTCGTTATATTTCTGTGTGTGAATTATGGACGGCAATGTTGGACGTATGGTTAGTTTCAATGGCACAAATTGGGTGACTTGGAAAACTAAAATGGAAGATCTTTTATTTTGTAAAGATTTGAATGGACCCATAGAGGGTGATAGTGGCAAACCGGAAGGGATGAAAGATGACGAGTGGAAAAAGCTAGACCGGAAAGCTGTTGGTTTTATTCGGCAATGGATTGATGATAGTGTCTTTCATCATGTCTCTACAGAAAAATCTGCACATGGTCTTTGGACCAAATTAGAGAGTTTGTATGATAGAAAGACGGCAGTGAATAAAGCTTTTTTATTTCGAAAGCTTGTGAACTCTAAATATAAGGAGGATACTTCTATTGCAGAGCATTTGAATGAGATTAAGAGCATTGTGAATCAGTTGGTCGCCATGAAAACTACTTTTGATGATGAGTTGCAAGCTTTGTTACTTCTTAGTTCACTTTCCGAAAGCTGGGAAACTTTGGTGGTCACAGTTAGTAACTCCGCACCTGATGGAGTGGTAACAATGAGTCAAGTTACCAGCAGTTTGTTGAATGAAGAAACAAGAAGAAAATCATCAGGTTCTTCTTACTCCGAGGCACTTGTAATGGAAAACCGGGGGAGAGGCAGGAGTAAGAGTAGGGTTCCGCACAACCGTGATAAATCTAGAGGTCGTTCAAGCTCGATGTCAAAAAAGGATGTTGAATGCTATTATTGTCACAAGAAAGGGCACATGAAGCGGGAATGTAGAAAACTCAAGTTCAAGGAGCAGAACAAAGAGAAAAATTCAGAGAAAAAGCAAATTGATACAGCTGTAGTTACCGATGATGAACTCATGATTATCCGTGATGATGCTAGCGTTAATTTGATTGGCCAAGAGACGGATTGGGTAATTGATTCTGGAGCTTCATTTCATGTTACTTCGCGGGCTGATTTCTTTACTTCTTACTCACAAGGTGATTTTGGGAATGTCCGTATGGGAAATGAAGATGTGTCAAAAATTGTCGGCATGGGTGACATTTGCTTGGAAACAAATATTGGATGCAAATTGCTGCTTAGAGATGTGAGGCATGTACCAGATATTCGACTCAATTTAATCTCTGCTGGAAAGTTAGATGATGAAGGCTACATCAACAATTTCAGTAATGGAAAATGGAAGCTCTCCAAAGGTTCTCTAGTGGTAGCAAAAGGAAAGAAGACTTGTTCTCTTTACACTATGCAAGCAAAAATCTGCAAGGGTGTTGTGAATACCTTAGAGAATGACTCATCCACTGATTTATGGCATAGAAGGCTTGGACATATGAGTGAAAAAGGATTGCAAGTTTTGTCCAAGAAAGAGCTTCTAGTGGGGATAAAAGGTACGCCTTTGAAAACTTGTGTTCATTGTTTCCATGGTAAACAAAACAGAATATCATTCCGTAGAAACATTGCATCTAGAAAATCTCATGTTTTAGATTTGGTACATTCTGATGTATGTGGTCCTTTGAAAGTTAGGACACTTGGTGGTGCTCTATACTTTGTCACTTTTATTGATGATCACTCTAGAAAAGTTTGGGCTTATACACTGAAAACTAAAGATCAAGTTCTAGATGTATTTAAGACTTTTCAGGCCAAGGTTGAAAGAGAAACAGGTAGACAGTTGAAATGTGTTCGCTCGGATAATGGTGGTGAATATATTGGACCATTTGATCAGTATTGCACAAATCATGGTATCAGGCATGAAAAGACAGTTAAAAAGACACCTCAACAGAACGGGGTTGCAGAGAGAATGAATCGCACCATTCTTGAGAGAGTCAGATGTTTGCTCTCACATTCTAAATTGCCAAGATCCTTTTGGGGTGAGGCAATGAGGACCGCAGTTGATCTTATCAATTTGTCTCCTTCAGTTCCGTTGAATGGTGATGTGCCAGAGAAAGTTTGGACAGGGAAGGAAGTCTCCTATGATCACTTGAGGGTATTCGGCTGCAGAGCTTTTGTTCATATTCCAAAAGATGAAAGGTCCAAGCTTGATCCAAAAGCAAAGCAATGCATATTTCTTGGCTATGGGCATGAAGAATTTGGATACAGGTTGTATGATACAGTTGACAAGAAAGTTGTCAGAAGCCGAGATGTTGTTTTCTTGGAAGATCAGACTATTGAAGACATCGACAAGCTTGAGTCAGCTGAGTCTAGTACTGATGATCTTGTTGATTTAGATCCTCTCAATCCCTCTGCTGTTCATGATATTGATGAGGAAGTGCAAACACCTCATGATGATGCAGCAGAAGATGATGTTGAGCCAGAGATTGAGGGGGAGCAACCACCCCAAGAGCCACTACCACAGACACCGTTAAGGAGATCTACTAGAGAAAAACAGTCATCCAGAAAATATTCTTCAAATGAGTATGTGATGATATCAGATCAGGGGGAGCCAGGGACTTATCAAGAAGTCTTGAAGCATGAGAACAAAACTGAATGGTTCAAGGCAATGAAAGAGGAAATGAAGTCTTTGCATGAGAATCACACCTATGATTTGGTGAAGCCGCCTAAAGGGAAGAAAATTTTGAAAAATAAATGGGTCTTCAGACGAAAGAATGATGGGAACAGTTCTCAACCGAGATTCAAGGCACGACTTGTCGTGAAAGGTTTTGATCAGAGAAAGGGAGTTGATTTTGATGAGATCTTCTCACCAGTTGTGAAGATGTCCTCCATTCGAACTGTGCTTGGTATAGCTGCGAGTATGAATTTAGAAGTTGAGCAGCTTGATGTGAAGACCGCATTTTTGCATGGTGACTTAGAAGAGGAAATTTATATGGAGCAACCTGAGGGCTTCAAAGATAAGGGTAATGATCAGTTAGTTTGCAAATTGAAGAAGAGCTTGTATGGATTGAAGCAAGCACCGAGGCAGTGGTACAGAAAATTCGATGTTTTCATGAGTGAGAATGGGTATTCAAGAACCACTTCAGACCATTGTGTGTTTGTGAAGAAATATAAATATGGTAATTTTATTATTCTCTTGCTTTACGTTGATGATATGCTTATTGTGGGCCAAGACACAAGTAAGATTAGCAAGTTGAAGTCAGAGTTGAGTAAGTCCTTTGCCATGAAGGATTTGGGTCCAGCAAAGCAAATTCTTGGGATGAGAATTGTTCGTGACAGATCACATGGGCTGATTTGGTTATCTCAAGAGAATTATATTAAAAAGGTTCTTGAGAGGTTCAATATGGACAAAGCAAAGCCTGTTAATTGTCCATTTGTAGGCCACTTCAAACTAAGCTCAAGTCAGTGTCCTACAAGTGATGAAAAGAAAAATGAGATGCAGAAAATTCCCTATGCTTCAGCAGTTGGTTCTTTGATGTACGCCATGGTTTGTACTCGACCGGATATTGCTCACGTAGTTGGGGTTGTCAGTCGATATTTGTCTAATCCAGGGAAAGAACACTGGGCAGCAGTGAAATGGATTATGAGGTATCTTCAGGGCACTTCAAAGATGAGTTTGTGTTTTGGTAAAGGCGAGCCTATTCTTGATGGGTTCACAGATTCTGATATGGCTGGTGATGTTGATAGTCGAAAATCTACTTCTGGTTATTTGATTACTTTTGCAGGGGGAGCAGTGGCATGGCAATCAAGATTACAGAAATGTGTTACTCTCTCCACCACAGAAGCTGAGTTCATCGCCATCACTGAAGCTTGCAAAGAATTATTGTGGTTGAAGGAATTCTTACAAGAGTTGGGTTTGAAACAAGAAAGGTATGTCCTTCATTGTGATTGTCAGAGTGCAATCCACTTGAGCAAGAATTCTTCATTTCATTCGAGATCGAAACATATTGATGTTAGATATCATTGGATTCGTGATGTCTTGAATGATAAGTTGTTACAACTTGAAAAAATTCACACTGATGATAACACTTCGGATATGTTAACTAAGGCATTGACTAAGGACAAGCATGAGAAGTGTCGATTTTTGGCGGGAATGGTCGAATCCTCCACATAAGTCGGGAGGGGGAGAATTGTTGGGTTTCCCTCCTTTGTGGGACTCATCAATTTGCTAATTTTTTGGTGGCTTACCCGTGTAGGACTCTTATCCAAGACTTAGTTTGGAGTCTTCAAGTTAAAAGGAATTTGGCAGCCACCAAAAGACTATAAGTTTTGTCCTTTTCTTTGGTTCATCTCTTCTCTGTTGGTTTGGCAAGAAGACATATTTTCGGCAGTCTTTGGTTCAACAAAAATTCAGCCTTCTTCTTCTCCTTTTTTGGTGACAGAAAAATCTGCAAATTTGTTCTTCAAGTGGGTAACATTTCTTCACTTGATATTTGGGTTTCTTGCGATTTGTTCTTGGAGATTTGGTTCACTTATTTTGTGAGGTATTTTCCTCTTGTGATTTACACCTTGGTGTGTTTGTAAGGCTTATGCCTTTTGGTCACTTTGTAATCTGATTTGGTGATAGTGGAAGAAACTGACCTACCGGTCGTCGTGGATGTACCTCAAGTTATTTGAGGGAACTACGTAAATCTTGTGTGTTTATTTATTTTCTGTTATTTTATTTATATTGCTTCCATTGATTTACACTTGTGGGAAAGCCTATTTTCCCAACACAAAGCACTCTGCGTGCATCGCAAACGCCTCTGCAAAGCTGCCCGTTTGGTTACGTACATAAGATGGATCGACATCGTAAAATACAAGAAGAACCAACTATTCTATTGTTTCCATACATTCTAGGATTTCCACAAGTTCATCCAAGCACCGTTGAGACGAAGCATAGTTCTTCGAAAATACGATAATAGAAATCTTTGACTCTTGAATTGCTTTCAGCATTTCCAATGAAATTTCTTTTCCTTGTGGTAGTTTGTCATCATCCCTAAATATGCGAATACCAGCCTGATCCAAAGCTGTTGAAGTTTTCGCGTGTATCTTCACCTCGAAAACTCAAAAAGACATCATACTTCCATGAAGGCGACGAAGACGAAGAAGAAAGACAAGAAGGGTCGTCTTGAGTGCTTTTACCAGCCATGGACAAACTCAAGGTCGGATCAGATTGATGAAGGGCCGGCAAATTCATCATCTGGAGGAAATGGTAGAGCAATATAGATAAAGTCAGTGAATTCCAAAGGAAGGTATAGAATATTTATTTCAGCATCCAAAGAAATGAAAAAGAAGACCAAACCAAAAGAAAAATGAAAAACAAAGAAATGAAAAATTAAAGAAAAATAATTTCCGAACTGTAGGTCAAAGAGGGTCAAGAAGAAAATCTAAAAGAAAGCTCGTTACACAACAGAGCTGGATAACATATGCTGAACAGCTCAACAATAAGACCAGGTCAATTGTCTGGCCGGCTAGACGATTGCTTAATTTAACAACTTTAAAATCCTAATAAAAACGGGGATTAGGTTGTGGTAATCGTTTTTACAATATTAGAGATAATAGATGATTCATATTCATTAATGGAGTATATTGATGACAATCTGTAAGCTGTAACTCTATTTTAATTCCATATAATAAAGAATAACTGTTGTCATGAGCATACGAAGGGCTTCTGTCGAACCTTGAAAATTTGTGTGTTGTATATTTTTTGTTATTTACTTTTTTTTCTCCTTGATTGCCTACTGCAATGTATGTTCACAACACACAATTTATTATTAATTTTTTGGAAGAAAAAGTAACTCTGAGATGTCGTTCTTTGGTTATGGAGTAGATTTTTTTTTTTTTTTTTGGTTTAATGGTTAGGAGTGTCCGATTTATTTATGTCTATTTCGATTAATATTTTTTTGGTCTAATCAAAGGTAGACCATTCACGCCAGTATTAAGATATTTATGAGGAATTAATCCCTCATGTCTTAACTTTAAGAAATTGTCAACATTCAAACACAAGACATCTGAATTTATAGTTCGAACTTCGAAGCAACAAATCTTCAATGTCAAGACAGGAGCTCCATCATTGACGACGACTCCCATTTTCTTACCTCAAGTTTGAAACACCAGCAGCCATAAGGTATTTTCGAATATCTCCCCTTTCTGTCTGGGCTGGTATGGTTTGAGTCTCTTTGAATAAATTTTTATTCAGTTATAATTTGATTTTGTTGAATCTGATTATAGTTTTGATTATGTTGCATATTGAATCTGATTGTGGTTTTGATTATGCTGCATATTAAATCTGATTATGCTCATGTTCGTTATAGCATAATTTTCTTGCAAGCTTCTATTCGTTGTAGCAAAAGCTTCTGTTTGTTGTGATTTACATGTTTGTATTGAAAATTGAATAGATTGCATACATGGTTGATGATTTTTGGGGTTTTTGTTTTATTTAATATACATTAAGGATGTTATTTTCATAATTATTGTAATTTTTTTAACCTATTTATAAATTTTTTAAGTTTTTTAATTATATAATCGGTTCAACCAGTGACCCACTGGTTGAACCAGTAATCCATTAACCTAGTCTCTTTGCCGGGTTGATGTTCGAGCCGGGTTTTAAAACTATGAGATTAAGTGTTATTTATAGTTTTGAGACAAGTATTTAATTATTTTGGAAACAAAGTTTTTTATGGTTTGATTATGGTTTTATATGAGTTTAATAATGATGTTGGTGATATTTAGTTTATTCCTCTAGTATTCGTTAAGTCGCTAGATTGGATAACTTTGTTATTTGTCTTCCACTATATGTTGTATTTATTATGCATAGGGTTGGTTGGTCAAGGCCTTGGTGGTCGGTCCACTGTCCACCCTATGTGATTCGGGGTAGGGGTGTGACACCTCTTTCAACGAATAAGTCTCTTAATTTTGTGTCGATATTTTTTCATTGTCTTGAATCATAAATATTTATTGGAATTAAATTTAATAGTTCACTAACATGTTCACATTTTTTACCACTTTCTACTTCACTAACAAATTTGCATTCTTTACCAATTTCTAGTTCACTAATATGTTCGCATTCTTTACCAACAACATGTTCACTAACCGTCGTTGAATCATCATTTGAATTTTTTATTGTAGTTGGTTTATCACTAACGACAAATTTATCGAGTGCTCCTTTTTGAGATTCAATAAATTCGTCTTGTTTTTCTCTCTTTTTTTTACGTTATTCACATCTATAATAATATCTTTGAGTAGACATATTAATTATTTTTTTTTTCTTTTTAAAATTTTTTTTTGGGGGGGAGGGGAGGGGGATGGAGAGGGGGGGAATGAGGTTTGAACCCTTAACCTTAAGAAGACAAATCTTTCATAAGGTAAAGAGTACTATTGGACCAAAAACCCGTTGGTAAAACCTTAATTATATAACTTTCAGTTACAAAAGTTAAATTAAACTAAAATAAAAGTTAAAGAACAACACGACCTGGTATTGCCAGAGAGGAAATAATTGGCTTTGTCACAAGACCATTTAATCTTGATTCTTGATTACTATCGATTGATGGGTTGTTGAACTATAAGAGATTAGAGAGCTTTTGTGTTCTTTGTTTAGTCTGTTTAGATTAACTTGTTAAATTCATCAGAGAAAGAGAGAGAGTGAGTGAGTGGTGTTCCATAGAAGTTGTGTTTCCTTCATGGAAGAGAGAGAGAGAGAGAGAGAGATACATTTACCTTCCTTTGATGTTGCAGAATTCTAACAATTTACTACAGTTAGCAGAGCAATTTTTTAGCTAAGCAGTTAGAGTGCTAGTGGATCTTATCAATAAAATTAGGGCCCTCTCAAATCAGCTCATCCAGAATATTTGTACCCACAAGTAAAACTCTTAATAAGGGCCTAAAAAATCTGTAAAAACTGGGGGCCCTAGGCGGGCAGCTAAGTGGCCTAGGCCTAGGGCCAGTCTTGCATGTGATAATTTTGGTGTGATGTAACCGCCAGTGCTAGGGAGAGTGTAGTGAAAAATTTATTATACAAAAGAAGTAGAGCGTAGTGAAAAATTTATTATACAAAGAAGGTAGACTGAGAAAATGAGATAGGGAGGGAGAGACTCGGGCACTGTTTGGTAAGGGGGTTTGGTAAGATAGGTTTGAAAAAAATAGTCCAAAAAACTCTCAAATCTCATGTTTGGATTGAAAGCTCAGTCCCAAGTTCCCAAACCCAGTCCGTAACTGGCCCGAAGATTAAACCCATGATCATGGGTTTCGTCAAACCTAAGGCGGGGGTGAGTTTGAGAAGATGGGTAAAAGGTTAAGGATACAAAAGATAATTGTATTTTTTAACATGGATATGAATTGGATTGATTAAAGGTAAAATAGTCATTTATATGACAAATAGTTTAATAATTATGATATATCTATGGTTCCTACATGTGTATGTGTTGTATATCAAACATGAGTATGAACCGGTTGAATCTCATCTTTGTAAAGAGAGGTTTGAGTTTGAAAAGGTTTGGAGAAGTCAATTCAAACTCCTCCCCAAAATTCTTCTAAACAAGCCCTTGATGGTTGAGGTTTGCGGTTTAAAGAAATTGTTAGATGGATTAGCTTCTCAAGCGACACTAGAATGCTACAATGAACTGGTCAAGGTAATTAATCAAATACTAAAAGAAGATCAGAAGGCAATAAGCTCGACCTTTGAAAAAATTAAGGAGTTGAGTTTGAGGAAGGTATTTGAAAGCCGTCACTGAACCAAAGCCAAACCCAAACTTACTTTGCATACGAACACGCCTAGCCCAAACAATCTTGAACTCGGCTCAATTGGGTTCATTTGCAATCCAACTCTATGCTATGCTCGAGACAAAATACTTTAACTTCACTTGCAATTTCAACTAGGATTAAAGACGAGACTACTCAAAAACCACCCCGCACCTCGATCTCCACCCTTCCCTCCCAGTCCCACCACCCACCCCGAAACCACCTTTCACAGAAGCATTACCATCACCATTCCACTCCTACCTAAACCAAGCAGCCCAAACCCCTCTTTTTTCCTTTCTATATATTAGACCTCCGTTTACTTGTGTGAAGAGAGAATTAGAGAGTTTTGATCATTGTTAAAAGGGAGTTGTGGTTATTTGAAAAGAAATGAAAGGTAATATTGATATGTCATGAGTGGAGGACATTGAATGGAGTTAAAAGGAGTCATGAGTAGCTATTTGAGAAGAAATAAAAGGTATTGAAAAATTTAGGAGTGAAGACCAAACTTTTATTTTTTTTGTACAAAAAAATGGATATGCAGATAACTCAATCCATATATCCGTCAGAAAATATTGTTTTTCAACACCATATAACCATCTACAGAGAATCTCATAGCACTTATGTCAGAGTCAAAGCTAAGGTCCCGTAGCGTGTTTTGGACATTGAAGAGTAAGTTTGATCCCAATAAACTGCTATTGCTACATAGACTCAAATCCAAATATTGAGCGAAAAAATTCGAATTCTTATCCACTAGACCAAACTTTCTCATTTCCATCTATTAATACTCACAGATACTGATCGGCATGTATATGTGTGGATTTATATGCGCACCTTGATGTCAAGTAATGACCACAGTCAAAGTAAGACTCTGTGAGACAGCCTAATGTGTTACAAATTGTACGCTTTTTAGTGGTAAAAATGGTCATTTATGGCATCTTGATAAATGCTAAAAGTATGTTGGTTCATATAGGCACTTGTTCAGAGAATCAAACTTTGGGACCAAATACCGTGTCCAGTTTGGGAGCTTTTACCCCAACCCAGGGATTTAAAAAAAAAAAACTCAAAAAAGAATTGTTTTGAAAGGCTTTCTCAAACTCTAGACATTTTAAAAAATGTCAGTGGAAATGACGTTTTTATACAAAAGACATCAGTTAGAGTAACATTTTCAACATAAAAAAGGTCAAATCAACTAACGTTTTTTGTGCAAGTCTGTAGTCCATTTACAACTAAAAAGCTAAAACGTCAATTGTACTGAAGTTTTTAGCTATTCCCTCGTCTTGCAAAAAGGTATGGATAAATTATACTCACACCCTTGACATTTGATATGGATAAATTATACTCACACCCTTGACATTTGATTTTATTACACAGATACTCTCTCATATTTCAAAAATTACACTAAGACCCCTTACATTTGAACACGTGTGACAACCGCACCCTTTTTGTCTATCAGACGTTAACAATTTTATTAAAAAGAATCTTTTAACCCTCATATATATTAGAGATTTACCAATGCCCATATCCAAGCTATCCAACTCAATTTTATCTTTTCGATATTAAGTTAATTTTTATGTTTTGGTCAATACAATGATCATCACCTGCCACTCATTCTCACCACCATTGATGTACTTTCTTTATTATTATTATTATTTTTGGGGCAGGGACGGAAAGGACAAGAGATTGAATCCCACAACCACCTATAGCGAAGAGTGAGACCAATCTCTGACCTCTATGTTCCCTCTTTCTTAGGCCCCCCTCTCTAAAATATGCTTCATGGGTTACCAATATAATCATAGTTGTCAAGACAAAAAAGAAAAAAATTTCCCAATTAAACAACGAAATGCATACCAACAGATCCTTCTCTTGGACTTTGGGCTGCTATATAAGCAAACCCAATATCTGGGAGCAAGCAAATCCCGTTTTCTGGCATAACAAGAATAGTTCTCTATAAAAAGTCATTTAATAAATATTTAGAATTTCATAAATTCATTTTGATTTCTGTTATAGAAGTGCAAAAAAATAAGTGTCCTTAAAAGGTACTCATACTTTTGTTATGAGCCTATAGCGACCATGACCAGAGAGGCCAATTCCAAAACCCATCGTTAAAGCTGAACATAGCTTCATTAATCTTATGCAATAAATACAGTATACAATGAGCACACTTTAAAGCTGAACCATTGGACCAGGAAGGTACTTCAATCTACTAAACAACTCTAACGTCTTTATTAATAAACACTTTTAATGGATCATTGCCTAGTGGGGTAGATAAATATTTGGCTTACAGCTTCATCCATCTGCTACCAACTTTGTAGACATGCAGAAGAGGTAATCCACAATCTTTATGAATTTTTTTCTAGTTTTACTAATTTAGTCATGCAAAAGAGGTAATCCACAAGCTCAATTTAGTCAAGTGCATATGGTGCCATATCAGCTGATACGTAGTTAAATGGCACAACAAGACCTCAATCATGTCTGATAAGTGGTTTTTGGTTGTGATCTGCTTCACATCATCACCTGCAGCTAATGATCATCACCTGATTTCTGGTCAATACAACGATCATCACATGCCACTCCAAGTATACCGATTCTCACCACCACCACCACGATGATCATCACTACCATGACCATGACCATGACCACCACCACCACCACCATCACATTTATAAGGATAATGGTAAGCTAACATGAATGTAGGAAGTATTAATTTTTTTTCAATTTATTTATTTTGACTTAGTTAAATAGAGGGGTGAGTTGGATAGATTGGATATGAGCATTGGTAAATTTTAAGGATATATGAGGATTAAAAATTTTTTTTTAATGAAATTGTTAACGTCTGATAGACAAAAGGGGTGCGGCTATCACACGTTTTCAAATGTCAAGGGGTTTCAGTGTAATTTTTGAAATGTAAGGGGTGATCGTGTAATAAAATGAAATGTTATGGAGTGAGTGTAATTTATCCAAACTCTTTTGCAAAATGAGGAAATAGCTAAAAATTGACGTTTTTAGCTTCAACGTGCGTTTTTAGATGTTAATGGGCCACAATCTTGCACAAAAAAAGTCAGTTGGCCGATGCTAAAAATATTACTCCAATTGACGTCTTTTGTATAAAAATATCATTTACACTGACGTTTTTAAAAATGTCTGAGTTTGAAAAATACTTTCAAAATAATCCTTTTTTCGATATTTTTTTTTAAAACCCTTGGGTTGGGGTTAGATACAATGTAGTTTGGGCCAAGTTACGATCCAAAATTTTAAGTTATTGCAAAAAAAAAGTAAAAATCAATTCCAAACACAATCAATTGAGTTATGATCTAACACCTTCCGAAAAATAACTTTCGCCAGCATAGTCTTTCTCATCAAGCTCCATGTCCATCTGAATTCATGTTGAATCAGGATCCATCCTCAACCTTTTACTGTGCCTGTCTTCCGAATAGCAGCTTGTTTCAACTACATCAATGTCAAGGCTTCTCTTAGTATGCACATAATCCAGTACTCCAAGTGTGCCATCATCTCCAGCAATGCATCGACTTTGTTCTTGAATATCTGGTTTGTACACCAGATGAATACCACAATTCTTAACCTCCATATGTGCTCCTATATTGATATAGACTTCAATACTTGCTCCACCTTTTAGTGGGTAATCGAAGAATCTTTGTGGTAAAAAGCTCACCCATGAATGTTCTTCCCTGGTTATTGGAATATGGTAAAGTGTCGACAAGACCTGTTCAGCACCATTGCTTTTATTATAGATAGTAGCAGAAGGAGCACCGGTTAAACCCCCTACTTCATCGGCTGCGGCATAAACAACCCAAAGAGTCATCCCTAAGAATTTATGCTCCACATGTAATGGCATATCAAAACATATCGACGATCCCATTCTTTGATGGCTAAACCAATCGGGAATCTGCTTACTTGGAAGGAAAATGTTGTAACTATCGTCTTCAGAATGTCCCTGATGCATGGAAATAGTGACATGAGAGAGAGAGAGAGAGAGACAGAGACAGAGACAGAGACAGAGAGAAGAGACAGAGACAGAGACCTTAACAACACTATCCATAAATGCATTTGCCAGATTCCTGCAGCTTTCTAGGTGAATCAATGGCATAGAATCAAGGTTCTCTAGTCCTTGGATCTCAGATAATCTACTGCAAGTTGCAAGAAGCAAGACTGCCAATCTTTTATAGCTTGATAGATTTGGTAGTTTTTCCATTGATATGCAACCACTGGCATCCAGTTTCTGAAGATTGGGAGGAAGCTCTGTGAGAGATTTTAGACTCTTACAATTATTTAACACGAGCATTTCTAGCTTTGATAGGTGACAAAGGCTCGATGGTAGGCTACAGAAGCTATTTCCTTCTAAACACAAATCTTTTAGTAAGGATAACCTCCCGAGATCAGCTGGAAGATCTCCTTCACACAAGTTGCAGTCACTCAGATTTAGCATCCTTAAGGAACATAAACCTGAAATAGAAGGTGGTAGAAATCTGATGGAATCGGGATGTCTTCTTGGTGATAACCAAGATGAAATGAGTGAAAACCAAGATTTGGTCTGTAAATTTTGGTTACATCCATGTAGTGACAAGCATGTAAGGTTCTTCAAACGTCCGCATGAAAAGGGTAGTTGTTTCACAGCAGTTCCATCAGCAAGAAGCTCCCTAAGGCATTGCATATTCCCCAAATGCTCAGGCAATTCTTGTAGATTTGAGCAGCTTGTGAGATTTAGATGTTCAAGTGATATTAACTTGCAAATGCTGCTTGGGAGTTCTCTAAGTTTGGTGCAACCTTTGCAACTAAAGCAAATCAGTCTATCCAGAAGTCCAATTGATGGGTGAATCTCGAACAAACGTAAACAACCTTCAAGCAATAATGTCTCCAGCCTTGGTACCCTAGTGAAGTCCGGGATTTCTTTGAGGTATTCACAGTGACTAAGATTAAGAACTTTCAAATTTTTTAACTGGTAAATCCAAGCAAAATGAGATTGTAATTAAAATGAGCTATACAATTTATTTCAAAATTAAAGAAAGAACAAGGTTGTAAAAAAATTTGAATACCTTGATATCTGGCCCAAATTTTTTGATGTGACCGCGTTGCATGTCCAAGGCAACAAGATTTTCTAGATGAAAATTGGATGGTAAATCTTTCAAAGGGCAATAATGCCAACAGAGCCACCTTAACTCTCCAAATTGATGTTCAAAGCTTCCAGCAAGAGTCATATAATCAATCCGAAGCAATCTTAATTTCTCCATCCTTGCAAATACTTTAGTCCTCACTTCTATATGGTTTAACAGTGGCTGGTCTAGGACGATTCCTTCAATTGCTTTTGTTCCCTAATTTTAATAAACGAACAACTTGATAGAAAGTACATTGCAACTCATAGACATATGGGAGGAACATGAATGTGTGTGTGTGTCTGTGTGAGAGAGAGAGAGAGAGAGAGAGAGAGCATGTTATATGTGTCTCTAAAATTATATGAAAGCATATATACAAATCGAAAAATATCTGTATCAAATGAAAGAAGATTAATTTTTGATTACCTTTTGATTTGCTATCACATCACATACATCTTTATGAAACCACAATCTACTGCGCTTTCCAAGTTCTTTAGGAGATTTTTCGCGAATAATATCTCTTCCCATATCCCGGAGTAAGTCATGCATCCTCAATTGATTGTTCTCATTAATTGTTAGTAAACATCTGCTAGTCAGAACACTAACTCCTTTTTCTGATAAGAAACCACAACCATTCAATATGATAATTGCATACTCTGTATCCATTCCGATGAAAAAACATACAATATCAAGGAAGATATCTTTTACCTCATCATCATCTAGTGCATCAAAACTTATTCTAAGCTTTTCCTGAATTTGATTGTAAGGTACATGCTTCAATTTCTCTAGAGCACTTATCCATTCTGGCATTGTTCTTCCAAACAAATACGAACCCATAACTTCAAGAGCTAATGGAAGCCCTCCAACATATTTTAGTATGCCATCTGAAATCTCTAGATAGTCTGCTAATGGTATGATTTGTCCGAAGGCATGCCAACTGAAGAGTCGTAGAGACTCATTATAAATCAATTCCTCGGCCTCATATTTTTCATCAACCTTAACTGCATTTAACAAATGCTCATCTCTAGTTGTGATAATGATTCTACTTCCTGAACCAAACCAATCACGATTTCCTGCTAATGAATTTATTTGGCTAATTTCATCCACATCATCAAGGATCACAAGAATTCTTTTAGAACAAAGTCTTTCTTTTATCAAAGTAATTCCTTTATGAATAGTGCCAATCTTTAGATTCTTGTTCTTCAAAATATCAGAAAGAAGTTGCTCTTGTAATTTAACAAGACCATTTCGTTGTCGAGACACCTCTCTAACATCTAAAAGAATACAAGCACTTTCAAATTGCCGAAAAATTAGATTATAGACCCCTTTCGCAATGGTTGTTTTACCTATTCCACCCATGCCATGGATCCCAATTATGTGGACGCCACTTGATGCACTTTTTAATAGCAAATGTATGTCATTGACACGATAATCCAGTCCAACTGGATGCTTGGCAACATTTAGATATGTATGGTTCACTTTATGCAAAATCTCCTCAACGATTTTTTTGATAAACTTTGATTCATACCTGAAATATTAATCCAAACAATCATTAAAATAACAAAAGTGTGACAAGTTGAAATTTGTAATAACTACAAGAAAACACACTAAATTGGATGCTAATTTCTCATTACTATAACTATATTTACCTATTTTAAAACTTTAAAACATGAGTCTAGTTCAAAGGAAAACCTAAAAAACGAAGAAGTAATTTTAAGATAACAGGTGCACGAGGAACTGAAGAAGGCTAGCAAGGATTACTCACCCATTTGCAACATTTTGCAAATCCCACCCTGATAAATTCCCTGCTTCAGTAAGTGCAGCTCTCCACCTCTCTACCTTTTCAATTTCGGCTACAAAGCGCTCTGCTTGCCTTGCAAACGCTTCTGCAACGCTTCCTGTTTGCTTATGTACATCAGACGGATTGACATCATAAAATACAGGAAGAACCAACTGCCCTGTTCTTTTCATGCATTTAAGGATCTCGACAAGCTCATCCAAGCACCATCGGGAAGAAGCATAGTTCTTCGAGAATACAATAATAGAAATCTTTGACCCTTGAATTGCTTTGAGCAATTCTAATGAAATTTCTTCTCCTCGTGGTAGTTTATCATCCCTAAATACGTGAATACCAGCTTGATTTAAAGCTCTATAGAGGTGATCAGTAAAGTTTTTACGTGTGTCACCTCGAAAACTCATAAAGATGTCGTACTTCCATGGAGTTGACAAAGACGAAGAAGAAAAAGAAGGGCCGTCTTCAGTTCTTTTACCAGCCATGGAAAAAGTTAAGACCGGATCAAACTGATGATGAGCCAATTCATCATCTGGATGAACTGGTAGAGCAAGATAGATAAAGTCGATGGATTCCACAGGAAAGTATACAATATTTCTTTCAGTATCCAATCATAAAAGCTTCATATGTAAGCCCTCTTGCCTCCATTATTTCTTAGAAGAGTTTCACGTTCTAGGGGCTCCACAGCCTCCAGTAGGAAATTTCAAAGAAAGCTTATGGGACAATAGAGCTGGATAAGCCCATTTTTCCAACTTTTTCTCAGTGTTGAAAAAAGTTATTTTTGGCTAAAAAAATTGATAGAAAAGTCGCCTAATAAGACTGGTCTAAATGGCCCTCCCCCAAAACTGAATTTTAGCCACCTCCAAACGTGCCCCTATTTCAATTCTCATATATAAAGAATAACTGCTCTTGTAGTAGGAGTATAATTCTGTCTAACCTTAAAAATTTGTATGTTCTCTGCTTTGATTATTTCTTTTTGGGAAAATTACATTGTACCTCCTTTTTTATTTTTTATTTTTTATTTTTTATTAATACACTTTACATTCTTAAACTATTACCTTTGTTTCAATTTTTACTCTCAATTATAAAATTTTTCACATTACACCCTAAAGTATCAATATTTTTCATATCACTCCAATAGATAACGACAATCAAATATTTGACAGTAAATGCACATGTGAGTGGTCTATACTGACAATAAGCAACTGCCTGTTGCACATATGCAGGTCAAAAATCAAGAAAAATATTCATTAATGACTTTAACCTTTTTAGACTCTAAATTTTCTTCCTCTTGTCAACCTTGTTTTTCTTTCCCGTAATAATTTAGTTGCAAATGTGATAAAATCAAGTGGTACTAGACATTTAACATGAAGTTCTTTGAGTTTTTTTCTCCCTTTTTTGAAATTGACAACAGTTATCTATTAAATTGATATGAAAAAAAATTAATATTTAAGATATAATATGATAAATTTTATATTTGAGAGTGTAAAGTGAAACAAAGATAATATTTAAGTGTGATAAAGTGTATTTACTCTTTCTTTTTTCTCTCCTTAATTGCCGATTGCCCACACAAGTTATTTTGTTTTTTTTTTTTGAAATAAAAATTAAAATTTGAGGTCTCGGCCTTTGGTCATGGAGTAGAATACTAGAATATTGCCATGCGAACCTTGTCCTTTCATGATTTAGACGTTTGAATAGTATCTTTTGAATTAATTCAATTGTTTAATCAAATTTCAAGTGGTGCCAAGACCAACTTTCGGCAAACTCTGGGATTTAATATTTATCCAGTGGGGACTGAAAAAGAATATTAAAAGTTATGGAATTAATGAATGGTGAAGGGTCCCACCACTTGTCTTCTTCTTGCATGCTTATTGAAATGTTCACTGATATGCAGCCCACTTATGTGCAGCTTACTCACCACTTGAGTAAAGATCCAAGCTCACCAAACCGTGATGCACATGGGAGTGTTGGGTTTTTTTTTGTATGTAGTCTAGTTTGTATGTGATTCGCATGATGATTCGATCTGAATTAATGTTGTGTGATTTTTTAATGAAAAATTTTCTGAGGTTTAGTCCATGGAGCGAAGGCTTGGGCCGATAAGCCCAAGCGCTACGCTTATGAACAAGCCTCGTGGGGGTTTGGGGGCAACGCCCCCGAGGAAAGTTTTTTGGGCTCGTTATACAACCCAGTGCGTAGGACATATAAACCCTGTTGTTTTGGTGATTAGGGTTAATCGTAGATTGTACAGCCGCTCTCTGTATTCAACTCTCTCAATAGTGAAATCACTGCAGTTTCGTGGACGTAGGCAAATTGTCAAACCATGTAAAATTTGTGTCTTGTTCTTTCTTGTTTCTTATTGCTTTATATTTTTGATTTGTTCTTCGAATGTGTGTGTTTGTTAGTGAATTTAAATCGTGTTAAATCCCAACAGGGAGCACATAGAACGTACTAGCACATCGCAGAGTAGGAAATTTTTTAGGATCCAAGCTCACCATCTTCCACTTATTGTTCTTGGAAATCTCCCTATGCTGCTATTGCCTTTCTTTTAAGTGAAATTTAGACATAAAGGTGAACAAAAGTAGAACTGATAAGAGATGTATGAATTCTCAAAAAGAGAGGAGCCGTGATGGTCGCCCCGGACTAATTGGATCTCACAAGTGAATTGAAAATTGGATCTCCCCTGAATCGTCTTATCTATTCTCATGAGAAGTTTGGATTTTTAAACCTCAGTTCGAACAGGATGTGTACCGCATGGTAATATACCTTTGACATCTCAAGGTCAGACACTGACGAGTATATTGAACTATCCGTGTGACTAAGAGCCCTTACAGCCCAAATACAATGATTCTTACATTGAATCCTCTATATCATAAACTAGTTGCCATACAGCTCTCCCACTAATTTCTGTTGTTGTTTTGCCAAATTCACGTTCGTAGCATGTAGGAAGATTTGACGGAAGCAACGGAAGTTAGTATAAGGTGACATTGCAATCATTTTATGAAATTAAGAATGCACTATGAGAAAATTAATTTTTGAGGGTGCACTTTAAAATTTTTAAAATCATTCAGCATGCAATGTGTGATTCTTCCTTTATTTTAAGGAAATGTTATATTCCTTGGCAAAGACTTCCCTGGCAATTTGGTAGGTTACTCTGCAACTTCATGGAGGACTAAAGCCCCTCATAACTCTTCCAGGAAACTTTGTTTGGCTGCCTCAATTTATAATATTCAAGGGAAACAAACCAATGGATTTGTAGTATTGAATACAAGGTATCGGTTGACTCTCCAACTGAAAAAAAAATATTTTATATAATTGTCATCCCACGTCATCACCGCGACATAGCGTTACCAATTAATCATAAACAAATATGTAACACTAGGGCAGGCAGTACTTGGTGGTGTAACCTATAGTCTGTCTTATATCCATACAACTCTTTGTTTTGTTATATAATTCATTCAACTCTTTGTTTCATTCATTGACCTTATTGGCCTTTCTGGGTACCAATGACCTTTTTATTAATATTGGATAAGTAGTAAAAAAAATTGTGTTTGATTTTGTGCATATTTATCAAAAAATGCAAAATCCTATATCATTGTGGCGAGATTTTTTAAGTTGATCGATAAGTTCTCATTTATTCCTTTAAAGGTTAGACCATTTTAGAGGTGTTGTGTGGATTGGGCTTATTAGCCTTCATGAGTTCCTGTGATCTCCTGCATGTTTATCTGTTTTATATTTATACTACTAATAAAAGTTCCTTAGAAGAAAAACTTTTGTTTTTCTATTTTAATCTTAATTCATTTTTAAAAGGCAATTTCATCCCTATATTCTAACAACTTGAGAAACATAGGATTATTTCTCATACACTTATTGCATCATTTTAAGGGCAATGGATTAAAATTTAAAACATGAAAGGCAACAATAAAATAACCTTTTCACATTCCCTAACAAATGAACTAATTACACCAGTATATACTTGTAGTAAATATACGTTCATTAACATTATTCTTTATTGTGATTGTTACAAACACTTTTCATGTGGACTCTTGGGTTGCTACTAACGCCTGATATCTTCAATCTCAAAGCTCAATTGACAAATGCTACTTTTGTTAATGGAAGCTTGCCATATTCCCACCACCCGTCAGGGAGTATGCTTCCATCAATTTTCGGCTTCAACCTACTTGTAGAGAAAAAAGAGATGAAGAAACCAGCCGACCATGGAGATGAGTCGGTGCATATAATAATCGTTCACAAAACACAATCATTGTGTTTTGAGTTAAGCACATAAAAGGGAAGTGTGTATCATAGTTTTTGTGGTGCTGTTTTGTTAAATATTTTTTTTAGGATTTTAATTTGTTTGAACTGGATGTTGGGTATATTAATCATTTTCTCAACAGCTTGAAAACTTGAACAATCTAGATTATGCAATGAAAAAGGCATCTCTTTTCCCCAAGATTCTAAAAGTTTCTCAATTATCCACCCAAAACTTTGTGAGGTCCTAATTAGTCTCTATCTCTTTTTCTATATAGTCTTTCTGATGTATTGTTAGGTTTATCTTTTATCTCTCTGTCTAGACATCAATAATTTCTTGGTTATAAATACATTATACACTGAAGCCCAAGTTAAAAGCCAATCCACAACTAATCAAGGGAAAAGATGTTGCTTGGACAAGGACAAATAACTGGAGCAATGGAGCATGCAGGCAATCCGAAGGAAAACCACTGGAATTGTATGAGGTACTTCCCTCTTGTTCCATTATTAGATGATCTCAATAAATGAATATTCAATTATGGTATGGTCATAAGTATGAGGTACCTCCGTCTTGTTCCTAACATTCTAAATTCACTTTGCATGAATTTGGATGGAACCTCATCTAATGAGCAGTTGATCCTATCTCAAGTTTTGAATTTTACTAAAAAAATACACATGCCAAAAAAAAATGGCAATCTCGGATCTGTTACTCTAAATTTTTTTTAAGGTGGGTTTACTAATAATTTTTCACATATTGACGGAAGCATTGAAAGCTTGTTATGATTCTTACTAATGCCTTGAAAGCTTGTTATATTCTTGCACTGCATGTGATGATTTTATATAGTTGAATAATTCCCAATTGCTTAGATTTTTTAGTGATGATTTTGATATTTTGTCCCATCTTTTTCCTTGAATTAGCCCACAAGAGCGCAATTCTGTTTCCTTGAATAAGCTCATGTAAAAAAGTGTGAAAGATAAAACACAATAAAAAATAAGGTTCAAGTATAATTGGTTATTATTGGTTAGTTCCATGATCCATCATATTTTATTAGTTCAATTTTCGGGCCTTCATGGATGTCCAATTTAGATACCAGAGCGGGATAACTCTGTAAGTATATTACAATAGATCTATCTACGATACTAAATAATTATTTCTTATACCGTATTTTTTATTTTTTTGCACTCAAAATAAGAAACGTGTGAATTTTTTATATTTATTATTTTACTTTACTTTATTAGTTTCACAACCAATTCATAAATCAAAACAAATTTTTAAGAAGTAAAAATTTTCAAAATGGCCCCAAATCGATACTTGATAGCAGTGTGGTCAATTACGATAAGAAAGAGAGTAATATTATTGTGATTTAATTTAATGATCTAAGTTATTGAGTGAAGATGCATTACTCTTGTACCAAATGTCCAAAATCTTTCCTTGGATTCTATAAAAACTTGGACTATTTTTTAAACTTGGTTTAGACCAATTTTCAAGTTTGACCTGTATCTATTCTAAGGAGACTTCTTCAATCCCCAAAAATTCTTTTTTCTCACAAAAATCAGTAGGTCATGCCATATTTTTTATCAAAAATAATTATGTCATACTTTTGATAATTTGTTGTCATGAACTCTTAAATTTTATCAACTCTACCTTTAATTCCAATTTTTAAAAGCATCATTTACTTTATTCTTGATGAGTATACAATCAATTTTTATTTCATTAAAATATTGTATTTTCTTGTATATTTTGGAAAACATCAATCATATTGCTGATTGTGACAATGTTTCTACTCTTCATTATAAGTTTTTGGTTGCATTTGTTCTATAAGTTATACAATATTTCCATTCTCTAAAGATACAACATTGTTTCTTAATTAAATTACAAAACTATATTAAAAATATATAATCGATGTTTTTATGAGAAGGATAAAATTGAAACAAAACATAGTATTGATAAAGTTTAAGACTTCAAGGGAAAAAAATTATTAAAAGTATGACTTGATTGTACTACTAAAAATTGATAGGACATGGTAGTTTTGTGAGAGGAAAATATGACTTATTAGTGATTTTTCCAAAATAAAACATTTGTCCATTTTAACATTTTGAATTCATCGTATATATAATGCAAAAAAATTTATATAAATCATGCAAAAAAATTATTTATTGACTTTTGGAGAATGTGACAAAAGAGGTTATTGAGAAGCTTCATGAAGGTAGAATGCATATTAGCGGAGGAGAACAAACAGCTAATGAGGTCCAATTAGTAAAAGAATTGACCAACAAATTGTAACCTAATACCCTACTATTTCTTTTGTGGTACAAATGAGAAAATAAAAGACATACATTTGAGTATCAAACAAAAAAATATATGGTGAAGTGACAAGTATACATGACTAGAGTGAAATGAAATGTTTAAAAATTTATCCAAAAACTCACTTCGTGCAATTAACAATCAACGGGAGTTGGCATAAAGTGGAATTCATTCATGAGATCCATGCAATTCTCTATCAGTGAATGTTTCTTTTACATAAAGCAAACTTATTCGCCTTGATTTTGTCCAGCTTGGTTGACTTGAAAATAGAAATGATATTCTGATATGAGAACAAAAACATCCATAAGTGGGTAGCCGATATACCCTTCTAACCATTTCTCACCTCTATATATTTATTGAATTTTAGCAGTTTCCCTAAGCCAAAAGGAACCAAAACCCAAAGATAAAATCGAAAAAAAAAAGAGAAAAAAAAACCAATAAAAGAATATATGTCCAAGAATAAAGCATGTTCATTTCCTATCGCCGGCAATAGAAGAAATAAGCAGAGCACAAGATAAGATTAACAATTGTAATTGAGACGATGATCGATGAACAATGATTGGTGGCCTAATGGTCAGAGACATTTGGACTAGGAGTTCTAGCTATTTTATTTATTGTTTCAACTAAATAAAAATTCCAAAAAATAAACACATGGTTGTAGATTTTCTTTGTGAGTTAATACGCAGATATGATATTCATTCAGAAATTTATAAACTTCCTTAGGAATATAAGCTAAATTTTGTTTAATACTTTTCATCTTAGATTTTGGTTTGATTTGATCTAATCTTTTATGTTAAATTAATTACATTATGAACTTATTTTATTTACATGGACGAATTATTGTTCAAATATTACTAAAAATAATTCACTTGCAATGCACATGTACAATAACTAGTTACTAATAAAAGTATCTTAGTATGAAAAATTTTTGATTCACTATTTTACTTTTATAAAAAACGATAATGGCTAACATATTTTTTTATATATAAATATATGAATTATCATTATATCCCTATATATTTAAACAACAAATTAATCTCTACCAGATCATATAAATCTCTCTATGTTTGTAAAATTTTTGAAATATTATATAAATTTCTCTATCATATAAAATATTATTTTTTTTCCAAAATCCTAATATTCATACACGTTGAAAACTCTATTGATAAATATCATCTCCAATGCGCAAAAATGAACATATATAGTTTTCTCTTCATTCACAATCAATATAATTTGGTAAAAAACTTATTGAGGCACAAAATAAAAACAAGAAAGACAAAAAAAAATTAAGAAAATAAAAATCTATAACTCGTACTACTTAGTAGCTTGAATGAAAGAATAACAGAAAATGAGTCTATTGGATATTTATAGTTATGAAGAGAATACTAATAGTTTAAGCATAATAAATATGAGATAATATCTAATTTAGTTACATAATTAAAAACTTTTATGTATTTTATCAAATATTTCAACAAAAAAATTCACGTATAATGCACGTGTTGCCTTGCTTAATTAAAAAAAAAAAAAACTGCCTTGTTTCCTATCTAAAGAAAAAGGAAGCTGTCTTGTTCATGTTATCTACATTTGCCAGCTCTTTAACTAAAAACTACAATCCTATAGTGCTACTAATTGGTTGTATCGTGTTGTGTTTTTAAATTTTATAAGTCGCATCATGTCAAAATATACTTAATTCAT
Organism: Ilex paraguariensis; assembly: GCA_963454935.2. Classification (NCBI taxonomy): domain Eukaryota; kingdom Viridiplantae; phylum Streptophyta; class Magnoliopsida; order Aquifoliales; family Aquifoliaceae; genus Ilex; species Ilex paraguariensis. Next base: position 8,987 of record CAUOFW020001837.1, on the reverse strand, counting down.
ACCGATCCATTTGTAATATTGTATAATTAAATTCGTACCATATCAAGTTCAACTAGTGTATAAACCATGATTAATTGTATTTAATCAACTTTGTGCATTGTTCACCTAGTTTATTATGGACTTTATAAACAATTAGGTTTTGCTTTCAGGGTTTTACCCTTTTTTTCCGCCTAATATGTACAACGGTTTCATACATATATCTATAACATAAAACAGTTCGAAGTGTCCATCGCAGGCTCTAACATCCAAAGCCAGATTCGTTGAACTCATCGTTGAGCTAGAAGCCACATCCATCTTGAGGGGGTCCAACTCTCACCTCGTGTGGGCTTTACTTTTAGATTTCAAACCCAAAATTTCAATGAAAATAATCGTTTCTTAGTGCTTCTCAACTCAATCTCCTATTAGAAGTGGAGCTGAAGCTTCTCTCAAATTCCAATAATTATCCAAGACAAAATCTATGCAATTTTGTCATAAAATTTCTATATAATGTATACCATGAAATAGTACATGGGAAACCATCCTGCGTTTTATTATAGGAGCTTTGGACCGTCACCATAAAATTTTACCTACACCCCCTGTAGTTAGGTTTAAATTTAATGACACCTCCTTCCGATTCTAAAAAATCTCACTACATGTCCTTCTGATTATTCTTTCAAATCAATGACACCTCCTTAACAATAACTTTTGTTTCTATCAGTAGATAAAGTAATGATTTAACTAAATATTTTGTAAAAATAACAAAATTACCTTTTGTTATGTAAATGGACTAAAATGCTCATAATCTTTTTCCCATTATATATGCCCTAGCATACCAGTAAGCGTGATTTTATCATTATATTATTCAAATGAATTTTTATCATTTTAAAGCGTTGCATGATAACTTTGTTATAATATTAGTCATCATATTATCACTCATTTGGTTACATAATCAATAAAGTCAATGTCAAAATCTCATCCATTTTTAACTCTTCTACTTTCGCTTGTCCTCCACAACGTCACCTAACTATTCTTCACATATCACCCTTTATATATAAAATTTAAATATTACTTGATAAAATTTAATATTACTTGAATAAATTTGGTCTTAATTTGATAAATTTAAATATTAACTTGGTGTTATATGGTAAAATTAAATATTAATTCAATGCTAATTTCATAAAATTTAATATTAATTGAATAAATTTGGTCTTAATTTGATAAATTTAAATATTAACTTGGTGTTATATGGTAAAATTAAATATTAATTCAATGCTAATTTGATAAAATTTAATATTAATTGAATAAATTTAAATGTTGTTTTAATTAAATTGAATGTTCATTTGGTTTTAAATTAAAAAACTGACATTAATTTGATAAAGTTAAATGTTAAATTAATGAAATTTAATATTCTATTTAATATATTAAATTTTAATTTAATAAAATTGAATGTCAATTTGGTGTTAATTTGATGAAATTAAATAATAATTTAATTTTTAATTAAAGAAATAATATTAATTTGACAAAATAAAATATTAAATTAGTATAGCTAAATACTAATTTGATAAAATTAAATATCAATTTGTGTTAATTTGTTGAGATGAAATGTTAATTTAGTTTAAATCAAATAAATGACATTAATTTGATAAAATTAAATATTAAATTAATGAACCTAAAAGTTAAAATAAAATAACTAAAAAGGAATACATTGAAATTTCATAATAGGGAGGGAGTGTTATTAAAGATAGGTCTATTTACAAGGGAGGTCGTTGAAATTATGTCTATTTATAAGGGACGTGGATAAAATTTATCATCTAAAATATTTAAGAGTATATCTGTAAATTGACAATCGTCATTAACGCTATAACATGACAAACACTGACAGGGGGTGACAGTGAAGTTTCAAAATTGAATTTAGACCTAATTACAAGGGGTGTAGATGAAATTTTTCCTATATATATATATGGAGAGACACACACATACTACAATGTAATGCATATGATGGGACTCTTCTGAAAAGCCCTATGATGAAGACACGTGTCCTCGGGGTTTCTAGAACAATGTTGCTCGGATTCAAGCACCATCGGCAAAAGGCGTCCTCTCCCCCGAGGTACCTCTCATATAGGATCACATATTCGGTGCATTATACAACGACACGTGTCCTCGGTCGTGTGTATACCTCGGAAACACACCACCCCTCGGTCCCCGAGGTGAGTCTTTCCTCGGTGCCGAGGGTCACTCTATCCTGGACGCTTCCTCTACTCCCGGATAACGCTACTGACGTACGGGACATCAGCCTATGCCAGTCTAGACTATTCATCATAACCTCGTCTTAGCACAAGTAATGTCAGAACACGCTGGAATACCGACGTCACAGCCAATAAGGGATGGACGCGTGGCAAATAATGTCACATCAGAAGCAGACAGACGCATGCCGTCGCTGACACGCGACTTGGGAAAGCAAACAAATTAATTGCACCCTTCTGTTGACGAGACCGCATTCAATGCGGTAAGGTTCGGATATGAAAGGCAATAAATGCTCCTATTACAGAGCATTTATTGCATCCTTCCCAAAAGGATCATATTGTACCGTCGGCGTCCCGACGGCTCATAATTGATTGCTCGGGATCCCGAGCAATCAATTAGAGAAGACATTCCTCATCAAATCAATACACACGCTACCTGTGCCTGATGATCACCTACTGACCACACTGACAGCAATCATGAGCTTCTAAGGTATAAATACTCCTCCCAAAAGGCAAAGCAGGTATGCAATCACAAACTCACTACTACAAAATATCCTCATCAGTGTTTTCTCCTTCCTCTCTCTCATTCAAAGACTGACTAGACCGTCGGAGGGGATACGCCGGAAAACACTCCGGCGCCCTTCTAACTTGTTCTCCTTTGTTCCAGGAAATATCTTTCCCAAGTACAGGATCGTTCTTCCTTTCCCAGGATCTTCCTTTGCCGTTCCAGGTTGCCACCGTTCCTTGTAGGCTGTTTCAAGCAGTGTGTTTGGCCACTCAACCGGCTCACTCAAAGTTCACCAGGGGAGAGAGCTGTTCCCAATATTTTTTATATTGTGCAGGATCTTGCACGCACAATCTGGCGCCGTCTGTGGGAAACGAGTAGTTTTTCTAATCTTTTCTCTATAAAGAACAGTGACCATGGTGAACACCAGACAGAAAGGGAAGGGACCCTACCAAAGGAGTCATGAGTTGCAAGCTCCCTGCCATCACGGGGGGAGGGATCGGACCAGTACGATTAAAAGTGTCTCTACTCGGTCAAGGGGGGTAACCCCCCAAACCAGTATGGGGATCAGGTCAGGAGGATCAGCCCCCTTGGCCCGTCAGCTGGCAGAGGTGATAGAAGAGAAATTTGGCGATAGATTACGTCAGCTGGAGAAAGACAATGTAAACGTCCTTAGCCGGCTCGACGAGTTTGCTGCCTCAGGCGGAGGGTCGAGGGATTCATTCCTCTCCCGAGGACTCCCCGTCCATGAGGCGGAGACAAAGGATCTAAGGAACCACCTGGATCACAAAGCAGAAAGCTCCAGGGCCCCGAAGCGACCCAAAGCCGGCGAATGCCATCTTGACAACTATTCCAGGAAAGCAAGGCCATTGGCCCTGGACGACCTCCGGCGAGGTTTATCCAGACGGAGGAAGGGAGATGAATCCGAGGAGGACTCAACCCAATCTACACGACGCCCAGTAAACGAGGGGCTTACCGACGAACCCAGAGACTTCAGGAGGCATCCCGTAAGGGAAGAAGTAGATCTCAGAGCCCGATTGGACTCCAGAAGAAAGGGTAAGACGATCCAGGACGAGGCCGAGGACGAAGTCATGCAAACACCCTTCACGAGGGAAATCAGTGAGATGGATGTCTCAAGAAAGTTCGTCGTGCCACGGTTCAAGACCTATGATGGGCGATCTGATCCCGATGCCCATATCAGACAATATAAGCAGATGATGTCCCTCTATCATTCGGACCAACGGTTTCTATGCCGGGTGTTCCCTATGAGCTTGGGGGACTCTGCGATGAGGTGGTTCGAGGCGCTTCCCCCAAACAGTATTGGGTCCTGGAAAGAATTGACGAGGCAGTTCCTAACCCGATTCATCACGGGGAGTAAGCGCCCCAAAGACATTGGATCACTGTTGACCCTCAGGAGGAGGGAATCCGAGACTCTTCGCCAGTACGCCATCCGATACTGGGAAGAAGTCAATGAGGTCGAGGGATGCTCGGAGGTCATGGCAGCAGCATCATTCCGGCTCGGCTTGGCGAGGGACACGGACCTGTACCGATCCCTGACCAAAAAGACTCCCTCGGATATGGGGGAACTGATGGCCCGGATCAACAAGTACTCAAGGGTCGAGGACGAGATGGGGGCAACAAAGGCCGAGCCCTCCAACCCAAGAGAAAGGAAAAAGAGCACGAAGATATTCCCCGGAAGGGATTGCTACCCCGTCCAGGGGGTTCGTCCAGAGGAGTTCACACCGTCTTCAAGGAACCCATCTTCAGGTTGCTCCATAAAATCAAACACGAACCGTTCTTCAAATGGCCGCCCAGGATGCAAAGCGACCCCTCCACCCGTGATCAAAAAGTAAGGTGTTCATATCACCGGGACGTCGGGCATCGCACCGAGAGCTGCAGGGTGTTCAAGTCATTCTTGGAGAGCTTAGTCCGAGATGGATACCTGAAAGAATACATAGAGGCTAGGCCAGAAGAGAAACGAGCCCTTGCCCCGACCGAGGAACCGAACAACGTCATAGACGTCATCCATGTGTGTCCACTGGAGCGCCCCACGTCCAAAGAGCTCGAATCCGACCTCAAGAGGGTAGCTTTTACCAGAAAGGTAGCCGAAGGAGATGTGGGGCCATCAAGTAAAAGGGCCAGGATGGGTGAGCTTGGCATTACGTTCTCTGACGCGGATTTGACAGGAGTGGTGATTCCTCATAACGACGCCCTTGTCTTAACCCTAAAGATAGGGAAATTCGATGTCAAGAGAATCTTGATAGATTCAGGGAGCTCCTCGGAGGTGATGTACTTCGAGACTTTGAAGCGGATGGGCTTGGCCCCAAAGACTTAACCAAAATCAGGACACCCCTCATCGGGTTCAACGGCTCTTTCGCCTTGCCCGTGGGGAAAATTACATTACCGGTCGCCACTGGTCCCTTCGTCATCGACACAGAGTTTGTGGTGATCGACACGGACTCTCCTTACAACGTGATTATGGGGCGAACATGGCTGCACGCGTTGGAGCGGTGCACTCCACTCTCCACCAGAAGTTGAAGTTCGCCACGCCAGAGGGCGTCATGGAGATTCGGGGGGATCAAGCGTCTGCGAAGAACTGTTTTTATTCGGCCGTCCGAGCCGGGGCGTCCAGCCAGGAGAAGGGGCGAGCACCGGAAGAGATCATAGAAAAATAGCAATTACAGTCCGGGCGTCCGGGGATGGATGACCCCCGGGTGGACCCAGCGGAACGATCGGTTGAAGACCTCCGGAAGGTGCCCTGGTTGAAGGAGAAGAAGAGAAGTATTTCCTAGTTGGGACCTCGATGCCCGCAGCCGAACAGGAGGAGATGATCAGGTTCTTAAGAGGGAATACAGACGTGTTCGCCTGGAACGAAATGGAAATGACAGGAGTAGACCCCGAGATTATTACTCACAGGCTGCATGTTGACCCATCTCACAAGCCAGTAAAGCAGAGGCCACGACGTATGGCCCCGCATCACACCAACGCGGTCAATGAGGAAATAGACAAACTCCTAAGAGCCGACGCCATTCGAGAGATACAGTTCCCAGAATGGCTGTCCAATACAGTATGTGCAAAAAGAAGGGGGGAAATGGCGTGTCTGCGTGGATTTCACAGATCTAAACAAGGCATGTCCCAAGGACGACTACCCCCTGCCGAAGGTGGACCAGCTGGTAGATGCCACAGCCGGATATGAACGAATGGACTTCCTGGATGCTCGAGCAGGATATCATCAGATCCCTCTTATGCCCCGGACAAAGAAAAAAGCATTTATCACTCCGAAGGGAGTTTATTGTTATAAAGTGATGCCATTTGGATTGAAGAACGCGGGGGCAACATACCAAAGATTGATGAATCGGATGTTCAAGAGGCAGATCGGCAACACCATGGAGGTCTACATAGACGACATGCTGGTAAAAAGCAAACGGAGTGGTGATCATCTTACAGACTTGGCGGATACCTCTCCACTCTCAGGGAGTATGGGTTGAAGCTGAATGCAGCGAAGTGCGTCTTCGGAGTGGAGTCGGGAAAATTCCTCGGGTATCTGGTTAGTCAGCGGGGAATCGAAGCCAACCCAGATCAGATTAAAGCAATCCTGGATATCCGAAGCCCTCGCACTGTCCGAGAAGTCCAGAAACTCACAGGGATGCTGGCTGCACTTAACCGATTTGTCTCACGCTCCTCGGATAAATGCAAACCCTTCTTGGAGCAATCAAATGTGCTGGGAAAGTATGTGGAGCCAGGGGTGCGAGGACGCCCTGGCTGGGATCAAAGAATACCTGAGGACTCTTCCGACCCTATCCGTCCCCATCCAGGGGGAGATGTTGTTCCTATACCTGGCAGTTTCAGAATTTGCAGTAAGCGGAGTACTTATCCGTGAGCATGAGCACCGACAGAAGCCGATTTACTACATCAGCAAGGCGCTCCTGGATGCAGAGACAAGATATCTGCCCCTAGAAAAACTGGCCCTGTCCTTGGTCACCACTGCAAGGAAACTGCGCCATTACTTCCAGGCGCACCCAATCACTGTCCTAACTGATCAGCCCTTGAAGGCAATTTTGAGGAAAGCTGAACTCTCCGGAAGGATCTCCAAATGGGCTGTAGAGTTGGGGGAGCACGACATTCATTTCAAACCCGAACTGCAATAAAGGGACAATACTGGCGGACTTCATAGCCGAGTTTTCGGGGGAGAATCCTGTTCTAGAAGGATCGCCTCCTCCCAACTTAGCATCTCCAACAAATGTTGAAGGATCGCCATGGCTTTTATGTGTGGATGGTTCATCAAACAGTAAGGGGTCCGGAATCGGTGTCTTGCTGACCTCTCCAGAAGGGATTATTGCAGAGCAGGCCATCCGGCTGGGGTTCAAAGCATCGAACAATGAAGCGGAATATGAGGCACTCATCTCAGGACTTCGGTTAGCTGAGGCGACTGGAGTTACCAATTTGATCGTGCATTGCGATTCCATGCTGGTGGTCAATCAAGTCAATGGGGAATTCGAAACGAGGGACCCTAGGATGAAGGCGTACCATCACCAGGCAACGACGTTATCCAAAGGTTCGACCGATTTGAAATCAAGCAGGTGTCCCGCGACAAGAACACACATGCCGACGCCCTGGCTTGTCTAGCCTCGGCAGTGGACTCCTCCCAGTCGCGCAGGATCACCATTGAGTATCTTCCCACATCCTGCATTGATCATACTCTCGAGGCGATGGTCATCCAGGACGCGCCCCAGCAGCTCAGTTGGATTGATCCCTTTGTCAAATTCCTAACAACGGGAGATCTCCCGGAGTGTCCAAGGGAAGCTAGAAAGATAAGGCTGAAAGCTCCAAGATTTTGGGTCTCTTCGGATCAGAAGCTTTACCGAAGGTCTTTCTCAGGACCTTACTTGCTATGCGTCCGAGAAGATCAAGTACAAGACCTCCTGTACGAAGTGCATGAAGGAATATGTGGGGGGCACTCTGGGGACGATCAATGGCACACCGCATTATGTCTCAGGGGTATTGGTGGCCGCGAATGCAAAGGGACGCGAGGGCATATGTCCAAAAATGCGACCAGTGCCAGAGGTTCTCCCCTGCGATCAGGCAACCTGCGGGGGACTTACACCCCCTCACCAGCCCTTGGCCATTCGCCCAATGGGGGCTTGATTTGGTTGGACCTCTGCCTAAAGCTCCGGGAAATAAGAAGTTCCTCATCGTGGCCACAGATTACTTCACCAAGTGGGTGGAGGCGGAGCCGTTGAGTCACATCCGAGACATAGACGCCAAAAAGTTCGTCTGGGAGAACATAGTCGTCAGATTTGGGATTCCTCGCGCACTGGTATCGGATAACGGGACCCAGTTCACTGGCGGGCGCTTAAGTCTTTCTGTGAGCATCTCGGGATCCGTAACTTCTACTCCACCCCTGCATACCCTCAAGCCAATGGGCAGGCGGAGGCCACCAACAAGACAATTATCAATGGAATCAAGAAGAGGTTGGAGAAAGCCAAGGAAAAAGGGGCGACAGAGCTGTTAAACATTTATGGGTGTACAGGACAACCCTCGGTCATCGACGGGCGAAACCCCCTACTCCCTGGCATACGGGATGGAGGCAATCATACCCCTCGAAGTTGGGCTTCCGACCATAAGGACCCAAGCTTTCGATGAAGGGGGAATGATCATCAACTGGGATTGGATCTGGACCTACTGGAAGAAAGAAGGGAGGAAACCGCCTTGAGGATAACCAAGTATCAAGAGAAGATCTCCCAACTATACAACAGGAGGGTCAAGACTCGAGAATTCCGGATAGGCGACTGGTCCTCAGAAGGGTAACGGCCAATACCCGGGATCCAACAGAGGGAAAGATGGGAGACCTAACTGGAAGGGCCTTACAAAGTAATATCAATCGGGGGCGCGGGTCGTATGGATTAGAAGATATGAGTGGAAGACCTGTAATACGACCATGGAATGTTATGAATTGAAGAAGTATTACTTTTGAAGTACTCTCTCTCAAGAACTCGCCAAACAAAAGACAAAGGGTATGGCCCTGGGACAGAGTTCAAGACTCTCGTCCCCGAAGTACATACAGGAGCAAGCCTCCTGCAAGGGTATGGCCCTGGGGGCAGAGTTCAAGGACTCTCGTCCCCGAAGTACATACAGGAGCAAGCCTCCTGCAAGGGTATGGCCCGGGGACAGAGTTCAAGGACTCTCGTCCCGAAGTACATACAGGAGCAAGCCTCCTGCAAGGGTATGGCCCTGGGCACAGAGTTCAAGGATCTCGTCCC